>CM057001.1:5430525-5778025 GCA_029891345.1 Dryococelus australis
CCCCAGCATTATACTTCCGCTTAACGTAATCATTTGCGCCCTTGTGGCTTTTTAAATGTAATAGAGCAGAAAGGAGGAAAGATTTCAGAGAGGCCACGCGGCTCGCGCAACTTTGAATCAGGCTCCATCCGCCTATGCTAAAGGCGTTTCAGTGTAATTTCTGTTTAATTGCTGTGCGCAATATTGAGGGCTTTATTTCCATTTATGTATTTTAAGGTTTTGTCATGTTTAAATTGTTTTACGGCCTCATCATTTGCAACCATGTGGTTAACAGTCGCCAAGTCAATATGTGTGCCATCCATGTGCTTTGAGGTTTATTTGTGTAATATCATGTGCACCATAATTAATTTCAGGGTTCTATGTAATATTTTATTCAGGGTTCTGTGTATTTTCATGTAATTACTGCTTTGTATGTATGACCACGCTGTCTATTTCATGTTTGATTTTCCCATCAATAACAATTTGTCTGACCATGATTTTCCGTTTTTACGGAGAAATACTGCAATTTCACCTGCACCACGTGATCCGCTACGAATCTTATCAAGCGGCATCCGCACCATGTGAGCTTGCTTTCACGCATCTGCACTTTTATTGTGACCATCCATGTCATCTCCCATTCTGTCTCATATGTATTTGTGTAATTTGTAGGGTGTTATTATTTGCATCCTAGCTGGCTATGTGTAAAGGCTGTCACCACGTGCTGGTAAACACGCTCCGAAAAGTCAGAGTTAGCGATGCCAAATAATCACACGTGTCCACTGTTCATTTCGCAATTTTCCGTGCCCTGTCTTCAGGAGAAATCTGCAGTGCACCTAGTGGCTGTAGACCCCTTTTCTTGTGAAGACTGTGTTTTATAACACTACGGAGATGTCATCCATCTAGGATTGCGCTAGATTAATTGTAGGCTTTGGGAGCACCCGACGGAGTTAGCTAGACACGTCCGAGTTTTCAATCATAAAGTTAATCCTGGCATGATTTTGTATGAGTGGCAAAATAAAAGCATGTCTAACAGTGCATAAAGTATTTCCTTGTAGTGACAGCAACCTCTCGCCTTTCTCAGTGGTAAAATGTGTAGTAATGAAAAGTGTTTTGTAAGTACACTCGAGTGAGACGGACACACAGAACCCAGAGCATCCCTGAGTCTCAGAGTGCGGTGATTGGGAATCACCGCTGGCGCCCATCTATCGTAAGTTTATTGTGTCACCATTCATATCGTGTCTCACCCAACGGCATCAACTATTAGTTATATGGAAGGTAAACAGTAATACAGATTGTTTAGGAGGTGTAGGCATGCTAAAATAGTTTTTAAGTGATTGGACATCTAAATAATGGAAAATTTAAGCAGAGGCAGAAAAATTTTTGAGCTTTGTATATCACAAAATCAAGAAAAGTATTATAAATTGGAAGGCAAGTAAGTTATGCCTATGTATGGAATAGAGGCAAGTACAGAATTCATTGATTATTCTCCCTGGTTCTACTAATATTGTACATTTATAAATCACGTTATAAGCACCATACTCTTTATAAGATAATTCTGATGAAAATGGGAGTGAGAAATGTGAAGGGCCACCTACAACGGAGGTAACTGTGGCGAGTTCTGTAAAAAGTCCAATATGTGGAAGTGACATTGGCTTACTTGAAGATGTGAATGGGAGCGACTCTGAAGTACAGATTTGCACAAAGTATGCATATATGTTTACTATTGTCCTATTGGTTTTAAAATAGAGAAATCAAAGTTCAAACACGTTACCGTTTCAGGACCCTGAATATACTGGACGTCCAGTAATAACACACTGGCCGACTGACTCTGAAATACAGGATAGTACATTATGTGTTCACTCCTGGCATATTGGTTTGCAAACAATATTCACATTTTAAACTTAAACATAATACTTTTTTTAGGATCCTGTTCATATAGAGACTCTTATTTCGCCTCCATCTGGAAAAAATTTCGAAGGACCTGGAAATGAAACTGATGTAGCAGCTACAAATTATGATATTCTTTATAGAAATGATTAAAGTAGTGAAGTGAGTAGAAATACTACAATTTATTTGCACATAAAATACACAAAAAATTATAAAAATAATAAACATGAATTTTTTCCAGAATGAAGTATAATGCAACTCTGATATGGATCCAAACTACACACCTGATTCATTGAGTGTTATATCTCCTGTTTTGCTACAAAAGGTGTGTACTCCACAACCAAGACGAGGACGCTAGAGAAAATATGAACCATCAAGAGACGAAAACAAAGAAAAACAAAATAGAAATGAAGAACATTACAACTACAAAGGTGTAAAAGTTGTGAAATCTTTCAAAGATTACCAATGTAATTGCTCACAAAAGAGCAATGAGAGACTGCCAACAGAGGCTAGAAAAGAACAGTATAACAAATTTATCTCTTGGAATTTCAACGGAAAGAGTTTAACACAGCACTGAGAAAACTAAGGTCAGCTTCTATCACTGACAAGAGGTCATGCACATGGCGGGAAGAACAAGATATCAGATGATAAAAAACAAGCAGTTGTGAAACTGATTGATAAAATACATAAATATAAATCTCACTACTGAAAAGAATACTCTATGTTCTAATGAAGGGAAACAGAGATGTATACAGGATTATGATGAATGCATTTGGCTTGCAGAAAAGGCTCAGAAACGTATGAGAACTGACGTGACAAATGCGAAAGATCAACCTTCTATGGATTGCCTGACGTTCAATATGGAATAAACCTTACCACTTCCAATGTTACCCTCTAATGTGATGCTTTATAAGAGACATTTGTGGTTATATAACAGTGGTATTCATTCCGGAAAAGACAATAAAGGTTTTTGCTACATTTGGGTAGGACAGGCAGGTTGTGGTACACAAGAATTTGGATCATGTTTACTCTATAGATTTTTCTGGCATAGGAACTGCTCTCATACATCAGCAATGTCTTTACCTACCTGATGACTACAGAGAGGTGATGAAGATATGCAGAAAAAGAATTCGTCCAGAAGTGGTTGAAATGAAAATGTTCGTAGGAACATACTACCGGCTTGAAAACATGGTACGCAATAGCAAACTAAATGTGAACAAAGGAAAAGGTTCTCTGTTACAAACAAGAGAAATAATGCTCGAGAAGAGCAAACCTTTTCTATTTTTATGAGAAAAGACTTTGTATGTGAATATTCAGAAATTGACATCAAGAAACGTTTAAGTGGCCGACCTTTAACATGCTTCCACGATAAACTTGTGCCTCTATGGAACATTGCAAACCATTAGCCATTCTAAAGCTTCGTGATATAGAATCTGTAATGGATACCTGGCAATGCCAAACACTTTTATAATGCCTTATTCGCAAATGCACATGTGAAGGACTGTCAGATTTTGATGTGGAATAGTGTAGCTAGTACATAGTTTTCCCTCCACACGACATACAGCAAGTTGTGTTGTTTTAGTAGTTACTGCATAAAAACATAAGTAAATTTATATACATATTATATTATTTCATTGATTATTACTGTAACTTGGATCATCTAATATAATAAATTACATACGAATATTCCATTCTGCAGAAAGGAACCAACTCGCAATATATTATTAGTTATTATTATGTAATGAGAAATACTACATATTGATTCCTGAAAATTGGCTGTAAACATTTCATGATCAAATGAGTGTGGTGATTGTGAATATTAGTAGTCAACTTCAACTTGTGAATTGATTATTGAAGTTTATCTTTAGCTCTTATTTTCTCAGTTTCATTGTGGTGTGGGTTGGTTCCTTTTTATATATACATATATATAAAACTCTAACTATATCTCTCTGCCTGTGTGTGTGTGTGTGTGACTACATTAATCTGTTAAAGAAAGATTGGTGGGGGAGAAACCATCAATCTGCCTGAGTGGTTGCTAAACAACGAGGATCCAGGCAGTCTCTATCCTTAGTAGGTGAATAAGTTTGCGATAAAGTGAGCACTTTTGAAATGAACCTTAGAAAAAAAGTCATTGTCTGCCTGCATATATTTTAATGGGCGTACTTAGTGACGTGTGTCCAGTAATGTTGGTAACACGGGATAGAAAGTAGTTCCATATCTTAGCATCTATTAAAAAGTGTAAGGTAACCATTTATGATAACATCAATTATTTTTTCCGGTTTCTGTTCTTTTTTAAATGCATCGTCGAGTAAAAATGAACATGTTTGTAAAATATTTACTTTTCTAAATATTTCATAGTTTCAATTGACCAACGCATGAATAAAGTGATGAGGCTCACGACTACGTTAAGTTTACATAAGGCGGATGAATACACAACTTGTATACAAGTAAATATTAAGCAGGGTTTTCAAAAGTGCTCACTTTACCATGAATAGCCTATACTAGGAGTTCAGGGACCATACATGCATGGTCCAAACACATTCAAGTAAAGTTTTATTGTAGATAACATTCCCAAGTCCTCTAATGAATCAAAAGTATGTTGAGGTAGTAGATGTTGTCAGTATGTCACCTGACGACTACACTCTGTCAAGCCATGGTTACAGGCTAGTTCAGCAGTTTGTGGTTCATGGTCTTGATCTTTCATGACTCCTCATTTCACTCAACACATTTACTTTTGATTCCTACTGTCATGACATGTAACCAGCAGTAGGTATGTCCCAACTGCCAACTATATTCTCAGTGTGATCTGATATTGTAATAAATACAGTGAAGTTACATGTGACCTTTTAACACATGCAGTTTTGTTTCTACCACTCATAGGTTCTTAACTTTTTGTTCATGAGTGTACTGTGGCTTTATTAATTTAGCACCAAATTTTAGAAAATCCATTTGGTCATTTCCAAATTATGCAAAAATGATAATAGTGTGTGTTGCATTATTTTGAATTGTTCTTTTTCAGAACAAATGGCTGAAGTTTGAAGGCCGCTTGAAGCAGCTTGAAGATGACCTCCACAAGCATCACGAAACTGTGGGCCAGTTGAAGCACTCTCTTAGGGAGCTCGTCAACAATAATGTGGAGTCGTCCTCGACTAGGACACCATTGAAGCAAGTGCTGCATGTTACTTCAAACAGGACGAGTGCGAACGTCAAGCACCAGCTACGCAGTTGCAGTCTAAAAACTAATGTGGCCCCGAGCACTGATGTACAGGTAAACTTCCTCAACTCCAGTGGAAGTTTTTCTTGACACACTGTATAGAAATAATACCACGTATTTAGCTGCAGTTTTAGGAATGTTTAGCATCGCTACTATTTGGTAACTTCCCTAGGCATATCAATTTCATTGAAAAAAAATGTAGGATACTGCGATTGGTGTATGGCAAAAATCTTAAAATACTTGCACTTTCTCAGTATACTTCTACACTGATGTAAACTTGTGAATAATTCCGTGGAATGTGTGCGTGACCATGGATGATCTGGATAATAATAATAATAACTAACTAACTACCGTTCTCCTTGTCACTTACAATCCCCAAATTCTAAAAGTATATTTAATTTTATTTGTTGGTTTCATTGTACTAGAGGAATGTGTGCTCCAATAAATAAATGTCACAGATACATGTATGTTAGCTTTGGCCACACACTATATTAAATTAAGGTTTTAGCTCGTGGTTCCTTAGAATGGAAGTTAACAGAACATTGGTCACTGTGATCATGCCTCTGTATGGTACAGCCAAGATGAGACAGGAACTAATATTTATAGTGGAAATATGTAAGTGCTGAATAAAGGTTACAAGTAGGCCGCTAGGCTACCAATAATATGTAAATATAGTACTTGTCTATAGGCACACACACAAAGGATGACACATTTTTCACACAATTAAGTTTGTGGCACAAAATCACTTTTTTGCTAAGCATTATGTTGTACTATGAAGTAAAATATAATTTTTCTACTGCTACACTTTTAATAATTTTTTACCCATCACTTTATTTGATGCTATTTGGATTTAATTAGTATTTGAAAGACTGAAATGTGGGGTATATTAGTAACTGCTCATTTTGGTTATTGTATACATCCAGAATCACCAAACAAGTAGAGAATTAAAAAAATGCAAGGACCTCCAAAAATGTATGTTACTTGTTGAAACAATGTCATATGCAAAGAAAGCTGTATTTTCTAATGTTTGTAAATTCACTATGCTACATATGCTGTAAAGCTGCTGAGTGCAGCATAGTGGATACAGAAAGTTAGCATGCCACTAACCTGAGGCTGTGTTCGAATTGACCATTTGGTATTTTAGGATGTTAGTGTTTAGTAGCGTTAACTTTGGACGCCTTGATAGTCACTTGTTGAAAAATTGCCTGGATTATGTAATTTGGTATTTTAGAAAGTTTCGTTGCATACTGCAAACTAAATACCAAAATACCAAATACGTCGTCATTGTAGTAGACTAATTCAGGTCACATGACCTTTTAGTAAACTAAAAGTGCCAATTTGAACATGGCCTGAGTTTCAGCTTATTAGAGAATATCATTTCTACTAATGCACAAAGGCACTGATCTAGATGGGCAGCTCAGGGTACACTAATTCAGGGTCTGCACTGACGCATGCCAGCATGCTGCGCAGTGCAGCTGCGCTCTCTATGGGCGACTCTGTCCCATCTACGAGTGACCTGAGCTGTGGGACACGTTATATCAGTGGCGAATGAGATAAATGTATCGAGCACGGAGATTCCACTAGCCTGGACAGCCGAATACTTAATTTTAATAAAGGCGCGTAATTACAATACACACCGCCAGCCTGGAATCCTACATGCAAGCACCACCCTTACGAATAAAATAATAATCATTGAAAATTCACAACCCTTCGGTTAGCCATGGAAGCAGTACAAGCAGTTCAAATAAACCCCCAAGATGGTAGCATTCTCATCGTGACCTTGTGACGTCACATCCAGAGAGAGGTATTCATAATTGTCATTGCCTCCAAGCGGGGAGATAAGAAATGTTCGGCGCTCCAGCGCCCTGATAGACCAACCCCCGTGTTGGAAGATTACACTACCCCCCCACACCCCGAAGAACTGCTGACCAGCAAAATTTAAGTATAAATAGAGGTCCAGCACCGTGGTCCAGCAGAGATGCCGAGCTTGCCGGCCGAATAGGTTCGTGAGCTCAACCCATTCTGAGAAGACTCTCCTTCCTCTCCAGAGCCTGCGGAAGGGCTCAAACTCCAACCCGCTAATTGGGAAGGCATCACTCTATCGAACCGGCCGCTTGGGAAGGCCGCGAGCACTCTAACCCGTCAGCTTGGACAAGGCTCGTCCACGCCAGTGACAGGCCATGTCATCACTCTCCATACGGTAATCCAACCCCCTGTACCTACTACCCTTTACCTCAGTCAACTTCCCTTGCCTCCCACTGTAGCAGGTTGGTACGGGATTAATGTCCCTCTTGGAGACTTTCTTTAATCATGTCAAATGCTGTAAATTGCGTACATAGATTTCATTTTTTTTTTTTTCAGACTTGCCTTCGCCTGTTGAGTAATTTATTAATTGATACTAGCTAAACTTTAGTTTGTTTTTTTTTTTAGCCGGGTGTCAGTCTGCAATACTTCATTATTTAATGTAATAAATATTATGTGAACCGAAACCTTGTGTGTTGCCTAGAGTAATTGTAATTAAGATTTCCCCTCTTGATTTGATTTCAGAGTGTGTAAATTAATATCTGCGTTTATTTGGCACGTCAGTAAACAGTTGTGGACACCTCAGGAGACGGGACCTGAAAAGCGAATGGCATTTAAGCCCGCAAGGGCACGTTGCTGCTTTTGGGTTTTCAGTACATCCTCAACCGCTGCCAGAAATACGACTTAATACCTTGACTGCCCTTCACACGGCAGGTTCTTGGGAACGACTGCTAAGTCGAGCCCACCTAGGACTGCCACGTCCGCAGAAAGGTAGACAGCCCAAAATCCAATGCATCACAAGCACAGCGGCTTTGGGAGCCGTCAGATACATAGAGTTGCACCCTATGTAAACCACTTCCTCTGAATAATCTTGTAGCTATTCCTAACCCAACTGAATTGTTTCCTCAGGAGCCAGTGAACTTACCTGTATGTTACAACACAGTAATACCACCAACACACGGGAGCCCCCTGAAACGCTGGTTAGACCGGTGTCCTCCCGACGACGAGCAGGAAGATATCTCGCTGGAACGTACCGAGACTATGGTGCCTGTTAGTACTCTGGAAACCCCGGTACCTTCCGTTCCGGCCGACCCAGCCCCAACGAGCATTGTAAAATTAGACTCCAGCAGATTGATACGGGTTCGACACCTAGCGATAGAAGAACTGCCGAACCTTGGTACAATAAATTTGGCATCCGGGGAAACAGTCAGGGTTCAACTCCCAGCAAAGGATGTCCCGAAACCACGCGGCAAACAAACCCCGGCCAACTTTATTTGCACATGTCAGTCAACGAGGCCGCTGCGTATAAACCCAGTCACCTCTGCCAGATCAGCCACCACCATTATCACTCTCGATTAATTATTGATTGTTTTTCACTCATCCTCTCAGGACCGTCGGCATCCCACATTTTGACAGCCCTGTTTGTGAGGATAGTGAAGCTCCCTAGGAGGGAGCTCATTTCTTTCCGCCTTATCCTGGGGTTGATTCCCCTCTCCTCCGCCAGAACAAAGAGGGTAATCAGGGTAGTCATCCCTTAACCCATAAGACCCAAGAAGGGCAGCACACGTCAGCACAAATGGAAATCACACCAACAGTTGATGGCAACACAACTTGATGCTTTTGTTAACAGTAGAACTTTTTTTACACCTCCTAATTTTATAAATTTCTGCATTTTACACCTACGTGTTCAATCCCATTTACTATTTATTTTACAATATAAATTTTCCATTTATTTTTTTACACTTTTCTGTGTTTTGGAATATTTCTTCCTGGTCCCTTAAAAATTGTTTAAAAAAGAAGGATGATTTCACTGTATGTGTAATTATAATACCTAATTTATGTATGTAATTGGTTTCTGTAAAGTTTATTTGTAAACTACTGTATTACTTCAGCAATTATTTTAATTGCTGTATCGATGAATTTTTTTTCTTTTTTTTTCCACAGCTGCTGGACCTGTACAAACAGCTCAGGTTTGACAACATAGATGGTGGTGCGTGGAAGCAAGGTTGGAACATTGAGTACAGTCCTCACTCTTGGAACCCACATAAGAAGCTGAAAGTGTTCGTGGTGCCTCACTCGCATAATGATCCAGGTATTGTCTTACTTCACTTTCAGCTTTGTCTTCTATAGTAGTGTAGCTATTACAAATAAAAAAGAAACTTTTTTGAGTGCATTTTATGTATAAGTAAAGTACTATATTTGTATGTCTATTGTAATCAAGATGTATGTAAATGTTGATGTGTGATACTCTCTGGAACAGTCTGAAGCTACGTCAATGGCTAGAGCTTGATTTGAGTGTGCAGGCCCGTCACACACTGCGTTAATACTGGCTGGTTCAAACTCACTTGCCAGCAGGGACTGCAATAGCGTATAGAGTAGGAGGAGTCACCTGGTGACTAGGTACGAAATAGAGTCCTGGCTTGGCTATGTGCTGAGTGGTGTGACTGTTTACCTGCACTGGTACTCAATCGGCTCAGCTGTGTAGTCGGTAGCGTAGGCTGGTAGCAGCTATTGAAGGAGCTGGTGGATCCCCAGATGCTGCTGTGGTTGGAACTGCTGAAGGACGCCCGGACTGGGCTGACGCTGCGGTTCCTGCAGAACCAGAGGCAGGCTATATCCAGTGGAACCTCTTCCCCACTGCGAATGGCAGCAACTACAGGATGCTGTGTCCCCGGTGTCTTCGTGGGTGCTGAAAAGTGTGAAGGGGAGGGAACTGGGGGGTAAAGCCAGACCGGCTGTTGGGTGGCTTGAGCTTGGTCCCGGGGGTTATAGTGGCAGAATGCTGTTTGGATGGGGTGTAGCCCCAGATAGGTTTGTAAGTGGCCGTGGCCTTTCTCTCCTGCAGATCCATAACACCCCTTTTGGTGTAAGACATGCACAAGTGTTACCACCTGCCTAACAAGAGGGGAGCAGGCGTCAGTTGGTCCCAAGCTAGGAATGTTCTACGGGCCAATGCAGAGCCGTACCTTTACCCCAACCAGCTATGGCTTGTTTGGTGCCTGCTATGTGGCCGTAGCTAATCACATCAATAACCTACAAGACAAACCAGTTGCAACACATGCAGCATCACACAACAAACATTTTGATTCCTGCTACAGTACCAGAGTTTTGAGAGCCCAACCACCTTCAAGCAATAGCTCAGAACTCTGATTCTGGGAATTAGGTCACCAATTTATAACAAAATCCAGGTAGCCGCCAGGCCTCAACATAAGATAATTACGGTTCCCAACTACTCTCATCAGCTGTACCGACAATTTTTCAATTTTCCTACTCCACTGTAGTTTGCCACCCGGCCGCTAAGATTACCACCAACAGCACCCTTCCAACTTACTGCAATTTCCTACAACTCGTCGCTTAATGAAGCTGAAAATGTGTTGTCGTTTGTGTGTTTGCACCGGTTGACAAGTACTAGACTGTGAGTACTTGAATTCCTGTACTTTTGTATATTTATACTTATGTTATTTTATTGTCAATGTAATGTACTATACCTATTTTCTCACACATAGCTATCATAATTTTTGTCACAATTTTCCTGTTTATCGTAAAATTCTAACGTCACTCTCCAAAGACAGGCTTTGTTAAAATCATCAAAATCTGCAACTGTATTCCTAAAAATTTTTTACTTGAGTGTGACAAAATGTTTTCTACTTAGGTGCTATTTCCTTCCTCGCATGTTGGTCGCATTGTACGTTCACCATCACCACACACTCTTGCTGTCAACCTGTAAATTTGTTTAAAATTTATATTTGTACAACATTCTTTTTTTTACAGTAAAAAATAAAGAATGTACTCTTAAGATTACAGGTCGGCCTTGTTTGTTAACCACTTCTCTTTTACAACTACTTTTGCTAGTACAAGGTTTACTTAGCACCATAATTTCAACTAAAATTTTACTCGCAAGCAAATAAAAAACTGACACATGACATACCGGGAATAAATACTCAATAGTCTGTCTCTTGTCTCTGTAGAGGAGGTCCCAGTCTTTATGGCTAGAAGATGAGCCAGGCGCTTCTATATGTGCGGGGTTTCAGTTCTGCCTGGGGGGGGGGGGGTGCCTTTCCGTTATCCTAACTGACTGGGTGACTTTGCAGCAGGGCACAAAATCAGGCGTGGACAACACAATTCGGCACTTAGGTGCCACATCTGCTTTGGGTATAGCTGGAGCAGATGGTTTGCTGGAGCAGTGTTTGTGAAAGTTGAGACTGGTGTTGGTACAGTGTAGCGAGTGGTTGAGAATTGAGGCTTTGGCGTAGGAGCAGGGCGCAGTATGGCGGGTACCAAATATGCGACAACTGGTGTTGGTGGCTGGTCGGGTTGACTAAGTGTTCTGTTACCCACCAATGGTACTCTGTCGGGCTGGTTTTCTCTGGAGGGTTGAAGAGATCTCTTTGAACAGTAACTTCCACTGGGTCCTGAAGATGACTGAGGGCTTGCACTTGAGGTGCTAAGCTTGCTATCTGAAAGACCAGGGAGGGCTGATACTTGTGTGTTCGGCCAGATGCCAAGAGAATCTGTCGCACTCTCTACTTGAGGCCCTTCATCTTGGAGTAGGGCATCGGGAGATGTATTTACCCTACTGTTACTTTACCAAGATGGCAGGCTCCCTGTGCAACTTACGTGTGGCACCTCCTGGAGCCGGAGAATGGCGGACACCCTATTCCCAAATCTGGCAAAGACTACGGTTCACGAGGGAAGTTAGGCCTCACCTGTCCAAGGATGCACACGGGTGTGTGGCCCGGTCCCACTGACATCCCCTGAGTTGGGAAGAGACTCTTGCGGTGGAGAGGTGAACGAACACCGAGCTGACAAGCTGTTTCCAGGACAGTGTACCTGTGCAGCTTTTCCTTTCTTTCAATCCCAAGGGGTTGACGGGAAGGGCGGCCAAAGCTAGTGTGTAGTTATGAAACTAGTGTTTGACTCTGTTGAGTTAAATTTCCCGGGATCCTGCAGGCCTTTAAGTGCGGGTAACTACAGAAAGGTGCTATGTCTACGGGAAAGAACTGAAGTTATAAGCTGACCTACACTTTATTCTAGTAAGAAAGTTAACACATTGTCAATGGCATGAATATCAGTCGGAAAGCTAGAATACACTGTTAGGGTGACTGGTAGAGGCAACAGGCCTACAAACAAGGGAATGATGGGTGTGATGCTGAAGGTCTAAGCAATCAACTCTAGTATTGTAGTACGTAGAAGTTGTGTGGAACGAGATGTAACGTTATATCTCTGACAAGTAGCAGGATAAACTAAACAAGGACGTGACAGAATGAGACCTAAGAAGGTCTGCGAAGATAGGTCCACTACAGATATGTTCATAAACTGCAGGGTGAACGGGTTTTGCGAGGTACGTAGCTGGGAGAGCCCTAACTAACGTAACGTAACCCTATCACAAGTGTAGCTTAAGCGATGCAAAACGGGGTATACTGTCCGAGCAACGCTTGCTGGAGACTAAGGTAAATGGGTCATTTCCTGAGTGGCAAGCATTAGGAATGAACTGGAGCTTCAATCTTGTCAGGGTCTGAGCGGTGAGCGCTAGAAACGAAGACTGCTCTCCTTTTATACTAATTCGAGCCGCTGCCCAACACTGGTTCGCTTGTGCCACTAAGGCGAGGGGGTGGTCGCAGAGCGGGGTGTAGCTAATGTATGGCTTGCCTCTGAGACGTCATCGGCCGGCTGGAAGGGGATGTGAAACAAAAGACAAACAATTACTACTAGAGTTATCTAGCAGGGAGTAAGAAAACTGTTTGCCTTGAAGCATTGTTACGGTGGGCCGGTGAATAAAACAATCTGTGAGGCAGACAGTACGATCTCACATTATAGTGGGACAAATGAAAATGCAAACTTCTGTCTCCTGGCTAGACAGAAATAAGGATGGAGTGGAATTTGTCTAATCTCACTTGTTGAAAAAGACGTCATGAGTCAAAACAGTGGAGATGGTTCAAATCGTATTGCGGGACTGGCCACTTGGGCTACAGTCTAGAGCAAACACCAACACTGTGTTTGGAGTGAAGCAGCTGTTTTGCTACTCATCTCTCTCATCTAAGCACAATTGAAGAGATCTGCCTATAAAACAAGATGGAGACATTTAGGTATACCTATGAAGTATAGTTTACTCTTGGGAAGAATGAATAATATTCTTTATTCAGAAGAATAGTAGTGAGTTTGTGCTCATTCTGTAACCCTGTAAAACATGAATGGATAAAGATAGAGACATAGGATTTTCACGCACTTGTTCAGCAAAATGAGTCTCTTGCAAAAGGTGACTGAATTTTAATGATTTTTAACTCTTTTGTGAGTGCATCTGAAAAACATTGTGCTTGACTCGCTGTGACTGCAAACTAGGCAACAGTGCAAACCCGTGATACGCTACTGACACCAGCAAGCAAGAGGAGCACCGCTGATCCACTGTGCTTGAGTGGCCAAGAAGTTCTGTGATGGATTTAAGATATATTTTGTACTCCCATTTTATGTAACTTAAGTAATATATATTGTACTTTACTTAATATTATGAAATGTGAATATGTTCTTCACTTCATGTCAACTACAGTATGTTACTTTTGAGTTGACCAATTCTATCCACAGTGTATACTGGATGTACGTGGGATGCAAATTTAAATAAATAAAAATATATATATATAATTTATTTATTTGTTTATTTTTTAACATGTTTTGTACTTAGTTGTGCAGAAAACTCTTGCCTGTTGGTTTGTAATACATAGTAAACTTCTGAATATCTAAAACTTAAAGTAAAAGTTTTTTTAAACCCCCTCCTTGTTTAGTTTTGTCAAAGGGAATACATTTTATGATATTTGTTCCTGGCCTCTTTAGAAGTGTAAAATGTGGTTTCATTGTAGAGTACCATGGATTACAAGACCGTAGATAATCTGCATACGCAATTGAGTAAAATATGTGTAAAACATGTGATGTTGTCACTGTTTAATTTTCTATGTAAATACTGTAGTTTCTAAGTATCAAGTTGTTAAACATTACGTGTGCCACTCTCTACCATAATTAATAAACGACAACAACTCATCATGACACGTATTTTTACTAGAGTTGTTCCTATACCTATACAAAGTATCTGTATCAGCCGATACTTCACCCTTTTCTGATGTATTGGCATCGGGTATGTTATTGGGCCGATACATTAGTATCAGTTGTAGACAATTAAGTCAGGTTATTCTTACTTTAGACAAAAATAGCGGTATGGGCGTGGCTGAAGGAGGAAGGATTCCAAGCAGTATGGGCGGCGTAGCTAATGTGAGGGATGACAGGTGGAGGGTAGACTGTTAAATGGCAGGGAGGGGGGCGCTTGACACAAAACGCCGGTCAGGTAGCATGGGATTAAGACAACATTCGCTGGAAGTTTATTCATAGTAGAGGGAGCGAGAGGGTTCTGGCTACCACAGTTGCAGTTTTAAACCAAACTTTTACCTTTTTTTTTATATATATATATATTTTGGCCTAGCAATTAAGCCTAAATGCAACAGTTACAACACCTATATTTTACTGCACGTTAACATATGATTAATGACCAAGATAAATGCAACAAACTTATTTTTCATGCTATTTCCTTCAAATTTTTTTGTCTTTGTACAACCAAAAATTGTATGGTTCCCCTAAACAGGGTTGTAACTTCGAGAGGGTAGTTGTTTCTGGGCCCATAATTGTGTTAACATTGGAAAGGGAAAATGTGCATTTCTTAAGATGTTATTTTCTTTACTTAAATGAATGTAGGAAAAATGTTTTTTAATGTATTATTAACAGTAATACTTTTTATAATATTCAGTGGGAAGGGCTTTAGTATCAGCAATGCTATTGGGGTTGGGAAACATGGTATCGGAACAACTCTAATTTTTACGTAACCCGAGGAAGGGTCAAGCCCAATACGGTCATTCATGAGTGCCTACAGGATCGCCTCTCGATGTGAGAACAATAACAGACATGTGAAGTGCATTTTGCATATGCGGTTAAGAAACACACTATCATCTCCAGATGTGTGACAAAAGAACAAGGATGACTCATCAGGACAAACTATCATAAAACGCCCCAACCAATTGCCACGAGGTGCTACACCTGCCATGAAGCGCCCCGAACTGCCACAAAGTGCCCTGAACAAAGGAAGCAGAGCGCAAAGGGTGTCTATCCCCCACTCGGTGCCGCTCCAGGAGGACGTCACACATCCCACTACAGCCCAGGCATAGGCAGGCTGAGCGCACTATAAATACGAGTGTGTGGCTAAAGAACGCCAGTTACCTATTTTCTCCAGTAGCTCGCCTCATTACCTCATTTGCTGGGGCTCACTACTGTTAGCCAGGTCCTCATGAGCCACACTACAAGAACTCAAGAGTTTTCAACATCATCTTCAGGACCTACCAGAGGCTGCTACCAGCAGCTCCAGACGTTCTGCACAACACTTTTGCCGTCGCCAACCCGTCTGGTTCGATGACCACCACTGCCTTCTAGTAGTGGTAACCACACCCCACTACCCTTCTGGTAGTGGTAACCACACCCCACTACACTTCTGGTAGTGGTAACCACACCCCACTACCCTTCTGGTAGTGGTAACAAACACCCCACTACCCTTCTGGTAGTGGTAACCACACCCCACTACCCTTCTGGTAGTGGTAACCACACCCCACTACCCTTCTGGTAGTGGTAACCACACCCCACTACCCTTCTGGTAGTGGTAACCACACCCCACTACCCTTCTGGTAGTGGTAACCACACCCCACTACCCTTCTGGTAGTGGTAACCACACCCCACTACCCTTCTGGTAGTGGTAACCACACCCCACTACCCTTCTGGTAGTGGTAACCACACCCCACTACCCTTCTGGTAGTGGTAACCACACCCCACTACCCTTCTGGTAGTGGTAACCACACCCCACTACCCTTCTGGTAGTGGCCCAAGATGTCCCTTCTTAACACCAAGTTAGGGTTAGCTAAGATTGAGTTGTTTTCATAGCCATCGAAGCCTTTTTTACTACCTTGAGCAGTTTTGGAGCAGGTCACTTTCACGTGTCTTACCTTAGTTTAACTTATGTACATGCTTGGTGGGTAAGGAGGTAGTGCGTGTCACCGCATTTATTCCTAGGGATTAAATATGTATTTTAATCCAACCTGAGAGTGTTTATTTCTAGAGGGTAATTTATTGATTGCTAGGGAACCGTACACTCATCAGTAGTAAGCAGGAGACCGGGAATTACTGTACCAATTTACGAACCATAGAGTAAGTCAGGTAAACCTGAGAGTGTGCATGTTCCCGTCCGACTTACAGCAGTATTATCTGCACCAGATTTTGTACCGTGCCGTAAACCTACGCGCCCGGTCCTGTGCTCCAGTAGATGGACCCGAACACCGACAGTAACGTAAAGTTATAGACACAGTGCGTCTGACCTAACTCCCCCAAAATTCATCCTGACCATGACATAGTAACTAACTAGAGAGAGTCGGACATCAAACAAAATCAGCCTGCTACTAAAATGGCAGTGAAAACTATCAGCTGTGTGTGTTATCATTTATCATACTGGCATAGAAGCCATACACATCTTGGCAGTTCACCCTGTTGCTCAAGAACGTTATTTTATCAGTTTAATTTTCTCTTAAATTTTTTTTTTTTTACATAGCAATGGGCAAATTATAGTAATGTGTAATGTTATAAACTTAGCTTCTAAGTTATAGCAACATTATCTTTATTTTCATTGTTTACTGTTTATATTGTTTACAGGTTGGCTAAAAACATATGAGGACTATTACCGCTCACAAACAAGAAATATTTTAAACAATTTGGTTAAGAAATTGAAAGAAGATGAACGTCGCAAGTTCATTTGGGCTGAGACGTCATTTTTGGCATTGTGGTGGGACGAGATTTCTCCAGAAACAAAGGAAGAAGCCAAGAAGTTAGTCATTTAATGATATTCCTTGGAACCAGATTTTAGGCTTCAAAAATATATTTTATTATGGCTATTTCACAATAAGTCCTTAAAAGAGGAATTCTGTATGTAACATTACCATCAAAATTTTTCATTACAGCCCCAACTCTTCCCCTGTAAGTATGGTGTGTTTATTACAGTAAATTATGTGGTTGGCAACATTCCTCTTTCATTTTTCATTACAGCCCCAACTCTTCCCCTGTAAGTATGGTGTGTTTATTACAGTAAATTATGTGGTTGGCAACATTCCTCTTTCATTTTTCTTTTATCCAAGAAACTAGTAGAATTCTTACAGTCTGCGTTATTACATTTTATTTCCTATTAGACTTTTACTGCTGTTTCGGAACTCTGAACCTAGTCCGATAATGATTTAGTGTTTGCATATATGTTATTGGTGTTATTCTTGGTGTTTCCAGGCTTGTAGCGAATGGACAGTTAGAGATTGTGATGGGAGGCTGGGTTATGAATGATGAAGCGAACGCTCATTATTACTCTATAGTCACTCAGATGATTGAAGGCCATCAGTGGCTAGAACATAATCTTGATTTCAAACCAAGGTGATGTATGTTTACTTCTACTAGCTGTTTATAAATGTGATAAACCAGAGATCTCAATATTACTGTATATTTCACATATTTAAGGATTTTGTACTTGGTTCACACATTTAAATGGAATCAATTTGGTACATGCAGAATCATGTGTTATTTTGTGTAGACTTTTCTGTGAGTCATTTGAACTGTAAATGTATGTGTGAATTAAGCTGTGACAGTGAGTAGAATATTTTTTTTTTTCTTATAGGAATAGTTGGACTATTGATCCTTTCGGTTTGTCTCCATCAATGCCCTACCTTCTGAAGAAGATGGGAATGGATAATGTTGTAATACAGAGGGTTCACTACTCTGTGAAGAAGGCATTAGCAAAATCAAAACAGCTGGAATTTCGCTGGCGGCAGCTATGGGGTGAGCAATTACCTATGTTAAAAAAATATTAGCTGCAGAATATGTAATACTGTATGTAATATAAGTAATGCTGAAAGGTAATTTGGTGTACCTATTGGTGTCCCAATGGCGTCAGGATAAATAAAAAGTACCAAATTATTTCTCAGTGTCTGCATTCTTGGACTAGATAACAAGTTAACGTGTAAACACAAAAAATGTTACAATAAGTTTCATAAAGCAATGATAAATGCATGGTAAAAAATGGTCTTTTTATTAGTTACATTTTCTGCATAGGTAAGGAAAACCACATTGACGCATGACACATTTTTACACTGCTGAAGAGCGCACTGTACCAAGCGACTTTGCCCCATCTTTGAATAATGGGAATTCTAATGGGCAAGTCATAAACTGAAAACAGTGATGGAGGCGGAACACGTGGTCAACACAGAGTTGACAGAACCTCAACGGAACCTTTAAACCACGTGCTCCTAGCTTTTACTGTTTTGCTTGCACCATGTCAAAAAGCCATCCCATCAACTCCCCTCGCCGAAGAGCACCTAGTTAAAATTTTCTGCACCCACAGGACGACCGCGATATTCAAACATCACACTGCTGTAAAGGCAGCAGGCCTTCCAGTGGAGACTCGTGGCCTCTCCGATCACACGAGGGCAAGATATGTCATCGTTTTAGCCCCAAGCACCAGCACCACTAATGTAAGGATCCAGGAACCCATGGGAGTGATGTCAGATGTTCCACCACCAAGAGGCAGGACTAAATCCCCTGCACCCTTCTGATTACCACTGAACTGGGAAATTCAATGTAAAAGGAATCACAGCATGGACTCGGGGCAGTCTGCTGCATTTCTCATTTCGCTGTGAAGGGGCGAGGGTGCTAGTACAAGGGCCGAGACCCTTATCTGCGGCAGTGCCAGTAAATATTGACGCCCCCAACAGCTCCGGAGGACCAGCCACCTTCCAGAGGCTAGTAACCTCTTTGGCAGCAGCCAACGACTGAGGACCTCCAGCTGCAGAGGCCGTCCACCTCTTCAGGCCTCTGCCAGCAGCACCAGAGTGTCAACGTCATCGCAAGGGTCCTGCAGACATCGCCCGTCCAACTTTTCGCATCCTCTTCCTACCACTTTACTCCACCAGGTGTTTTGGTCAAGACAATGTTTCCTTCTGGGAACCCCTCGAGGCCCTAGCCAGACCACCTTCTTTACCCTTCTGATAAAGACCTCATTGATTCATTATTAGGTCCCTTCAGGACACATCCCATGTAATTCAATTAGAATTAAATTAATTTTGGCTTGTTCGAAATTAATTCTCTTTCGCAGCTTTTACCACAATTACATGTTATGTATCTGTTTACCAGGTCGCCTTTCATTGGGTCGAATGTAGTTCAACCATAAGAGTTAAAATTATTTTAATTGTAATATACAGTGGATACTGACGATTCGGTTATACCGCGGGGCATTTTATGTCTCCCGGCTTGAATAAATAAATAAGTGAAAAGCGTGTGGTCTGTCAGCGGGTGGTCGTGAGTCGGGGACGTTGGTGAATGAGGCGAAGGAAGCGGCCGCGCGTTCTCCCTCCTTTCAGCGCAGATATCTATTTTACTGATTCTTTACAGCCAATATTGTATGTTTTTCCGTATTCAATTTTGTTGGCATGGTGCGAAGCTTTGGCATAAGAATTCCTAGTGGTCATTTTTTATGTGACCCTATTATACCTGTTCTGCCGTTCGGTTGTAAACTGACGAAAAACAGATACTGTGGCAACCTGTCCATCTTATCTGGGTGTTGGATCAGTATAGAGGGGTGGCACTGCCATATTCAAAACCGTATATCATACTCGCAAGTGTCCTGCTGTCACGCATTTACTGGCACTTACAAGTTAACATGAAATGTGCGTGTGTTGCATAGCGTAATATCATTATAATAATGCTGTGGACACTAATTATAATTGTGTATAGCAGCTGTAACAGTAGGTCTTCCCATTTTTGGGAAAAAATAATTCCCAAATTTGATGCCGGCCTCGATATTCGTTCTTCTAAGTCATTTACAGGCCTATAATTAATCTCCTACGGGGTACAGCTCTACGTAATCATTATAATTATGATGTAGACACTTGGATTATAATGTGTATATAGCGGCCATTCGGAATGTCTTCCCAGCTATTGTGGACAAGTCTTAATGCAGAAAAATGGCCTTTCATTGTACGCCACCAATCATTCGCTTTTTTTTGTTTTTGTTTTCCTTTTGAAAATGCAAACCAGACAAGCAAGTGACATGTTTCACATCACGTGAGGCACTGATGGATTCCATCTACAGTGCAAGCATGCATTCAACCTTTGGACGCGAGATTCCTTTCTCATTCTTACTTCCACCCAACCAGGCCCAGCAGGTGGCGTAAAAGTGAAATGGGGGGGGGGGGGGGGGGGGCGAACTCCCTTCTCCAACCCATGTGACAAACAACTCACCGCGAACACCGGCCTTTGGTGGAATAAGTACATCCTTTCCCTGGAAAGTGTGTTTTTTATTTATTTATTTATTTATAATTGCTTGAATGCACGTGACCCTCTTCATCGCAGCGCGTTGTTTCTCTTCTTCTGTTTCCTTCCTTTGGGTGCTGTCAAGTCCGGTGATGCGTGATGAGGATAAAAAAATAAAGTTCCGATAGCAAAGGACCAAACGTTTCACGAGTTAATGTGGTTAATATCAACACTTGCCATGTGTTTGATAGTTAGGTGACACGCCCCATTAGAACACTGGCTTTCTTTTTTACTACTGTACTCCGCCACTCCCGGAATAGCACGGAAAGCTACAACGCAGGTATGAGTTATGTCCCCCAACAGCCGCGTTATATCTGGCTTTTGCTGTACATATATATATTTTTTTTCAGGAGAGTGTGGAGTTCACTTCAATAAAATGTATTATGTTGCATGTGATTTTACTGTGGATAATTTTATTCATTATTCTCAATTTGATAAACCCAGTATATTAATCTCGTAACTTCTTCCCTTGAGAGGATATTTATTCTGTGATTTGGAGTGCTCAGTTTCATTCCAGTAATGTATAGCCTGTTGTGCATATCACAGCCACTAAGGCAGGCTTAACACTTTTTCTACCTGTGGAAATCATTGTGTTGGACATTCCCTTTGCTCTGAGCCTGCTGGAGTACGGCCTGGTTCAGAGAGGTGAGTGTTTTCGTTACTGGACCTGCAGTAGAAAAACTCACATATGTTGACAGGTGCAAGGTGTAAAATCTGAAGCTGTGTTTCAACGCTGGCAACGGCTGATGATTCCATCCACCGCCGCTTGCTAGGCCGGATGTGGAATACCAGGGTGTGAAATCAGCTTAGCTAGTATACATGGCTAGGACATTTAACTTCACTGGTTCCATCTTATTTACATTTTTTTTCTTTTTTTTCTGTGGTTTGCCAGCCCTAATGCCTTATGCAAAGAAAGGCGGTAGTAAAAGAAAACTTAAAACTCTTGTAAGGCAACTCGAGCACACTATACTAAATTTACATACTCCACCTATAGAGGAGGAGAACCCTTAGTTCACACCATCTACTAGACCAGAAGGACGAATAGGATTTGAACACATACCAATAGTACAATTCGACCACACTCTCATGGGCTTTGACCCAACTTTTACCTGAATCCCTTACACCTATTCCTCTCCATCAATCTCAAGAGGCGGTCATTTGCACCGCAACCAGAGTCAGCCGCTGTTCAACCCCCGAACCCTGCTACCAAGCTGGAGAGAAGGAGTGCACCACTGCGAACACTTCTCAGGTACAGCGACGAAAAGTAATAGCTCCTGTATCCCTTGACTGCGTCCCAACCAGGATACCAACCCAACCAACTCTATACATGGGAATTTTATCCAAATGAATCTGAGTTCTTTGGGCATGCTTTACGTGACTCTGGCATCACGTATGCTGAAGGCCTCCTCACAACTTAATTCCAGTACTGTCGACTGCAAAGCTATCAGAGTACAATTGGTCGTAGGGGTTGAAATCTCCTGTGCACAGTAAGGGAAGAACACACCCAAAAATCATACTTCATTGACCTCACTCCAATATGGGGAACCCATACTTCATTGACCTCACTCCAATATGGGGAACCCATACTTCATTGACCTCACTCCAATATGGGGAACCCATACTTCATTGACCTCACTCCAATATGGGGAACCCATACTAAGTTCTGAGCAACTTTGAAGGCTTGTGTCAACCCCATGACGATGGCAGGGTAACCTCTATTCACCTTTTTCATTATAGCTTTTCTGGATCTCGAGATTTCTATCCTCATTGGGTGTTTATTGGTGCTTTATACAACCTAACTTGTGTAACTATTCCCACGTGAGGGGCCCGCAGCGACATTTGACTGTCAGTTAACTATATTTATCTAATTATTTGCAACAGTTACTACATAAATATTCATCTTAATAAATTGTAAATAAAGGGAATGTGTCATAGTTGCGCGTGAAAGTCTGTAAGGTTGAAGTACATTAAGGTTTCCATCTGCTTGTCCACCACTTGCCTCGTCAGCTCTATGCACAAGGCACTCAAATGGTGTGCAGTCTTTCTGTCAGCTACTTAACTGAATATGATTTTAAGCGGTGCCCAATGTTTCATTGACATGCTAATAAAGATTATACATATCATGTTCAATTACCACTGTGAAATGTTTAACCATTTGTGAATCAAGTGTTTACTACCACACCTCTGCAACACACTTAATGCACCAGCCAGGTGGAACCCTAAGGTATAGCTATTAACTGAAAACAAGTTTTGTGGTCTCTGTGTGAGGTGGTGACAATTATTATGTCTTGTTTTATGCACACAAGCAAGATGGTACCGGCACAACAGACTTCTTCACTCACATGATGCCATTCTACAGTTACGATGTACCCCACACATGTGGACCAGATCCAAAAGTGTGCTGCCAGTTTGACTTCCGCAGACTGCCGGGGTATGGTATGACCTGCCCGTGGAGGATCCCTCCCCAGACAATCACAGATCACAACGTTGCTCACAGGTATGTGCATTATCTTTGTCAGAGGTGTGGGTCTGCGGATACAACCATGTTGAATCCCAGCAATGTAGTGAGCTCAACAGTTGTTGATTGTTGCTGCAACTAGCGTGTTCATATTGGCTGTCACCAACTGAAGGAAAAAAATTGGACATTTTTTAAATATGCGCAATCTTACATTCATTTCATTTATTCTAGTAATGGGCGAGTTTGATTTTTCAGTTTCGAATCAAGTTGAGTTGTATAAAACTTGTGTCAAGTAGTGTGCTACCTTTATAAAATTTTTGAGTTAAAATTGTGTGTGCACCGTAAATGTAAATATGTACGTACGTACACTGGTATAACCCCTTATAACTTAGTCTGCCTCTTATAGTTGTGGTTTACCAAGAAACAGTGTTTGGGACTAGTTTCTACCAATAAGAATAATTATTTTAACACATGTTTTTAATACAGTAACTAAATAAGAAATGTAATGACAATTTTCCCACACCTATGCACATTTCTGATGGTGTCTCATGCAATGAGATAGAGGGTTTTCATCCTTAAATACATCCTATGGTTTTATGTATTTCTGTTGTGCTGAGACTGTACCTGTTGACCTTGTCAAGTTTTCATTTGTGTTATCTGTCACCGGGTGCATCGTGTTATGTCGCTTTATCATCATTCCAGTTCTGGCAGAGGGCCACAGTCGCTGAGCGGTTAGCCTGCTCGCCTCCCACCAACGCATTCCGGGTTCAATCCCCGGCCAGGTCATTCCAGATTTTCGCATGTAGGAATAGTCCCGGACAATGCAGTTGGTTGGCGAGTTTTCTCAGGTATCTCCCATTTGCCCTGCCCTTTCATTCCAATGCTGCTCCATCATCACCTAAATCACCCGCTTCGGCTCTCAAGACATTGACACGTGCCTATGGTCGTAAGGTAAGGCGTTGAGTCTCTGCTCACAGTATGCTAGGTACACCCTGACGCAAACAAACTAAACACAGTTTACAGTGTTAGTCAGGTTTCGGCTTGCTGACCGTTTCTGTTAAGTCTCCACTGATTCCAGATGCTATGTGTGCTGATCAGAGACGTGGAGCTGTTTAGGTCACCAATGCTGCCACTGGAGGTGCGTCCACACAGCAATGGGCGGCAGGTTTCAAGCTACGAGATATCCCAGCGCTAACAATGCTGTGGGCTAAGGCAATAACTCGAGACTGTTGCTTCTCCCTGAGTGAATGTGTTACTAATGATTGTGGCTTCTCTATTCCTTTCCATCAGCACTGGTACAGTGCTGTGGCAGTTGGAAAGCAACAGATGGCCATCTAATGGGTGTGTAGAAAATATGATGGACCCCTAAAGGGCGCCCGTTGTTGAATTTAGTTTGATCATATCAATTACCCGGATCTTGTCAAGGGTGCACATAGCAACCTGTGTCTAGCTGGCAAACAGGCAGATACTCTAAGAAATTAAAGCTGTAAGATAGGAAACAAACGTATGTTTATTGATGGTTCAATAAACATGCGACGCATGCTACCTCCACCAGGCAATTGAATGCTGAAGGTTACTACCCTGCCTAGGTGTAGGCGACCTAGTTGTAATGGAAAAGCAGGAAAAGTGAGAAAAGATATAATACTTGCTAAACTGTTATAATAAAGATGTCTTGAGGAGACAAATTGAATTAAAAACATGTTAGTGAGCATGTTTGCTGGTTGTCGGGTTGACCGATCGTCACTGGTGAAGTAGCCGCAGGGGACGTACTCAAAGCTTCAAAGTTCTCTGGAGGTCCCAGACAATGCTGTGGGATGCCTCAAGAGATGAACAAGAATGACTCTCGAGCCCAGCAGCATCCTGACTTATATAGTGGAAGTTTGTAGGTTGCCGGCGTGGGGTTGCGGGGAAGATGTGACGTCCTTCTGCCCTGGTTGGCATGGGAAAACTCTGGTCAGCGTTTCTGCTTCGTGCCTCGTCGGTGGCGCTAGGCCTTGCCCGAGGTCTGGGTAGTTTGTAGGCTCTCAGCGCTGGGCCGGGGGGGGGGGGGGGGGTTGTGCCTGCCAGGCTTAGCATCCAGGCGAAGAGAATTCGCTCATAAGTTTCTGCTGCCTGTAGGGTAAGCAACGTGTCACTCATATCTGTAGTAGTGGAATAAGTACTCTTGGCAATAAGTCGTAATCGTATTAGATTAGTTGTATAAGCGGCATGCGTCAACCTCAATGTTAAGAACCGTCCAAATCTCTTCACTCACTCCAGTTCAGCACATATAAGTTTATGCTATGAAGTTCTGTCCAGGGATTAGTCCATTTCCGTCACTTTCTAAATGCTTTCATCACTGTCTAAACGGAATATTTGTGCATTAAGCGTACATTTACAAAAGAGTTTTATTTAGAATAGGGCTTTGATTTAATTATTTAATTATTTAATTATAAATTACCTTAAATAGTATTTTGTTTAGTGATACTGTAACTAATTATGGTTTCAATCATTGGGCGTAAAAATATAGCAACAGGAAACTATTACATACAATTATATATGCAGTTGACCCTCTATCTACTGTTTTATAGGGGACTGTCAAAAAGTTTCCGTACATGCGGGATTTCAGCAGATGAGAGTTCTGACATGTACAACTAAATACAATTTCTGACCTTGTTATTATACATTATTTTGAGTATAATAGGGCTGTGAGTAAAGTTTAGCCAATAAACACAATAAAATGGGCTTTAAAAGAAAAAGTATGACGCGTGACACATTCCTATGCTTCTAGCAAGCGCGCTCTACTAAATGACTTTGTCCCATCTTGGAACACATTCATCCTTAAGGGGCAAGTCACGCCAATCAAACAATATTCATCCTTAAGGGGCAAGTCACGCCAATCAAACAATAATCGAACAATAATTGAGGCGGGACACGTGCCGACAGGGTACTTTGGCACGGCCCAAATGATACTACAGTCACCTGCTCTTAGATTTTACTGTTCACCGAAACTCGCCCAGGAGCAGTCATGTCTATACCCTCTCAGAAGTGTGTACAGTCTGCCAAGCCACCGACACTCTTCAGGAAGGTCGCGCTAGTTCCATAGTGCATCACTGGAGGGTAGCAGGCATTCTATTGGCGCGCTTGGATGATAAGGATGCAAGCCACCCCTTGTGACATCAGTTTCCAACACCCCTCCCCCAACACTTTTCTGAGGTTCTACAAGCTATGAATTTTAGTATAAAAGGACTAGCAGAGCAGACCTCAGTGTAATCTGTTGCACCTTTACCGCTGTGATGGCTGGACCACCGGAGGTGTCAGCCAAGGACAAGTGTCTTGCTAACCCTTCCTCCCTGCTGCAAAGCCTGCAAGGGCGCACCAGCCACTAGACCCTTCTTCTGCACCGGTGACCGTGGACAACCACAGGCTGTCAACGACTTCAGAAACTCCAGAGGGTCTTCACCTCTTCAGCCGCTTAAGCTTCAGCTCGAGCAGTTCCTGAGGGTCACCCATGCCAACCAGAGGGTCCTGCCAATGTAGTTTTCGCACCAACTTCCTTTCCTTCCTTGGTATACTACCACGATGACGACATCCCCTCAGGACTCTAACCAAGCCATTGTCCTTTGCCCTTCTGGTGAATTCACACATTTTTCTCAACTTGGCTTCCTTCATAACAATCCCTAATATTCAAATATGATCAAATTAATTGGGTAATTAATTAATTTTCTTTCACCAGTACTTTTTATACATTATACAAGTCAATTATGTATGTGAATTTTACTTTCATTAATTTTATTACTTTAAATATTTATTTTCTAATAATTCTAGGAGAGTGTGGAACCATGTATTTTTAATACGCAATTAAAACTTATTTTTATTTTTAACTTATATTTTCTGTGCATTCTTGATCATAGCATTGAAACTCCTTTTGGACCCTTAAGGTGTTACTAAGAGTTTGCATTGCTCTTGATTTGAGGTAAAGCCAGCTACTCACGTATCAAACCTAGGAACTTCTCCGCTTGTGGAATCGAGAGACTAAATAGTTTCCTACTCTGCCACTGCTGGATAACGGCGGGATTGAAGGACAAGCTATTTTAGCCACTTGACCCACAGTGGATACCACACCTAGGTTTCACTGCATAAAACAACGTGTAATATCCTAAGTTCTGTTTCACTGCTGAGTAACGGCTGGAGGTTCCTTCCATTGCTGGGTAATGGCCGGACCGGGACAATAGAGTGAGGTAGTAGATTGAAACGTCAGTGGTGTCTAGAAGTACATATTATGGTCGCAACAAATAACCGGCTTCATCTTTGGCATTTTTGTTTCATTGTTTTCATGCCTTACTCTGGGAAAGGTGGTAACAAACAGAAACTGAAACTAATTGTAAAAGAAATATACTAGAGCTACCCAATTCACCTCCGTTAGAGGAAGAGAACAACATTCCTTTATTTCTGCCACCTCCAAACGGACCAAGCAGCTCACGTCTTGAACATAATTTAATTGTACAATACGGAGACACACTCCTGGGTTTCAACCATCAGTTGTTAAAGAACCCTTTCTTGGTATCCCTTCCTACACCACCCCAGGAACTCCTCAGCAACCAGCGCACCACTTCACCGCAACCACCAGTGTTGGCTGCTGTTCAGCCACAGACCGCCTCATCGAGGAGGAGTGTGTAGCTGCCTCACTTCCAAGGTGTTACCTTGGAAGAGAGTGGTGAATGTGATACCTGAATTTGTCCCCGTACGTAAACCCACTAGACCTACCCTCTACACTGGGATTTTGCCTAAGCATTCGTAGAGCTCCATATAATTTAGATGCTCCTTGTGACATGGGCATCATGAATGTTGAAGTCTGTCTTGTGTGTTGAAACTAGCTCTTCCTATCACAGGACATTGAATATAAAATTATTCGTAGGGTTTGAAATTCCCTGTTTCTAGTCCAGGAAGTATGTCCCCAAGTTCCCTAACCAGTAAATTAACCTAACGTGAGAACCCCACCTTAGTTGGGGCTTGTATATAATGGCTTGTGTTCGACCTCAGATGGTATTAGGGTTTCTGTTTATCTAAGACTCTCTCTTCGTAGGATGATCTTTTAACTGTGAGGTTTGATTCCTAGCGTTTTCCATACACCACCGAGCCAAATGGTGAGGCATCAAGTATTACTGTATTAGTATTATTGTAAATAATACATAAAAAAAATTTCTCCCCCACTCGTTTAAATAAAATATATATAGTCTCCAAATACAGTTTATAATTGATTGTAATCAGACACCAAATGCAAGCGGACCTAAAACAAACCCTCTACACCGAATTCAAGGCAAATTTTGAATGTCCTGCATGCACTCAACCTGCTGAGAGTACATCAAGAGATTATTGATTGGTTTGCCGGCTTGAATGCGAAGGGGAAGTGGGGGTAGGAGTGATAAAATGGACCGCTCCCCTCCCCTTATGTTGGTAACACTTTGTGCGCATGGCAAATCTCTGCCTGTTAAAGTAATTAATTATATTTCACTGCAAAAATTATGTAATTTTGAGACAGAAATTAATAAATAAGGCAATTAAAATTTATTTCTTCACTGTCTTCACTGATTAATCTTTGAAAACCACGTCCTCTGATTTCCCGTGTTGCGAGTTACGCTGCACTCGGGCTCGGTACTTACTCATTATTAGATGACAAAAGGTGTCGAATAGATCCTTACATGATATCAATTTATTCAAATGATGCGTGTGTATTGAAATAAATTAATATAAATCCTCCAATTTCCCCACGGGAAGTTACTGAAAATTAATTTTACACTTGGTAATATAAGTCGCTCGATTTTCATACTATTTTTGGCGCAAGGGGAGGTCAAGTATATTCTTCTAGGCATATCATTTTATTCACAAAGGTGCTGTCCATTCAGTTAAAATAATATTTTGTTTTAAAACCATGTTGATTTTACGCCAGATACAATCAAACACTAAACTTTATGGGAAAGAATACTTTTTATCATAAAAGAAAACATCTTTTCAAATAATAATTCCTTGTTAAAATGTATTGCATAATATTTTCAGGCGAAACCATTTACTTAGAAATACAAGTGACGATAGGTGCAACTGTTTTGAGTGACAGAAAATATTGATAACATTTCTACGATCGCCAGGCGAATTTTACTTCCACTGCGGCCAGGCGTGTAAGGGGTAGCGGCTGAGAGAGAGGATGTGCTTTTTCTTTTGCAAGCAACAATTTCCCCTCTTGAAGGCATATAAGTGGAGAAAGGAAGGTGCATGGCTGAGAGAGGCAGAAATAGAGATGAGATTGAGAGGATGCTAGATCGCCACTCTGGTTGCTACATAACCACTTCCCCTCTTGTCAGGCGTGTAAGGGGTGGTGGCAAACCAGACTCGTACATTGCACCGGCACCACGCCACGGAGCGTAGACGTGTTGGGAAGACAGACGACATGCCGCAGAGCAGTGATAAGACAGTGCACGTGACTTATTTCACATTCAGTTACTAGACGTTTGCATAAACAACCAGCTAAAAAAAATATTGTTGTGGTAAATCTTAGGTGATGGGACCGAAATATACTTTGATTGATGCAACATCCGATAAATGAGACATACTGGTAGCTTTACCATAATTTATGTAGGAGTTTTGCCGGGACCACAGAAAATTAACTGTCAATACGGTTTATTGGTACATGCATTTTCAATATGAGAGTCGATTGCACTCTGTATTTCTGCCTGAGTTGCGCTCTTCAGTATCTCATAGTCAGAAAAGCTGATGAGTTGTGTGTTGTGCATCGATCGGTCTTATCACAGCCTTATATCACAAACATCAACCAAGTGTCAAGGCATGTAGCCAAGTATTGTTTTCATTCCAGCACAACTCTAGCGGTTTAGTAACGTAAAATTATTGATCATTTGCAAGACACGAAAGGTGTTTGTTGGATGTGAATATTTGTTTTTTATAACCTAAAAGTATCATGTCTCAACTTGCACATTCATTAACTCGATGTAAGCTGGAAAAAACTTGACTCAAATAACAAGTCAATCTTTGTTGACTCGACTCCTCATTTTTTCTTGGCTTGGTGCATCACTGATTTATACCCATTTACCCAAAATTATTCATTTACACCCATTATAGTGATGGCCCGATGTCTAATAATCTATATCGGTTATCAGGATAATTGGCACATTTCCTGATACTGGCTATAGATCACAAAAGAGTAAGATTCATACACACTGTCACCTGACTTCTTGTCAGCATTCCGGCATATATGCTTTTTATTCCAAGGCTTAATTTCAGAATTGTACTTTATCCTAAAATTTTGCAGGCCAGTTTTGTAGTCTGTACAGATACTTTAATTGTTATATGTCATATAAAGCTGCAATTTTTCCTTCAGATTAAGTTTTTTAGGTCTAAACCTTCTTAATTCCTGTTTGATTGATCATTTTATTCTCTTTTCCTGCTGTGGTATGACAGTTAGCTAATCAAAGGGAGAGATCACTTTATGTGCTGATATATAGTAAAAATATATCTATAAAACATTTTTTAAAAGGAGACAGGGAACAAAGTACTCACAAGGTTGTACTCATAGATAGGTGGGGAGAGAGAAAGAGATCCGTGCATGCGTCAGACGAACACGTTTTCCACACTGATGCATTGTCACAAAATGTGTTTATGGTGAAAGAATGCGTCATATGAAGCTATTTGTCAGGAAAATCAAGAAATAATGGTAAAAATACATAGAAAAGGAAAGCAAAACAGTTATACACTAAGGACCGACACAAGATTGCAGAAAAACATGTAGGTCTAAACAAGAATATATCTTGGGAATAGACAACCGTGCATTTTCATGGAAAATGTGTTAGTCTGATTTTCGTGAGTATTCGTAAGTACTGCTCTGTGAATACTTACTTTTGTTTTGTGACTGCTTTTTAAAATGTAATTAATAGCCTATTGACCTATTTTCGCCATATCTTAATAGATCCATAAACATACACTCGCAGATTAGCATAACATTTAAACACAGAGCAGTGTGTCCCAAAATATACGGTGTCAGCCTTGGTTATAGAGATTGTCTGCAGTGGCTAGTAATTATATACATACTGAAATTTGTACTTGTAGACCAGTGCTTGCTGTAATGTAATTTAAGTACATAAGCATTGACGTGTGATACTTACTACCTAATGAGATAAACTACTTCACTTCATCTACATGCTTCTCCTAAAGCAGCAATGAACAGGGTTTGGAAGTATATAATTTCTACCAATGCGCCTACGGGATTTTTCCTGTTTCCCCTGGTCACGGGATAGGTACAGACATGACAGAATTATACGTTTCATCCGCATCAGCTGGTCAGTAAGCATTGCATAACCCAGTCCTCCCTCGAGATGATGCCAACAATCAATTGTCAGTAATTTACTCTTCGCTACAACCCCGAGCGAGTACAATGGCGTGCCGAAAGAGAGCAGCGTCTGCCAACATTTGCCGCTCTTAACTCCGGCCAAGATACGTGAAAATATTGAAGAGGTTGCAGAACCAGTGACGAAGAAACAGCTGCGTCGCTTCTTGGGAGACTGCAATTGGCTGCGAGACTTCGTATCTTACATCGCCAGCAAGATGGCTCCCCAACACCAACTACTGGAGAAGGATGTTCGAGGGAAATTTGGACCGGAACAGCACCAAGCATTTCAGGCCATGAAGGAAAGTTTTCGTCACATTCAGCTACTTAACTGCCCACAGGGGGACAGCCTCCTTATCTTACAGACAGATGCCTAACAGAATGGTCCCGGGGCTGCCTTATACCAAGAATACGCATAGGGCCAACTGGTGTTTCAGAGGCTGTAAGCTTGCGTATATGAACGGCCAGCTGTGGGTCCTTAGACTCCGTTTGGCCGGTCGGATGTCTTCGGGATGGAACTCCTCCCTTTGTGTAGAGGCTGCTGTCTGTTGGAGGAGACTGGAAGTGTTGTTTTCCTTGTATGCGGATTGTATCGCTTCCACAAGCTTAAGGGTAGCGCTGGGCTACTTGGCTGGCTTGTATCACACGTGGGGGGGGGGGGGGGGGGTGACGTCTGACACAAAGGTGAAGACGGTCTTGACTGTCGTGTCCATGGGTGCCTCTTCCATAGGGGCGCGCTGGTTGGTTCTGGTAGTAAGTTCCCCACCTGAGGTGATGACATGAGAAGAAGAGATAGTCGTGTATGTATGTGTGTGTGTCTATATATATATATAAACACACAGTAATATATATGTCAGTACGCATCACGCGTCAACTATAAGTATACTATAAATAGAAGTATGCTTAGATGCGTACAAATAAATCTCGGTAATAATGTGGCTGTAGCAGACTTCTGCTAAAAAGAGTTTGTTGTGTTATTAGGATTTCATTTTATTGCTTATGATGCACATTTTGGTATCCTATAAGATAAGATCATAAAAAAATTATTTTTTAGTTCTTGTATGGGTTAGATATTTGCCAATTATTAGCATTGAATTTTAACCAGTTGTCCAACATGAGGAATAATGGTTTTGTTATGGTTATATCATGTAAGACTAAAGGAATAGTAGTAGATAATTAATTGTAAAGCTGTAGGACAAAATAGTGTTAGTTATTAATTTTTGTTGGTAGAGCTGAACTTCTGCTGGATCAGTATCGGAAGAAAGCCCAACTGTACCGCACAAATGTTGTGTTGGCACCACTTGGAGATGACTTTCGCTATGATCAGCAGTCTGAGTGGGATGCTCAGTATAAGAGCTATCAACGGCTGTTTGACTATCTCAACAATAACCCCAATTTGAATGTTCAGGTAAAAGTTGGTGCTGTATGTGTAAAAAAAAAAAAAAAAACTAGTACTGTATTATAGTTAAAAGTTAATGATAACACAGCACTACACCTGAGTAATGTAATGTATTCAGAATGAAATGGTAAATAGAGTTTCAAAGTGATTTGCGTTTTTCGTTATTGTCAAGTCTGGTGAAAATTCTGGTTTTGCACAAATTTGTGGCATTTTAATTATGCCATATCTGGTGCACACCTGAAATAAAATTTGCACGAGTATCAGCCATAGAAAAAAAGGTAATAGATTTTACTTCTATATACATATTATGTTTTGTATGAGATACTGCTACACTATTAAATTATGATTGAAAATTAGCATGTTTAAAAGTTGGTGATTTAAGTTTAATTGTGGAGATATTAGGTAAAAATAACAAAAATAAATTATTGTATTTGGAATACATAAATCTATGAATGATTTGATGCGTGCCTGGTTAAGTCTGATTGACGTGTATGTCGAGGATTTTTCTGCTAGACCAAAAGCGGGGTGGTTTACTCTAGTTCTACGGAATTGAGCGAGGGGTGTTGGCTATCGCCTATTTATATAGTCGTTTTAGGTGTTGCGATTGATGAGGGTTTCGTCCAAAAGCGGCAATCTCTGTCTACTCCGAAGTGGCGATTCCAGTTGTAGGCCTCACGGCTCCAGAAGTTTGGGTTTACCCAGCCGTATCTTGTCTTTGTTCAGTTTAGCAACCCTCTTACCACTGGGTGACATAATGGGTGGATGCGAATGCAAGGTGAGAAGAAAATTACTGTTACGGAAGCAGGCGCGACTGCTTGGCGTCTATGTTGGGCGGCGCCGTCTCTTTCCACCTTTCTGTCCTGCGTAGGATTTGGTAGTACTATCCACGGTTTGATAGCAGCGTGAGCCAGGTATTGCTCTCTATGCCTCATGCCACTCCTCACCTTGTAAGGCATAGAGCACACCAGTCTGACAGCCTACGCAATGCACTTAAACAGGAATGGTAATTACAGTGTAACCCAATAGTGGCTTGCCGACACAAGCTCAATAGGAGTCCCCACTGATCCCCCACACATGCGGGCTGATCAGGGACATGAAGCCGTGTGGGCCACCAAGCCTCTACTGGTTGTGCGTTCGCACCGGGTTGGGTGGCAAACCCCAGGCTAAGGTAACTTCAGTGCTAACTTAGTGCTGAAAGTGAGAGATAACCTGAGCTTGTAGCTCCTCCCTGAACGAAGGTGTTTCTAGTGGTTGGGATGTTGCTGTTTCTCCCCACCAGCACTGACTCATGATCGGGGGTTGGGAAGAAACAGGTAACTGTCTAATGTGGATGTCAATACTCTGGGTTCCTGTTGGTGGTGCACGTCGTACTCTGCCCCTGACTGTCAGCACAGACAAGTACCCTGTAAATGATAAGCAAAAGGGAAGTGAGTAATGGGTGTTTATTGGAGACTCAATAAATACGTGACCTGTGCTACCTCCTATCAGACTGTGGAGAGCTTAAGGTATCTGCAGTTTCAGGTGTAGACGACCTGGTTGTAGTAAAAAAAGGGGAGTGACTGGTTCTAGATGGATACAAAATTATTTAATGTTAAACTGGCTAAGAAAAGGTTGTGTGGAGGAGGCAAAGTGAAGTTAAATATGTGTGTACGTGTTCGATGGATATCGACGTGTGGTGAGCAGCCGTTGGAGGCGTACTTTAAGAAGTTCCCGGATGGGATGTTCTGGGATGTCACGAGAGAGTTTGCAAAAGAATGACTGCCCGAGCCCGGCAGCATCCGGATTTATATAGATGAAGTTTGTAGGCTGCCGGCGCGGGCTGCGGGGAGGGCGAGCGTCTTGCCCTGGTTGGCGTGGGAGTCAAAAAACTGGGATCAGCAGTAGTCAGCATTTCTGCTTTGTGCCTCTTTGGCGGCGATCGGCCTTACGCGGTGGCGGGCGGCTTATTGGCTCTCAGTGCTGGGAAGGAGGGGCGGCATGCCTCTCGGGTTACGTAACCTCCAGGTGAAGAGAATCCGATCATAAGTTCCTATTGCCTGGTAGAGTAGGTGGCCAAGAATTCATGTAGAAAATTCTCTGTTCCCTTCTGTTGCTGTGGAAGTAGGAACATTTAGCAATGAGTCATAATCGTGGTTAATTAGTAGGTTGAGCAGCACGGATCAGATTTTGTAAGTTATAATATGTTCATTAAAAAAAAAAATGAAATGTACTGCCAGTGGTAACATACCGTAAATAGGTACACTAAAAATAAAAGATAATGTGTTAAGTTGAAATACACATGAAATAATTTAGTAATATGAAATATGTATTAAAGATTTTCTTATTTTTCTTGGCTGTAGGCACAGTTTGGCACATTGAGCGATTTCTTTAATGCGGTTCGTGATGAGATGTCACCTCTTCAGTTTCCTTCTCTCTCAGGAGATTTCTTTACCTATGCTGACAGGGACGACCATTACTGGAGTGGCTATTACACATCCAGACCATTCCACAAGAGGATGGATAGAGTTCTCATGAATTATCTCAGGTAACCTACCTTATTTCTCTTCACTTCAGTTTTTTGTGAGTGTTTTGACTGATGTGCGCTTTCATACTATTAATACAACATTCACTCCTATATGATTTCTTGCTTGAGTGTTAACTGTATGGCTTTACCGATTTTTAGTATGTGAAGTTTCTTGTGTGACCAGGGGAGCAGAAATAATTTTTTCCCTTGCGTGGAACACGTCACGCCAGTCCAAGTGGCTGTTGGCACCTGAGTCCGGCCTGACCAAGCTGTTGAGTGATGCAAGACGCAGTTTGAGCTTGTTCCAACACCATGACGGTGTGACTGGAACAGCCAGAGATAATGTGGTTGATGACTATGCTAGAAAGTAAGGATACTTTTGAGTTTAGCTCCAGTATGATCATTGGTAGTAAAGATATTTTAAAGAGATTATTGTGAGTTTCAAAGATTCTAGTAACAAATCCAGTGGATGTAGAGTTGGAATTGTTAAATTCACAGAATTTGTAATGATTATGGATTTTCTAATAACTGGTATTATTTTTACATTTTTCGATCAGTTGATTTGCTGTGTTTCTTGTGTACATTATAGAGCCATTGTTTATGGAGTAATTAATATTGATGTACATTACAGATTACATCATAAGGAAACTAGGTGTTATTGCATTTTGGCGGAAATGAGCATGGAAGTTCATGGCTTGTAAATGGGGTGAATAAAAATAATGTGGCAAAGAGACAAAAAGTTTAGAAGGGGGTGAAAGTTTGCTTGGGATGTGAAATTTAAACAGGTGTGGGCTTCTTGAAAAAATCTAGGTTGGAGAAGGAATCTAAGGAAGTAGCATATCCATGGATAATGAAAATTCAGTTCGTTGGTAAATAAAATAGTATAATAATTTATTTTATGTAATAATTTGACGCATGATATCTTTCCAACAAAAATGACTTTGCCTCATCGGTGAGCAAGCTTTGCCACTCATCTGCAACCAAGTTTTTATTGTTGGCTCCCTATCAAGAGATGTTAAAAACTTCTACTGTCTACCCTGATAAGAATGTATGTTCCAGCCGAAGATTGTATTGTTCACCGGCCGAGCCTCCGAAACTATGCATCTAAGGCATCTAGTACCACTGCACGCTGCCAGATGGCTCTACTATTACAATTCACTGCATCTTGATTCTCCATGTCGGCCAGTGACGTCACGCCTTGAAGAAACTATGTTATCGCCACCCCCCCCCCCCCCCCTCCCTCTTCATTGCTACCACTATCCAGCTGACTGAAGGTGACTGAAGGGGAAGGTTCAGCCAGAGTGTAAATAGCAGGTCGCCTACCTGCACTCGCCAGTATTATAACAGTCATACAGGCTTCATTCTCTCCACCGCAGCCCTTGCCAGAGTTTATGACTAGCCTGCTCGCATTGCTTCTAAACCTACCACCTTCACCACATTCGTGCCAAAGGAACATCCTCTCTTTGACTTCCACCGCGACTCGTCGCCAGGACCATCCTTGTACCAACCCATCTTCACCACATTCGGGCTAAAGATCACCCCTCGCCAACGTCGTCTATACACCGTGACACTGCGAACCCCTTCTGGGCAACACATGCGTAGGATGTAGTACCAGTTTGTTATTTTCATAGTGCTTGTATACCCTGCCATTGTCATCTTAGAACCTGGTCGCCTTCACCTGGATAAACGTAGGTTAATCTTCCTTAAGCTCTTGCCAATGTTAGGTGGTAGTGCGATTCCATTTTGTTTACTTTCCGTAAAATGGAATAAACAGAAGTTTTACCGTCTCAAGGGTATCCTTTCCCGTAGCTATAGTACCTCTCCCAGTGGACCTCGCACTGCTCAAGGGTGACACATGTCGCCTAGACTAGTCAATGTAGCTTTGGCATGCGCTAGATCAGATGCGCACTGGTATACAATTATTGTATCTGATTGGGCTTTCTGCCAGAGACTAACACCAGTCGGGTCGGCTGACGACTCGGTATAAAGTCATCTGTAGGTGGCACTGCAATACAGTATACCTGACTACAACCTTTGCCCTTTGAGGTAGGGCTGACTTACCAAGGTACTCACTCACTGGTCTCCTGGGCAGAGGCAGGTTGTCTGGGACCAGCAGTCACGTGGGTGGAGCTGACTGACAGAGTTTCCATACAGAGCGGTACTGTATTGCATGCTCCACTCGGCTGCACTGCTTCCGAATTAGGAGTTGGAAATGCCGAACCTGGTGTCACTCCCAGTGAATAGGGCATGAATTGCAGGATGACTCTCGATGCCGAGCCTAGTGTGTGTGTGGAGAAATAAACAGGGATGCTGGTTGAAAAGGAAGGCCTCTCCAGGTGACAGGTGGTCGGAGCTCGTTTCCATGGGGTGTGTCTGCCAAGTGCTAGTAGTGCACACTTACTTAGCAGCAAGGAACGTCTAGTTTTTCTCCTACCTTCAAGCTCCGTGCCTCTCTCCGGATGGCATAGAGGTAGCAGCGACACTTAACTTACTCCTAGCCGAGTGCAAGCAGTTGACGGTACCTTAACTAAGTGTAGAGCCCAACAGCAGTTGACGGCGGGAACCCTTTGCTCCTACAGTTCTGCACCTTGGCACACAAACCTAAACCATCTTCCTACTACTGTCGAGGTGTGGTCCAGCAACATTGGGCCTCCAGTCCCAGGTAAAATTACCCCTGCCAGCACTGACGGTGCTCCAGTAGTGATACAGTCTGAGGTGGCTGTCCTGCACCTCTTGTATAAGTACCTAGTGGTTGGGGCTCTACCTTTCTGTACATCCGGGTGCACAGAACGGGTGGCCATCGAAAGTGGTATGTGTTGCCGACATACAGAATCCTGAAGGGGATCTGTAGTCCTACAGTATTGATTGTATGGTTATAAAAACCCGGTCGCTTGCTTGCTCTGTCTAAGGGCTGAGTACCTAGTTGTTGGAAAGGATTTACCTCTCTAACAGATTGTCTGTCAGGATAAGATTAAAATGTATTTATTTTGAATAAATACTGGTAATACTTACTCTCACTACTAAGCAAAGTGTGAACGGAAGCAAGCTATGTTTTACAGGTGTAGGTGTTCTGCTCCAAGATTATCCAAGATTAGAATGACTTTTGACGGCTATGATAGTAACTCAGATGCAGTTACTTTACCCTGGGGTTGTCTAGACCAGACTACAAAATGGGGCCACTACTTTTAACGGCAGTGGGTGTATTTGCCACTTACCAGCAAGTAACGGCGGCTGTTGAACCAGGAGGATCAACAGCAGAGGTATGGAGTGAAGTCTTGCAGGCTTCTGGTGTTGAAGAGCTTCTGGAAGTTGGTGGTGGTTGAAGCCTCTGGAGCTTATGGTCATTGGTGGCAGCAGCCACTGGCTGCTGCTGAAGATCTCCGGAGTTCTTGGAGAGGTCTGTGAGGGCTTAAGATTCAGTAGAGAGCCCCAGCACAGTAGTGTGGAGAACACAACTCACTGGTGTCTTCGGCCGCCTACTGCCTTATATTGTGCGCTTAGCCGGCCAATGCCGGGGATGGTGTGGGAGGTGTGATGCCGCTCTGTGATGCCTGTCTGGGGAGCGAGCGGGGTTGGAGAATCTACCCTTGCGCTCAGCTGTATGGCCTTGGGCGCTCTGAGGTGCTTGGCCCTCTTCGGAAAGCTTATTTCACGTGCTAGAACCTCCCACTTGGCTGGGAGCGATTCCGTTGCAATCGTGAATAATGTGTTGGATTTGACCCTTCCTCGGGATATGTAGATACTACATGAGTAGTGTGAGAAAGTTGGGTCTGGAACATCAGGAAATACCACATGTCTGTAACTGTCCCTCCGCAGGAAACAATCCTGTTGCCATCTATGGTTGTGGTTTCTGGTATAGTATTAACACGGGATGAGTCGCAGTCGTTTGGTATAATTCATGTAAGCGGCATGCGACAAGGGATTACAGGTGACCGGGGAAATTTACTCGCATGAGCCATACCCAGCAACTGAGCACCCACACACGCACATTGGACGGCCACCCATTCTTTGCTCAATGGAGTTCAGAACGGTACAGTCCCGACACTAGGTACTCTTTTTCAGGAGACTGGCTTGTCTGCTCAGCAGCCCACTCTCTCCACCACGTTTCGACACCGGCGTTAGTGTTTCTAAGTCTGGGGAGACCCTTACCCACATGCAGTGACTGTCAACTACGAGGCCTGATTCTCAGTGCTCACCGCATTCTGACACCAAGTGCTGAGCTAGGGTGTTCGTTGAGTCGACAGACGTTTCATGTGTTTTTACACCAGGAAGGACTACAAGTCACCTGTTGTCACTTCACAGACGTGAGAGTGTGTTTTAATCCAGATGCCTTACTCCCATTGGCGTGGTATCTGAGAGAAAGTCAGACATGTGTTAACTGCCTCTTGGTGCTTGCAAGAGCTTTCCTCCAACCTCATTTCTAAAATCGCGCAACTCTCTCCCAAGGATCAAACCCAGAGTCGACGCAACCTTTGAGCCATTGTCAGTAAACCTGCATAGCTCACACGCATGTCAGATAGATGTGACCCTGGTCAAACCGTCACCGAGGTTACACGTCACCCAGGTACACAGCTGAGAACCATTCCTTTGAAGCGTAAGGTCACTCTCACAGAGCGCTTCTTCGTGTCCTGCGGCAAAGCTATCAGGCCAGTTCTCTATGCTGGACGTGCACCAGTGCCAAGTAGAAACTGAAATTCTACAGAACCTCGCAACACCGGGTGCATCTGACGTAGCACCCGAACAAAAACTTCCTCCTGCCGAAGTGTCGTTCTCTGCTACCCTAAGGGCGTCATGCGTCAAATTAAAAAATCTAATTGAATATAATTTTTTTTATTACCAATTTGCTACTAATTAGGCTATGCTTTGTATGTGTTTGAATCAGCCCTATTGAATTGCTATTTGCAGCAATAAATTTCTATATTTACTGGTGATAAATTTTTATAGGTTTGGTTTAGTTATGGGATTATTAAAGTAAACAAGTTTTGACATATACAAAATTAAAACAATATCAATGATGAAATCATCACAGTTAAAATTTTATTAATGTCATCACTTCTTTGGCCTTGGACGAAAATCACCATGGAGAACAGATGTGGGGAATTTAGAGAATTAATATTAAATTTAAACATTTTAGTAGTGCCCACATATTATCTCCTTCAGAAAAAATTTTCTTGCAGTAGCTTGTCTTGGGACTTGACAAATTTCTTGTTTCCAGAATGTTGGATGCAATTCGAGGTTGCCAGCACATCATGCAGCAAAGTGCTTATGCTTTGCTGAGCAGATCCAAGGTAGGTACCTTGAGAACAGCTGTAAGAGTTCTGCAAATGTAATTTTTCTCATAAACAAAAAATAAAAAATAAGTTATAAATTTTAAGGGTTGCAAGTAGGCCGCTAGGCTATCAAAAACTTTTAAAAGGACAGGAATTCAAGCACTCATAGATTAGTTCTTGTTGACAGGCACACATACAGCTTCCATGTGGCTGCGTGATTGCTACACTTTGCTGGTTAAGCCAGCTACATCAGGCGGTGAGTTATAGGATGCATTGTGTCCTACAACTTGCTGTCTGATGAAGCTGACTTGGCCGGCGAAGCATCGCGATCGCGTGGCCACGTAGAGGGTCTCTCATGCTTCTTTGTGTGTGTGTGCGCCTGTCGACAAGTACTACTCTAAGAGTGCTTGAATTCCTGTCCTTTTATTTATATATATATGTTAAACTTCACAATTGGAACAAAATTAAAATATTACTGTATAGTATAGCTCAACCTTAAGAAAAATCATAGTTGGCAAGAATCAGTAAAACTTCACTAAATGTATAAAATTAAACTTACCTTACCGTCAATATTAGTACAATATAACATTTCTTAAATAATGCTTCCCACATGCACGTCAATAAACAAGTGAGTTAACTGCAAAATTAAGGAAAAAAATTAGTGCTGAAGCAATACCGATACATATGCCGATTTACCCAAGATCGGTATATGTTACAATCGGTCATGGTCCAACCATATAGTTTCATCAACCCTAATTATTTAATGATCATATTTTTGAACGTGTGAACTGAATTTCATCCAACTCTGTACACATATAATACTAAGTAAGGACTCTTGATTTTTAAGGTTTTCGACCATGCTGGGCACTTATTTTCAAAATGGCGGCCATATTATATATTTTAGGTTTATTTGGCATAACCACCACACTGTTTGACCAGTTTCAACCAAAAACAACCACTTTTGTCCACCATTTTGTTAGATAGTGCAATGTAAATTGATAAAGTTTTTGTGTACTAACAATTGACAGATTCCTTCTAAATTTGGCAGACAAATAGCACTGTGGCAATTGATGTATGCAAATATGTTTTAAGTATATCAGACACTTATTTTGTAAATGGCGGCCATCTAGCTATATGAGCATAGTATGCTATATCTTTGAAACCATTTAATCAGTTCTAACTTAACTTGGTATGCTAGCAGTATAAATATTAAAATATCAAATATGTCTTCCTTGAGCCTCTTTTGTCCTCCATTTTGTAAGATAGTGCCACACAAATAAATAAAGTTTTTATGTCATATATCAGAAAATAATTGTAAAATTCCTACCAAGTATGGCAAACAAATAGTACTACAGCAGGTAATGTTAATTGATATGTTTTAGGTGTGTCAGAAATTTACTATCAAAATGGCGGCCATATAGCTATTCTAGTTTTGTATGTTATATAATGAACACAGTGTAATTAATTCCACTCAAACTTTGTATGTTGGATGTATATATTACAACCATCAAATGTGTCCACACAAAATCTCTTTTGTCCGCCATTTTATAAAATAGTATTACATGGCAAATTAATATTACGTGATATATCTCGGGAAAAAAACAACAAATTTCTACGAAATTGGGCAATCCAGTAGCGCTATGGTAGGCCATGTAAACTTATAAACTTTGAGAGGGTCAGACATATATTTTCAATATTGTGTCCATATAAACATTTTAGTAGAGCTGAACTGATACAGATACTGATACATGGGCCGATAAACCCAAAATCAATATCAGTTAAATCTGCTATGTTTTAACCAAATCATTTCGTCAACCCAAATGATTTAATCATTATGGAAATTTCCGCACTTGATTATCTTGTAGGACATGTTTTCACAAACAAATAATTTATTTTTTGCAACCAAAAAACTATTTTCTTAATTTTACTTTTATCTTTTAGTAACAGGTGATTTGAAATTAAACAGAAACTAATATGGCTGGTTTTGGTGTTGCTACATATTTATCTCTATATAAGCCATACCTGGTGAAATTTGTAAAGTAAAATGTTATTAAACTTTTAATACTGGTATCTGCTTTTGACGTGGTTAAATTTCATTTGTAAAAAAAGTTTTAACGCTATAATAGTCATGGTCGTACATTTTCTATCACATAAACGTTGACTCTATATTGATCTATCACTCCCACATTGTATATAGATATTTCGTTCGCAGCATGACACAATTCATAAATCAATTAGTAGCAATATTTATCTTTTTATTTACAAATCTGACTTGAATGAGCCTAATCGCTATGGGCAGAATCATAATGTTCATTTTATTTATAAAACAAACATCTCTAACCAGAAATGTTGGCAATATGAAGGAAGTAAATAGTACGCATATATGAAGCAGATGAATGCAATTTACGCACTGATCATGTGTGCTGTATTTAAAAACGATGCCTTCTTTACTCATCTTCTGTGTTTTATAGTTAGGTTCTCGACAAATATGGCATTTGCAACTACTGGGTGAGGTTGGTGATTGTGGCCGGCTGATTACGCCGCAAAACCGATTAAGGATGCCAAGAATAGTTACTGTTTTAGATCATGTCCCTGAGTTTGATAAAGTGAAGTTTTTTATAAACTGACCAAAGTGCTAAACTGCAATGTAAACATTGAGTGGGCGGGAAAATGCACATGCTTAAATACTGCAATGTCGTATCCACAGTGATTTATAGTGCATATATTTTATAAGGAATTGTATGTAACTTTTTTGTATTTATTGACATGTTTTTTTCCACGTCCTGGAGACTTTGTGCTCATTTTAAAGTTACTCAGACATGATATAAAAAATTACAAATGAAATAATGTGTGCCTGCACTATATGCGGGATCAACCACAAAGTATCAGTATCAGTCATACCAACAGAATGGAGCTTGGATCCACCTTTAAAAAAAATCTGTGTGAAGATCGTCAAAAATAAGATTAAGAAACATGACAGTTTTCTGGTCTAGTTTTCAATTTTAGTTGCATGTTATTGTTTTACTAATATAAACATTAAATTAAACTTAGACTATATAGAGTCTGAAAATTTATTAGTCAAGGAAACGAGACATTTTTGAAGCTCTGAATTTTTTGTTGGACATAAAATGTTGATTCACTGTATCGTTGGCCCACAAAATTTCTTACTGAAGTTCATATAAAATGTTACATTTTTTTACATTGGTTTTGTATACTCGATGTTTACACACTTCTCTCATTTATTTCCTAAAAATTAGTACATAATTGAATACAAACAGTATTTGGAAGGGAATATTGTCTTGATTGAACTAGCGGTTAATCATCGGACACGCCATTGGAAAGTGTGTAAATGGGAACAGCTTGAAACGTCTCCCTCCTTTCTTTAGCGTATACTATAGGATGTTCATGCATGGACAAGCACCAATGTAAAATATGAAAATGCCCAGCTGGGTTGAGAGTTCTCCACCTTGGAGAAGCCTACACTTTAGAGTGCTTTACCAGTTACGGCCAAAGAAGAGGGGGATTTAAACCCTAAAGTAATCTTGATCGCATATGTTTCCTGATAGAAAACCTTGGTTCTGTTTCATTTTAGAGACTTCAAATAGCGTGAAGCCAGTTTCACAGGGAGCATTTGGGTCACTAGGCTGGGACCTTAGGTTTCTGAGGTGCCCGGCCGTTATATAGAGTTGGCCTGGTGGGTTGATGGGAGGTTACAAAATCTGGAGCCACAGTTATTAATTATCCTATGTCTTTTTGGTACTTGGTTTTTGATGTGAAGAAGGATGCTCTTTCCTGCTGCTGTGCTCACTCCACAAGTGAGCTGTGATGCAGAAGTTGACTGCGTGGCATGGAACAGCGGTATGCATGTCAGAGTAAGTATTGTGTTGTATAGGCTCTGGCAGTTTTATCCTATGCCAGTGCCACTCGAGACACAGGAGTGTCTCTCCTTCCTGTTGGATACCTCAATGGCCGGGTGTCCCTTAGCTGAGATCTTCATTGGCGGTCCAAATAAAGGGACCGTGGGTTGAGCAGGGTGGGATGCATTACTATCCCCTACCGTGTTTTCCACTGACAACTCAATTAATTGTCATACTGCGGCCCGCAGAGCCCTTCTACATTTTTTACTGATTCTGCTCTGCTGAGCTTATGGCATCTAAGACTCTTGACACAACTGCGAAAGGGAAAGTTAGTACTTGTAATGGCCCCAGCAGGTACAGTACTTCCAGGACACAGCAGAAACATCCTGTGTTTTCAACGTCTGTCCATTGCAAGCTGGAACTGAACTGAGGGTAGCACAAATTTGCTGAGTCCGGGATGAGTTATCCACTAGAGGTCGATCAGCCCTGAATTCTGCTAGTCCTCCTCCGGCCTTTGCAAGCTGGGAGAGGGTCTGAACACCAGATCTGGTGAAATCTCGTAAGAGTACCCAGTGCATTCAGACGAAGCCTAATGTCTACCTGCTGGCAGATCTTGGTTTGCGTTTTAAACTTGTGTGTGACTATCTTGCTGGTTTCACACATTTACCAGCTTTCCCTCAAAGCGGATAAAATTATCTTATAACATTGAAGTGAAAGAAAGGGTTTAATTAATTGTGTAAGTCAAATTACTAATTAATAAAAGGTAAAAAGGGTCCTGTAACTATGTTAAATGACACTCGCAAGGAAATTCTTTAGTAAATATGTACCATATTTACTCATGCGCCCTTTTTTCCCCAAAATAAAGGAAACAATTTCTGGGGTACATGGAAAAAAAAACAGAAAAAGGGGGAGTGGTAGCCGTAGCCATAAATTGTCCAGGGATGTTGAGGGAAGTAGTGGGACTGTCTGTTGTCTCATATATCTGTTTCATCTCTCGCTCTTACATCACTTTTCCCATTCTCTCTCTGCAACCCTTTAGTTATGTGTAGGCCGAAACCCCGCTCTCCCCCCCTCCCTAAACCAACTAATTTTATCCTGTCACACCACAAAACCAGAGCTGCAACGTGTTTACGGACCCCCCACCCACTTGTAATAACACCTAGACATTGCCGGTTGATAATTATGCCATCCCTCTTTGTTTCCATGACAGAGACTAGCGAACCATGTTCTTGGTTAGGAAGGAAGGGGGGGGGGGGGGGCAAAGGGACGAGGAGACCCTTTTTTTGAGAGAGAAGGGTGGTGTGACATTCTAGCAGGCAAAGGAGAAAGGAGAAAAAATAAAACGAAGCTGGAAATGTTGAGTAGTAGGAGAACGAGGTTTCTGGAATTTTTTTGTTTCGGCTTTTTGCAACCAAGTTATTTAATTAAAGTAATTTCCAAACATATCACAATCACCATACATTAATGTAAAAAAGAATAAAATTTGTTCCATACTTATCAACAGTGCACTACAAATGTTTGGTGCAATTTTATTTTTAAAAAAACTTTCCCTGGAACTTGTTACAAAAATCATGGTGCGCGCTATACACAAATAAATATGGTATTTTACTGTACATAAAGGGAAAACATGGTGATGCCAGCTATCTCCTAATTGAGCCTACAGATACTACCTATACTTTAAACCAGGTGAAGGCAACTTGGGAAAAAGCTAGATATAATGTAGAGTGAGTTTAACCTGGAATAAAACATTTAACAGCGCCTATTTTATTATGGGGGTGTTCTTAAGGAACCTGACTATTAGCAATTACCGGAAGGGTAATTGAGGTAATTGCACTGTCCGGTGGGTTGGAAAAGGTCCAGAAGGGATGTGGGTGCAACCTGCTACCAAGGAAGTTTGCTGCAGGTTTACCAGGGCGTAGGTGGTAGAAGCAGCGTGATGTCTTCTGGAGCCTCTGTGGATGATGGTGGATCTGCGGGGTGGCTGGCGGATGCTGAAGAGTGTTGACCCGTGGGCGACGACTTCTGGGAGCGCGTACGAAGTGGTCTAGGGGTCAGTGCAACCTTAATAGCCCTCTCCGGCCCTTGCAAGCTGGGAGTGAGGGTTGGCTGCCACTTACCCCTACCGCTGCCTTCGGCCTTTGCAAGCTGGTAGGTGCAGTGACTGCCCAGAGCCAGGGTTGTGCTTGTTGGCTCTCAGAGGGGTGAGGGGGTGCTAGCCTCGCTTCGCAGGGGTTGAATATTCTTGCTCAGAAGGGGTGCCTTTTATTACTTATTGCCTTGCCAGAAGGTATTGACACTTATCATCTCTTCTGTGAGAGGCTGGAACCTCTGGAGTAGACTGGGTGCTGCCCTCCAGTGGCGAGCTGCTGTCTAGCTGGGTCTTCCTGGAGGGAGCAGGTGTCTCAGCCAACAGTAAATTCTGTATCAGGGGTTGGGCGACGGCGTGACAGCTTCTTGGAGTTTCTTGGTGAACAGTACAACTTTCGGTCACGTGTCTGTAGACTCTCTTGACGTGCGCCAACGGACCCTGTAGGCACATGTCCCGTTGTACTGCTAAGAAGTAATGACTTGCCCCTGTATGATCATTGGTGTTCGAAGTTGGGGCGAAGTCTGTGAGTAGTGTGTTCATTCCCAATGCGCAGAAATGCGCCACACAAGCTGTACACATTTCACCTGTAAAGAAAGTATGTATTGTTATGTAGGGACAATGCTATCTCTGTGAATTTTTTTAACTCTTTATTTGCACTATACTGTATGCAAATACGTGATTGCATTCCACAAATTTGTACATTACGCAAAAGTATAAACAAATAATGACTTTTTCTTTTGTTTATTTAACTTGGTATCAAGTTGCTTCCAGCTAATGTTATAGAGACCTTGTATACTAGTGTTCAGGTGCCATTTGCTGTGAATAATTGACCTTCATTTGCGATGAATTACTGGCTTTATTTGGTTTTGCAGCAATCCATAGTATGTTGGACTGTTTACTGTTTTGTCATGTGCCGGGAATACTCCTTCATATCTCAGAAAAGCATTAACATCTTTTTCCTGACAGACGGTAGCTGTTTGAATTTCCTTTGAACTGAGAATGATGGATGTTTCCACTACATGCTGTGCTTCTCTTTTTTCTAGTGGTGGACTGTTGTCTAATGGCCTGTCATGATCCATTCCAAGAAACTATGATTTTATTCACAGCATTGGAGGACAAAGTTGCAACATAATTGCTCTGATTTTTGTACTGTATTTGTATTTGATTGAAGGCTCTTTTTCATGGTACGGTTTAAGGTATGGATTTTGCGCCAGCCGTTATGCCTGTTTGTTAAAGAGGCCGAAACGATGCATTGTGAGCATGTTGAAAATAAACACAGTTCCTGTTGTAATTGTAAGCGACCTAAATTTATGGTGAAGAGGACTTTCAGTGCAAGTGAAATATTGTGATGGCTTGCCGTGAATAAATGATGTGAAAGCACAATCTGTTGGTGGGCTGAATAGTTCTGAAGTGGCAGTGGAAATGTGTGTGTTCATGTTTGTACACAGGGTGCATTGGATCCAGAATTCACGTATTTTGATGTGGATGACCTTCGTAAGCACCACAACAGCTTGCCGGAGAAGGCTGTTCTGTCTTTCACCGATGACGTGGCTGAGAGGAAGGTGGTGGTGTACAATTCATTAACATGGAAGCGGAAGGAGGTGGTCACAATTCGTGTTTCCACGCCGTATGTGAAGGTATGGTTACAAAAATTGCAGTCAAGTAAGATACAGAGAAGAGTACCTTTACCATGGCGTGTAAACATGTACATGCTTATGTATTTGAATAGGAAAAAATTGATCTTCCCAGTCTGCAGCTCAGATTAAGACATAATTAACAGCTTTGGGAGTTGGCATTGCCTCTAAAATAATGAATATATTTTAATCTCACGTATGGAAGGATGAAACAAAATAAATACATAAATATTATGTTTTGATAAGTATTTTAATGATGGGGGCAACTATGTAGTTTAAAGAGCGTAGAATTCATTGGAAACAAAGTACAGTAATCCCTCACCAACCATGGGGGATACATTTTTTTAAAACACACTGCTGTTGAAAAAACTGCGTAGAAGAATATAAGCTTTCATGGGGAAAAGGGTATAGGTTAAGTCGACAGACTATTTAGCGTTTCATTGCTAGAAAATGGCTGTATTATGCACAAAATAGTAACTAAATACACTGTTGGAGATGCCGTACGTTTGAAGCAAAACAGAGCACTTTATTTATTGATAATAGATATAAAGATACATATTTAAACTAAATCACTCATGTGCTGGGGCTAGCAGCGAAAATATTGCAGTGTGCTCATAGCTGGGCGAGCGCCTAGATCTTCTGCAGTGCGACTGGGCATGGTGGCTTGCCGCTGTCACTCGGACCTAGAACCTTAGGCTGGGATGTGAAGTAGGTGGTGATGCTCGTGTCATGGCCGGCCCAAGTGCCACTCAGCTGTTGCTCATGCTGGGGCCAATAGGCATGGCTGACGTGCTGTGTGGTCGGGTCGCTACAAGATTACTCTGGTGGGCAGCATGCCTGGCCGCTGTCACTTCCGTCGTTACTGGGCCGGTTCACATCGTAACAGTTGGCCGGTATTAGGAAAACATGCTGATAAGTGTGATTCACGTCAATGTGTTGAAATTATATATAATTTTGGCGGCATGTTGGCGTCTGCACTGGCATGATGAGGCCCTGCAATGTTTATGGGATTAGAAAAATTTAGTGCAGTCTACATGAAATATTAACTGCCCTGAATTCTTCATCAAAAACATCTGTTGTGGCCTATACACATACACACAGCCTTACTCGCTAAAATATGGTAGCATAAGAACACATTTAATTTGCACACACTTACTTTTATTCACTTTACACATAAAATTGAGTTGAATAAAACGGTTGGCGAGGGACTGCTGTACATATTTTATATTTTTTACTTACTTTAGTAGTGAACACACGTACACTGAAAATACATACACTACTGCAGTCTGAACAATTTGGAATATACTGCCCTTAAATCTAATCTTAATGTGTAGTTTGATGCATGCCGGGTTAAGAACTGAATGCTTGGTCAATGTGGTTCTGATAGCATTAGACCATTCACGCTGGTGGCTCACTAATTATTTGTTTATTTTACGTTACGTGCTTGCAACTTTTGTTGGATGTGTCGGTTGGCGACTAGGAACAAATTTTCTCACTACTGGGATGGGAACTTGTATGTTCGGCGTACGAGTTGATTTTGTGCTACCTGCCTTACCAGGGATTGCTTTAATTGGTGGTGACGGAGCTGATGCAGATTGACTGGCCGACTAACACAGTCTCGTTGATTCCACGCTGCTGACTCCTGGCTCCAGAAACTTGGGTTGGCTGCTTCGTACCTCAGTATTCTGTACAAGACCTCATACTACTGTGTGATATTCCCTAGTAATGTGTGTGTGCACCGGGAAATAAATGTACTCAAATAAATTGAGAGGAAGGCCTCTCCAGGAGACGGGTGAGAGATACTCGATTCCATTCAGCTTGCCTACTTGAAGTAGGCGGGGCTAGTACTCTCTCTTGCTTGGCGGCAATATAAGCCGCCTTTTGCTCCTTCCTCTTTTAGCCATGCCTCCTACCAAAAGGCATAGAGGTTGGATTGACACTTAAGATATATACTGATTGTTGTCGACGCAAAACAGTTCCCTTTCTTAGTGTACTTCCAATAATAGTTGACGGCACGAGTTTGGTGCTCTAATAAGCCCCCTGCCGTGGCACACAAACCTAGGGCATTGAACCGTGTGGGCCGCCTTCCTACTGCTATTGGATGTAGGTCACAACAGAGGTAGACAGTTAGTCTCGAGCAAATATCCTGGCAGACACTGTAAGCGCTCTGGTAGGATACAACTCAACCAGCCTGTCTCGCCCTCGTATGAGTTTCTAGTGGTCAGTTCTATCCCCAGCAGTCTCGAACGGTTTGTATCTCAGAACGAATTCCTGAAGGGACTCTGCAGTTCTACTTTATGGTTCTTACTAATATCAAAACGCGATTTCTGTCAACAACGTACAGTATAATATGTTCCTAGTGGTCAAGGGAAATATTTCTAGAACAGATACTTGTCGGGAAAAGAAGAAACTGTAGTTATTAAACGCATGCTACCTCCTAACCGAGCAGAGAATGAGTATGGAAGTAACATACGCTAGACAGGTGTAGGTGACCTGCTCCTAAACTACCCAAGATAACTAGTGGCGTTGACTGCTGCTATGATAACAACTCAGTCGCAGCTACTCTATTCAAGGGGCATCTAGAAGAGACAATAGAAAAAGGGGTGCCACTATTTTAAGAGCAGTGGGTGTAGTTATCTCTACCAGCAAGTAGAGGTGACTGCTGTTCCAGGAGGAGGAGGAGCTGAAGGTGTGGTGTGATGTAGTCGAAAAAGAGTTTCTGGTGGATGGTGGTGGTTGTCGACAATGGTAGCTTGTGGTAGCTGCAGATAGTCATCGACAATGAAGCCTCTGGTAGCTGCAGATGGCTGCAGCAGACGTCTCTGGTGACTGCAATGGAGTCTCTAGTAAAGACTGCACCCACCCATGTTGCAGAAGGATACCATCCAGTAGTGCAGGTGATCCTTTTCGGCGAAGGGTGCACCTGCGCTCCGACTGTACCTAGTAGTTCCATGCCAATAACGAATCCTAGCACCACACATGCACACCCCATCCTCCAGTGAAGTGCTACTAGGGCTGAGGGAACCGCGCTAGTACAGCCACCTGCAGGACAGACACGCCGTCCCACTAGCGTTAACTCCGTCCCACCACCTAAGACTCCACCATGCAGAGAAAAACTGTCAGAGCTGGACTTTGTGCTTAGCCGGCAGGCTACTAGGCCAGTACTGTACTCTGGTCGGGCACCAGTGCCTAGCGACGAATAACCACCCAGAGACACGACTCTCCTAGTGTTGTAACCTAGAGACATGGGCAGTCAATCAGCCGGGACTGTCACGCGTCAAGGGAGAGTACTTTTGGCATCCAACGTGGGCTGTCCGCCGTAATTTTGAAAAGAATTAAGCTGAACCAGGCCAGCACAACCCTGAGGCGAGAAAACTAGCCGGGGCTCGCTCAGACTAAACTTCGGGGAGTCTGTAAACACCCCATGGTGCTCAATAACCCCTTAAGATGTCAGACACCAACGAGTCAACGAAAGAGCATGCCGAAGAGACCATGGACTTTACTATTAGCAACCGCTGCACCAAGGCAGAATGCCCCGGAGAAGGGGTTCACTGAATCAAGTGAACACATTGCCAGCGCCAGTTCCATTACACATGTTTAGGTTGGGACAATATAGTTCGCCACACCAACGGTCTACAGTACCAATGTTACGACTGCCATATAAGATAGAAGGCCTATTGTAGCTGGGTGACCTGCCAAAAATAAAGGCAGTTCACCGTTCAATGTATTGTCTGTGCCAAAACATTTCATCATCTATGCATTGGATGGCCCGATGAGCGAGTGACCCGACCGGCAATGGCATAGAGATATGGGGTGAGGTCTGTCAGCGGGCCACCGAATACCGACCACACAACCCTGGACACAGTCAGAAAACCAAAGCCAGCCGCTCGACAGGGGAGTCACTGATTCCTGGCTTCGTGGGCCGTCCGCATGAAGACCCGCTTGTTTTCCTTGCAGACTATGAACGAGAATTCAAAGAGAGGAGATACCTCCAAAACAGTGTATTAAGCTAACCCAAAGATGCCGTAAAGTCAAAGCACTTGACTGGTGGGGAAAATACGGGGAGTTCATCACCGAATGGACACAATTCCGGAATAGGCTTGCTACAGAATTCACCGGAGAAGAGGTGCTAGCCAACCTCACCACGGAATTGTACAGCCGTATCTAGACCCTTGGAGAAGAATGTAAAATTTTCATTTGTCGCAAAGTACAAATGTTCCGGAGGATATTCCCAGAAGAAACGGAGGAGGGCTGCGTACAACACACAACACGTATGCCGTTGCCTCAACTAAGAAATCTCTTGATTTTACCCAAGCTGCAAGACGTGGAAGAGTTAGTAGACCGGACACGAGAGATCGAGCCAAATCTACCAGGCGCAAGCCTGTCTAGAATGCCTGAAAACGAGCAAATCTGTGGAAGGAGAGGAACCCCAGGAAAAGAATGTCAAGGCACCGTCACTGACACTGCCAGTGCGTAATCTCCCAAAGTGTTGGTTCTGTCCTGGCTATCACTTTCACAAGGATTGCCCGACATGGCCGGCGCCACACACTCGCACGGAAGAAGGGGGCGAGATTGGTGGTCTGCTACCCTCTCCAAACCAGCAGAAGGGATCTTCCCAGATGGAAAATTTTAAACGCAGGCACCGGTGGATTAAAAAGGCAAACCTTGCTGGAACCAAAGGGCCCGTAATCCAACTAATTGATGAAGAAGTAGAACCCCTGGAGGCACCATACGTCAAATTCATTATAAACAACCAAAGTGTTATACCACTGCTGCATTCCGCCACCACCGAAAACTTCGTATTTAGTAACCTTCTTATCGCAGAGCAATAGAGAACTGTACATCCTCAGTTGAAAACAGTTGGCACAGCCAAACCTGACAGCACTCTCGCCGTGGATGGATGGATAGTCCTGAGTTGAACCAGTTTGCACTGCCAAACCTGACTGCACCCTCGCCATGGATGGATGGATAATCCTGAGTTGAACCAGTTTGCAAGGCCAAACCTGACTGCACCCTCGCCGTGAATGGATGGATAATCCTGAGTTGAACCAGTTTGCACGGCCAAACCTGACTGCGCCCTCGCCGTGGATGGATGGATAATCCTGAGTTGAACCAGTTTGCACGGCCAAACCTGACTGCACCCTCGCCGTGAATGGATGGATAATCCTGAGTTGAACCAGTTTGCACTCCCAAACCTGACTGCACCTTCACCGTGAATGGATGGATAATCCTGAGTTGAGTTGAACCATTCAGAAAATAACCAGCACAGCCAAATTCATTGTGGCCCCTGGACTCCAGGAAATGGTCATCCTCGGCCACCCATTGCTGCGTCAACAACTATGTGTAATGGACCACGTTCAGCGCAAGGTCTACCTAGGCCACAAACACAGAGTCTCGGTCAACTGGGAGCATCGCCCACAAGCCGTAATCACCCCGCCGCTGCTAGCAACAGAAATCAACCTTGACCTTTATGACTATGAATTCTAACAATTGAAGCAAGGTTTGGATGAGCACGCGGGGCATTCGGTTCATAAGGAACGCTACATCAGATGAGGACCGTACAACACGAAATATGGTTCACCACAAGCAACCCAGTATACAACCGTTCATATAGGGGGTCAGCACGGCGCAGCCAACTGATTATGGAGCAAATATAGGAGATGAAACAACAGGGTATCATCGAAATGTCAGATTCACCGTACAACTTGCATGTTCTTGTTCTAAAGAAAGATGGACAGTTGTGTTTCTGCATATATTACAAAGCCCTAAATGACTTCACCCATCCCATCGCTCCACCAGCTATCAATTTGGCCCATACTCTATGAGATATTGGAGAGACTCAAATCTTCCGTACCCTCGACCTGCAGCCAGGGTACTGGCAAATAGTGGTACACCTGGATAGCCGACGTTACACTGCTTTCACTAGCCCGGAAGGGGAAACACTGCAATTTCGAGTTATGCCCTTCGCGTTGAAAAATGCACCTGCAACATTCCAGAGACTCATGTCATCGGAAGTCCTAACTGGATACGTCGGGCAGTTCTGCTTTGCGTATCTCGATGACGTCATTATATACTCCAAGACCTGGGAGGAACACTTAATACACCTCCTAGTTCTCGAGCGCTTTGGGATCCACGAAATGACTGCGAAATTACTGAAGAGCCATTTTAGGAAAACATTGATAGACTATCTTGGACACGTAGTTTCACCAAGCTGCAACTTACCCCAAGCGAATTCTGTAAGTGCCATCCAGGAAGCCAATGAGCCTTCCACCAAAAAGCATCTCCGGTGGTTCTTGGGGCTTTGTAATTGGCTACGTGACTTTGTACCAGACATCGCTAGTATTGTGGCACCCTTGCATCCCCTACTGGAGAAAGAAGCAAGATGGCGATGGGGGCTAGAACACCATGCATAATTTCAAGCCTTAAAGAAGAGCTTCTAGAATGTAAAGCAGCTTCGCCAACCCCAAGAGAGGGACTCCTAATTTTCCAGACCGGCGCCTGCCAAAGCGGCCTCTTCGCCGTACTTTACCAAGAGGATGGAGGAGGCTGTTTAGGACACGTAGTCATGCTCATCCTCCATTCACGCCTTCTTGTGACACTACTGCTCTCATGGCAAACAAGCAGCTAACACATGCCTGAGCACAACAACGGCACAAGTCTCATATCAAGAATACTATCATATCAGAAGTTTTTTTTGTTTGTAAACATTCCGTCCACCAAAAATAAAACACCAAACAAAAGTATGTGTCTGAAATTTCAGAGGATACACCATTATTCTTCAGGAAAAGGGCAGATTTTTGTGCCTGGTCTGGTGAAGTTTCTTTGAGGTGTTCTCAATGACATGACACGTACTATCCCATCCTGTCCAGGGTGAACTTCAGTGGAGGCAAGTTTGGCTCTTTCAGCAGCACCAGTTGGTTCACTTGAATGTTGGGCTGCTGTGATGTCCACTTGTTTCTCTGCTGGAGTGTGTGTAGATACTCGTTACTCCACCGCTTCCACGCCCTCTACTGGAACTGAGTGATTAGCTCCCACCGGTCAAGATGGTTCTGAGGAATATCTGACAAGTTGTGACACTCGAGGATCATCCGACAAAGCACATAACAGTCGAGAGTTCAGCACTGCAGATATCTGTGCAGAGTTCTCAGCTCTTTGAAGGTAAGCGGCTTTGTTCCCACCACATGATTCAGGTGATATCTTATACTTTTAATCGCCACTTTATCCCTGACAATTTGTTACTGGCTTTCTCCACAGAAGAGGCTTTTGTACACTTCTTTCAGGTAGTTTCTGACACCCACCATGTTGGTTCCATTGTCTGAGGATATCTCTGATGGAAGCCCTTAAATGGATACAAAGCGCTTCAGTGCAGCAATGAATGCTGCTGCAGAGAGGTTGGTCACGAGCTCAGGTGCATAGCCTTGGTCACCATACAGATAAACAACCACAGATAAACCTTCTGGGTGGTCTTCCTTCTCGCTTTAACTGGGGTAGCAAGGAATGGGCCCCCAAAGTCATTTCCAACATTGAAAAATGCTCTACCCTGGGTGAATAATGAGGTAGGGAGTGTACCCATCAGTGCGGCTGATGAAGCTGCACTCATTTTAAAACATGCGACACAGTTGTGAAGGAGCTTACGAATCAAAATGTGATCAGAAATGATCCAGTGTTCTCGACGTGTCAGGTACAGTGTGGTTGACGGACCCGTGTGCAGGTTGGTCACGTGACAATACATTATAATCAATTCGGACAGTCTGCTTTGCTTTGGAAGTAGGATGGGATGCCTACTTTCTTCAGTCAAAGGTGCAGCCTGCTGCCCATCCTGACAACACCCTTCAAGTTCAAGAATGGCACAAGGCTTTTAAAGCGTTTAGAGCATGGTTCTCCCTTTTCCAAGGCTCTAATCTCTTCCCTGAAGTAATTTGCTTGTTGCACAGCACAGCATGTTGGCATGCGTCAACATTGATGTGAGCAGTCTTAAGCAAAACAGTAGTCTGAGGACCATCCTGCTCTGAAAGATACGACGAACACATTGTGACAGTTCTACTATTACCTTCCTCTTGACCAGAAGGGTCTGTAGCATCTTGGTCTGTATCATCAGAACTTATATCTCGTGACAAGTGAATTAATGTGTGATGTGTGCATTGGCACTGCTGACAGCGAAACCTTGAGTGACAATTTACCGCTGTATGTCCTGATCACAGGTAGTTAAATCACAACATGTGGGTTAGCACGCACTCCCTTCTCTCATCTGTCGACTTTGAAAGAAATGTCTGGCATCTGTGTAGGGCATGAGCTGCACCACAAATTGGACATATCTGCTTATAGGCTATTAATGATAAAGTGATCACTTTTGAAAGCCCTCTTAGTTAGAATAATAGTCTATAAATGTATTTTATTTTAACCATAGACGTTAACTTTCGAGTGCAATGGAATATACACACTGTGTTTATTAGTTATATGGCAATATGTATTTTAAAAAGCTGATTAAAGGATAAAATATGGCTGAAAGAAAACAGTAACTAGGGCCTCAAAAGTGCTCACTTTACCGTGAACAGCCTTTACCTGTATTGTCCCGAAATGAAACAAGGGTTGTCTTTGAATCTGCTAACCAGCTACTGTTTCCATGGCTGATCCACCGAAATTTGTTCCCCAGGAGGAAAATTTCCTCTGAGAGGGTGGACTCTTACATGTGTAGCGAGCAGGAGGTTGATCGTCGGCAGCAAGCTGAACATGCTCCACAGCTGTAGCCTTCCATTCCAAAAACCTGAGTAGCTTGGAATAAGATGGCATGTCCTCTTCGTGGGAGAGTTCAAATGCCTGCCTGAGTGGTGCATCCAACTTCTCGAGCAATATATTTAGCAGCAGGAAATCCCACTGAGCCACTGGAAATTTCTGAGCCTCCAATGCACTCAAATTTTCTTCCACTACTGTAACAAACTTAGTTAAACCACCTTCTTTCTTACTGTCAACCTTTTGTAGATGGAAGATCTTCTGGACATGTAGTGTTGCTGCGAGTCTCAAACTTTTGAACCTCTTCTCTAATATTTTCGAAATTACCGAGTAATTGCTTTTGGTAACCGGTATATTGTGTACCAACTTTCTGGCCTCCCCTTGTAAACAACCCAACAAGTAATAAATTTTCTGGATTTGGGTAAGGTGCGGAGCTTGACCAAAAATTGAATTAAATAACTGGAAGCCTATCCACTCAGCTCTATTGCCACTGAACACTGGCAATGGTAGAGGTGGTAGCACTGCTGTCGGGATTCCTAACCTTTGTGAACCATCACTGCGGGTCGTGTAGTCACAAGTATTCTTCACTTTACTATATACACCTTTATTAGTTCACGGAAAACTGTCTTGTATGTTGAAAACTGTTTCTTGCAATCATCTAATACACTCGGATCTTCTTGAGGTGGCTGGGTGCGTATAGCATAAACGTTCGCCAGTAGTTCATCTCTCTTCAACATAACCTCTTCGAAGACCAGCTTTAAGTCTTCCACCTTCGATTCATCTTCCCTAGATGCTTCGTACAGTTCTCTGGCCTCGTCTGCCTGGGCTAGCAGATAATTGAAAATTACAAATTGTAGCTCAGGCGATGCTGCAGCTGCCATTTTATTTAAAGATGTGAATATAAAGTAAGTTGGACTGATGCACAAAGAGCACTGTATAAAATGACAGAATAATCATGTGCTCGTACGTGAGCGAGAAACGTGGCTTAAAATTCCTCTGGCTGGCAGAGATCGTTATTGCAGTGTGTTTATTGACGTAGAGTTTCGGCGCGACATGTAAACAAAACCCGACAATAACCGCCAAAAGTTTCCCGTTCGCCGTCACCAAACTGTTAAAAGGTGTATATTAGACTTCTGGCGTACATTTCCGTAAACAAAACTGTATCTCCCGTAACTAATCTAGCCCGGAGGACCAAAAATATTTAGGACAAGCAGTCGTGCTCATTCTTCATTTGTGCTATCTTGCGACACTACTGCCTTGTCACGACAAACAAGCAGCTAACACATGCATGAGCGTAACAACGGCACAAGTCACATATCAAGCATACCACCACATCAGAAGTATTTTTTGTTTGTAAACGGAGGTTACCCGCAGGTAATAGCATATGCCAGCACCCGCCTAAATGCAACCGAACAACGCTATCATATCAGCGAATAAGAGTGCCTGGCTGTCATATCAGCGAACAAGAGTGCCTGGCTGTCATATCAGCGAACAAGAGTACCTGGCTGTCATATCAGCGAACAAGAGTGCCTGGCTGTCATATCAGCGAACAAGAGTGCCTGGCTGTCATATGGGCAGTGCAGAAGTACCGGTACTACTTGTAAGGGACTCATTTCATTCATCGCACCGACAGTAAGGCGCTACAATGGCTGCGGGAATCTAAAGCTGCTAAGGCAAAGCTTGGTCCTGACCGAATTCGACTTTGAGGTACAGCATTGTTTCGGGAAATTGAATGATTTACCCAATGCCTTGTCCCATTAACCTGATTTGGACCTCGTCGAGAAAGCGGACGAAGACTATGGTACTACCCCAGCTGCCGGAAGTCAGTTCGGGAGAGCAGCTCCATCTCCTACAACTGCAAATCAGCAGGTACCAGATCACCACCCACCAACAACGGGACCCGGAAATAAAGAGGCTAATCAAGGTGCATCCTAAATGCTTTGAGGTCTGAATCGATGCAGTGTGGTCCCGCAACGGTCAACCTGGGGCAAAATGGAGGGTATGGGTTCCTAAAGCCCTCTGCACTTATATCTGCCACCACTATCACGATCACGGGGAGGCCTCTTACCCAGGCACCAAGGAAACCCTAGCGGATATAGCTGGTCGGTATATCTGGGACGGGACGAGCAGATACAACCGACAATACGGTGGGAAGCTTTGATAAGTGTTGCAGAGGAAAGACCTACCCAGTACCGCCTCCAATGGGCAAGCCTTGATGCCCTCAGACCCTATGGATGCATGTGGCAGCAGACTTGATGGGCCCATATCCATGAAGCACTTGTGGCAACCGCTACCTACTCATTGTTACTGACCTATTTTTCCGCTGGGTAGAAGCATTCCCCTACCTAGCCAGGAAACTCACCACATAATTGGGATGTTCGAGGCCGAAATTTTCCCTAGGTAGGGATACCCACAATGCCTCCTAACGGACAATGGAATACAGCTGCAAACACTGTGACTTACATTTCAATATAAGTAGTAAAAGTATTTTGTGGTACATTTTTTTTTTTGATATTTGGATGCTTACGAATGGTGAACTCACATTTTAGCTTTTGGAACAGTATGTAAATATTTGGGAACATACTTCAACTTTGCTGGGGTGGTGTGATTTTATGGACACATTATTGTTTTCGCTTGTAAACACAAGCAAGTAAAGACTCTAAATATCCATTAATGGAAGAGAAACTGACTGAATATTTCTCTTGTTTTCAGGTAACTGATGCAGAGGGCAATGCTGTACCTAGCCAAACAAGTCCTGTTTTCCTACGTTCAGGCCAACCAACGGAATCGCACTACGACATCTCATTTGTAGGTGAAGTTCCGGCACTTGGACTTGCAACTTACACAATTCACTCGTTAATATCTAATGAGCCATCATCGTAAGTAAATTTATCTCCATATGTCATGTTAGAAATCATTGTAATACCATATTAAGGTGTTTACCACCCGCCCTGCCCTGCCCCACCCCGCCCTCTTATAAGACCTTTACCCCACATTTTATCTCTCATCCCAAGGAAGAAAAAAATTACTGGCACATAGTTCTAAAACCTCTTCATTAATTCACTATGTTTTTTCTTCCTTTCCTCTGTCCATCTTCTCACTATTATTTATTTTTTTTGGGATCTTATTCAATTTTCATGTTTCTAATTATATTTCTGAATTTTTACTGTTTTCAACAGAACGTTTACATTGAGTGTACCTATGAAGAATTTTCGTTTATTTGGAAGAAGTTTTGTGAAGCTCCAATCCTTCTCAACATGGCATGTCTGGTCCTCCAGAATCCGATGACCAGAACGAGAGTCCAGTCTATTGACTGGGGCCTGGAGTAGTAGATTTCTTTCCTGTTGTTCTGTCGTGAATGTTTCAATTTGAACGTTGTTTTTGGTGATCTCTAGTGGAGATCACATGGTTTTAAGACTTGATTGTTGAGATCAAGCTGTACGTCTAACAGCCGCACCAACTAGTTGAACAGAAGCTGACCAACAGCCACTGGATACCAGAACAGATGCTGGTGGGTTTAGTTTACTTTTAGTGTTTGATCCGCCCTGGGTATTTCATTTCCCCAGTACCGCCCATATCTGGGAGGCTTTCCCCTATCCGCCACCCAGAGAGGTGCCTGATGGGGGATCTAACAACCTCTCACGGGGTGGTTGTGTGTGCGCGGGTGTGCGTGTGTGCATGCATAAATTACCAATAAAATTTACAATGCTCCAACCAGTTGGAAATTAATACCATAAAATGTATACAACTGATTGATTTAAAGTCTGTAAACCGTTGTATTACAACACTAAATGTTACTAAAATGTCACTGACTACAGACCCGAAACTATAAAATCGTCTCAATGTTTTGTCAGTTTAATGCAGCTTGTGTCTTGGTAAACAGTTAAGACTGTTTGACAAAGCTTACTTGTCACTATCCCTGTAGTCGCCCATTTCCACTAAGCAAATACCTGGCTTTTACTGAGGTTAGACAGCTCATAATCGAGTGAAGAGCGAACAAAGGAGTTACACTAGAACCCTTCTTTTACCCTACACAATTTTACATTTTCCTGGTTTTTATTACAATGTTTTTAGGTTCTATGTAATGCACATACTGCAATTTATTTATTTTCTTTTTATTTTTTCCCTGAATTTGCAACATTATTTTTTGGTCCACTGAAAAAGTGTTAAAAAGGGGTTTCTCTGTAACTGCATATTGATTGGGGTTGTGGTTGTGTGGCTAGCGGACTAGGACCAAGACACTTCAATTTTGATACGTAGAGGGATCATGCCCGGTTTGCACATGTCACATGTTTTCACAATTTTCACCCTCCAAATTTTCCATCGCGCTCTGCTTACATAGCTGGGCTACTGTGTTGGGTACGACGCGTGACGGTCTAGGGACAGGAGCGCTTCAGCATCTCAATAGTTATAAGTTTCATAGTTCTGTGCTAGAACAGCCGCACTGGTGGGGGGGGGGGGGAGGGGGTACAGACCTTACTGTGGCAGGGTCTGTAAAATCTGGCACTTGGCCTTAATGGTGCCTTTGTATAAAGTTTGGCGGATAGGCCGCTGGCTTGGCATGAAGTCTAGATGCGCTAGTATTGGCTTGTGAGTGCGGGTGATTAGCGAAGTCGCTGGCTTACCTTCCACTGCAGGGGACGGGTGCTTGTCGACAAAGGCCCGGCATCAGGTCTACTGACCCGGTGGTTGGTGGCGACAGCATCTGCTGGACGGCTTGGCAGAGAGACGTAATAGGCTGTGGCTGGCGGGTGGAGGTGCAGGTTCTACGTTGTCAGCTGGCTCGACGCCTAGTTCCAGTTAGTTCCAGTGGTAGACCCAGGCAGAGGCAGAGGAACTCAATGACTGGGTATGCAGCTCCAGGGAGTTCCACCAGGTGTCCAAATAAGTGACTGGGGAGAACTGTAAGGCGAGGCCTCAGCAGTTTGCAGGCGGCATGAGCTCTTACTTGGGTGGGGGGAGGGATTAGGTAGCTGAAGGCTGGGACATGTTGTTTTAGCAGTGCTTGCTTACATATGTGTGCATTAGTGACCTTTACGTGCCTCGTACACAGTACGGGTTGCCGTCTAATGGGTTGTGTATTAATGACATATGTTAGGTACTTTTTAGGGACCGGGCTGCAGTCCTACACTAAGTTCGGCAAAACCAGTATCAAATCCGCGATTCCCTACCTCTCTGTAGTGGGGTGACACTTACAGGAGATGACTAAGCACAGTTCACACAAGAAAGAGCAGACGGCTGTTTAACTGAATATGTGTTTTATTCTATCCAGGATAAAACATGGTGACCCATACTCTCCTACTGTAACTAAGGCACTGATTGACTCTCGGAAGGTAAGCAAAGATAGGTGACGAGGCCTGTCGGCTTGAAGAGCCTGCTCTGAAGTGCGAGCTAGAAGAGCACCAGAGCAACAAATTAGGTAGCTGTGATAACAATTAAACCCTAACTGATGATGGGGGGGAGGGGGGGTTTGACGGCAAGTTTCAAGTGTAAGGAGGGGAATGATGACTCTTCTGGGGCTGCAGCACCGAAGAAGTTTGGCGTTGGTAGCTGAAGATCAACTGTTGGTCTCTCGTGAGGAGAGTGGACGAAAGTAGAATGAGCAGCACACAAGGTGGTGGAGCGAGCTGTTGGAATCCTCCTACCGTTCTGCGTTGGTGCAGGGACATGTATTGTCCTGCGCTGGGGGTCGTCTCTAGTGCCTTCGGGCTTCAGACAGCTTCACCATAGGCGGAGCTGTACTCTGCTGCTATCTCTCGGGACGGCTGGAAGCAGGCCTTGCTGTTGAGCAGGTTGCAACAGCTGCATGAGCTCAGGCACAGCTTCGCTGACATGGTTTACTGGTATTTTTCCCATCTCACTGGATTTTATTTAAGGCGGAAGAGGTTTTATGTACTGTATTCTTACTTGAGGTGCATTACGGTCTCCAGGCATCCACCTTGTTATGGGAGACGTAATGTTGGTTTGGGTAGCTGTTGTTCAGGGTTATCACTTGTAGGGCATGGCATACACGTGATGATATGTAGTTGCAGCAAAAAATAAATGGTATATTTTTATCATAAGTTGGGCTGCAAATATTTAAATGCTGAGCATCGCTTATTCAGAAATTTGGGAAATTCACTACGCAAATGATTCTTACGTGAACAAATGGAGCTACCGTCGTTTCATGGGGATGAACGGAGATGAGCATTATGCTTTCTCAGTGTGAGTATTCAATGATGTACATTTGTGAACAATTTCTGAGAGTGTAGCTCTGCATTTTCTCAATAGATGACATTAGTTTAAACAGCTGTAGTTATAGTTACTACGATACAGACTGTTAATTAAAACGTTGGACTAAGCACAGTTTTGGAATATCTTTTTGGTGCAAACAAGAAAAAAGTTACGTGACTTTATAAATGCTTGCAACATATTTAGTGACCCTTTAAACTTGACATGCATTTTGTAAATATATGTTATTGAGATAGGCAACATATGTGTGTGTGTGTGTGTGTGTGTGTGTGCGTGCGTGCGTGCATGTGTGCGTGCGTGTGTGCATGTGTGCATGCATGTGTGTGTGTGCGCGCACGCATCTCTCTCTCACACACACACATTCAGTTTCACTTCACTAGTGCACAGCAAAATTGTACATGTTTTCAATTGCATCATATTTCAGACTTTTTAAAGCAAAATAATGATTTTTGAATTTTTAATATACAACCGAAAAGAGATTTTGATGTTTGAATACTTATTTTAATATATTTAGATATCATGGCGGGCAGAAACAAAGTGAAGTTGGCAGACATGGCGAGCCATGACGGTGTGTTGCTGGCAGATGTGGCGAGCCATGACATGACATGTTGCTGTTTTACCAAACGAAGCGTAAATTGTAAATTAAACGTCATAAAGCTGACCTAAATAATGTTATAGGCCTAAACTGTGAATATTCATACGAAATTGTTTTTGAAATATACCTAAGACAGAATTATTTGAAAAGCTGTAAACAATAAACAACACTTGACAGGTATAAAAGTAGAAGTCACATTTCAATGCTTATTTTTAGGTGTAGCGAAAGTTGCGAACACATGTACACACACAATGGCATGTAACATTGATTTTGACAGATGCTACATGGCAGTCACATTGCAATGTTTGTTTACATTGGGCGGAAGGATACGAAACAGACCTGCTAGTAGATATTTCGCAGGGCTCCGAGAAAGTTGCTTCTAATGGGGAATGGAATATATATATATATATATATATATATATATATATATATATATATATATATATATATATATATATATATATATATATATATATATATATATATATATTCCCGTTATTTACACTATTTCTTTGTGTTAACACTACGAACAAAATATTTTAAATATCATTGCTTACTTGTTTATTTTCTGAACACCGCTGAGCATGGAGAAATATAACTATTCTGTACAATCAATGTTTACAGCGCTCAGAATCTCGTAGGTGAAACACTTGTCGTTCGGAACTCTATGCCATGTTGTTCGCTAGTAAGTTGTTCTAGATCACGTGACAGCACCACTGTACTCTCAACACTAGCAGCTGAAGCAGACAAAAATCAGACTTCTTTTCTAATCCTAATTAAATAGAGTGTGTGATAAGTTGTAGTGCATTAGTAAATAATCATTCTCAATTTGTATTCCCTTCATTCTTATTTATATGTGTTTTATAGAGAAAATTACAAATGGCGATAGAAATTTTCAAGAAAGTTCTAGGCAAAGTTTGTAAGTATGCTTATATTTGTAAGATTATTTGCCCTATTTTCAATATTTGTCAATGTTACTTTCCTTCCTTTTGCTATGCATATCTTTTTTAATCAATTTGTAAATATACTAGAGTATATTTGGGTACAGCTTTCTATGTTCAACAGTTTTTTTTGTAAAAAAAAGATTGTGTATAGTATTAATGGTATGTCAATATTGATTTATTACAACTTAAGTTTGAAACACTTTACAGCGTTTCCCACATTTTACATTTTCCTGCTTTTTACATCATTTTTGCTGGATCCCTTGAATGGTGTTTAAAAAAAAAAAAAAAAAAAAGTTCTACTGTATTTGAAACTTAAATTACTTTTTTTAGTTGTTTTATTGAAATTTGTGATTTGTGTTGCAGGAGTAATGTGTTTGCTCAAGTGAAGCTGCTGAACTATGACAGAGAAGTACCAATAATAGAAGGATTTTCTAGAATAGAAATGCATGCAGACGGAAAGGAGTTTTCAGTGTCGAATGATCAGCTAACTGCTACCTTCAGCAAGCAGGGCATGTTGAAAGCAGTATCGTTGCAAGAAACTGGAGTCACAGTCCCATTGCACTTGGATTTTGCAAGGTGAAATTAAATATATAAAGTGTGCGTGTGTGTGTGCGATTTTAATACTGTGTTGCACACTGTAACTGCCTCCAGATGTACGTAGTTTGTCACCTTTAACGTGTTTGTTTTAAATTGAACTCTGTACTTTATGGAAGGTTTGTGCGAATACTCAGTGTTTTCAGCGATGAAACATGCTGTGGCAGCCATCTTGCATGTTGACATGACATGAACGCTGGTTCTGATTGGGTATGGATGGTAACCCCTGACTAGCTGGTCCCTTTTGCCACCTGGATTGTTGTTAACCTGGCTGGGACACGTGACATACTGGTCCCCTTGTCTCTGTGCCATGATGTTGGGGATAGTTGTCAGCTCTGTGTGGACGCAAACCTTGTGGCCCTTCCTTTACCTGTTCTGTTCTTGATGGGCAATGCCCGCAGGCACTCCCAGAGTTCAGATTAGAAAACTAACTACAAAGGACTATCTTATAAGTAGCCGGGAAATAGGATTTTATTTATGACCCCGTCCCTGGCCACACTGTTGTCTAACCACCTTGAATCCTGTATCTGGGGACATCTTATATCAAGACTGGAACAATAATATGCTTGATTCTGCTTAGCTACCAACAACCTCTTTGGCATTTAGTAGAGCATGTGTAGGGCTTGTCACTCTGGAAATACCCACCGGTAGCGGGTGGCATGTAGGAGTGGATTCATCGCAGTTGGCCAGTCGGTCATTGGGACCTTAATAATACATACACTCGCAATTAGGCTACCGCCTGGCGGCGAGTTCTCTCACATCTCCCTCTCCCGCCAAACTCCTCTTCCTCTCCCTTCCTGAACTTTCTAACCCCCCCTCACAGATACCAATTCCTCCTTCAACACATTCCACTCCCTCACAGACCTCACAAGCATGGACTGCCTACCCTGCTCCATTCTCCTCCACACCCTCTGAAGCTTCTCACTGTTGTTTCCTCTCCCTCTAAATACCTCCTTACATAGCTTGTAGTGTAGCCGTCTCCATCCTCCCTCTTCATTTACCACCCTGTACATCCTGACTAGCCGTTCAACTTTCCTCCTGTCCTTCAATGAGCTCCACCCCATTTCTTTCATCATCACTGATGGCCTATAGTTCCCTTCTTCCTCATCATCCTGCTCATGCCTTCTCTACCTACCCTTCACCCATCTTGCTGCCCTTCTCCAGCTCTCGCACCTCCACCTCCATGAACGGGTCCCATACTGCCGCAGCATATTCTAACATTGGCCGTACCATTGTGCCATACGCCTTCTCCTTCACCTCACAGCTGACTCCATTCAGCACCCTTCCCAGCATACCCAGAGCCCTTCTTCCCTTTGTAACCACCCTCTCTACCTGTTTTTTCCATCTGAGGTCTCCCGGCAGTACAATCCCTAGATACTTATAATCTGTTGCTTCTTCTATCTCTTGTCCCTCCCATTTGTACATGTCCCTGATTATCACCTTCTTCCTTGTAAACCTCACTACCTTAGTTTTTCTTTCATTTATCTTCATTTTGCTTTCTCTGGTCCACAACAATATCTTCTCAATGTTCGCCTGCGAGTTCCTCCCCCCACTTCTCGCTACTGCGTTCACAACACAATCGTCAGCAAACAATTTTCCCGTAATCCCCAAACCCATGTAATTTACCATTATGGTAAACAACAAAGGACCCAAAATGCTTCACTGCGGCACCCCTGATGTAACCTCCCCTTCTTCCGATATTGCCTCCCCTGCCTTCGCCCCCTGAGGAAGTCCTCTATCCATTCCACTACCCTCTTGTCCGGTATCAGCTCCTCCACTTTCCTCATCAATGTCCCATGGGGCACCTTATCTAATGCCTTCTCAAAATCTATGAAGCAGGCATCCACCTGCTTCCCCTCATCAACTACCTGCACCAGATCCTCTAATAACCCAGCCAGCTGAGTCTCACATGAGTATCCCCTCCTGAAACCATGCTGTAATTCCTCCGACCAATTCCTCTTGTTCATAACCCTCACCACATACTGGACCACCAGCTTCTCAATTACTTTTCCCTTACTCAATATGAGACTCACCGGTCTGTAGCTGCCAGGCCTCTCTCTATCCTCTCCCTGCTTGTGTATAGGTACCACCATAGCATCCTTCCAATCTTGTGGTAACTTATCCTCCCCTACGAACTTGTTAAACAGCAACTCCAAATAATTCACCAACTCTCTCCCACCAAACTTTAGTACTGTGTTTCCAATCCCATGTGGCCCCTGCCTTAGTGCTGTTCAAACCCCTAATTACCTTTTCTATCTCCCACTTCCTCATCTTTAACTTACTAAACACCTCCCAATTCCAATTTTCCTTCGTCTCAAACACTGACAAGTACTGGCCTTGCAGCATCTCCGTTTTTCTGGGTCATTTGTTGCACAACTACCATCCCTTCCTTTTCGCAGAGGGATCCCTTCCGCTCCTCACCTTAACTTCCTTACATACCTAAACAATTTTCTCCATACCTTGCCTTTTCCTTCTTCCACCATGTTCCCTAAAAATACATTCTTTGCCTGTTTGATCATCCTTTCAAGCTCCCAACCGTTTGTTTCATTATTTCCTTAGATCTTATCCTTTCATTTCTCCACTTGGCATGTAATTTTCTACACCTCCTCTTCATTTTTAGAATCTCCTGCCCATAATATGGCGTATCTACCCCAGTTTTTCTTTGGCACAAATTTCTCCAATTTAACCTCTATTATTCTTCTAAACTCCTTCCATAATTTTTCCACACATTCCTCCATAAACCATTTTTCAAATGTATCTCTCAGGAAGATTTCTGCCCCCTTCTTGTCTCCTCTCCCATACTGCCACACCAACCTTTCTTCCGTATGCTTTCCCTCATCCTGCCAATCCCAATTTCTACAACAGGTGGTCGCTTATACCAGCCAATACTATTGCATCAACCACAGCATTCCCATGTCTGACCAACAAAACGTCCAGCACTGACCCAACACCCTCCTCATTCAGCTATAAGTGCTTTTAGGTCATACTTTACCTGAGGCTTGCAGGGACCCTTGGAGTGGGGTCTCCCCTTCCGTGCAAAATGCTTGAGTGGGAAGTGTGCACTTTCAGTAGGTCGAAAAAATCGGTTGGGTGCACCTTGAGAAAAACTGACCTTAATGCAAGAGCATGAAGTGTTGTGGAAAAATCCCACATCCTCTTCCTTAATGAGTCAAACATCACATTGTGGGATCGTAATGCAAATGCAGGAAGTTTCGAGGAGTACTGACCGACCAAATGGCCATTGCCAGTGTACTGGCTGACAAAATGGCCACCGGCATGAACTTCGGGAAAAGATAGCGATTTCAGACATTTTTGGGGGAAATTGAGAAATTTTAGTTACAAAAAAGAGAATTTTTTGCCTTGGGACGAGATCAAATAAGGCTGCCGCACATCCCCCAATCTCCGCCAGGATGCCAGGTGTGCCAAAACTGCCCATTTTATACTACTAAAACGTTTTAAAAATGGAACGATTCCAAGGTAGGAGAGGAAAAGAAATGGCTTAAAATTGTCTGGGAAAAAAAGAAACTGCGAATAGATGAAAGAATATTGGAAGAAAGAAACAAACCTTATGGAATTGAAAGTTTATAAGGAAGTGCCACAAAATGCAAATCAAATAATCAGTTTGAATTGGTTTATGACGACAACTTAACGGTAAAAAGAAATGTCATGATTTTAATTTATATATTTAATGTATGCTCTATGTACTCAAATTGTTTTGAATTGAAAGAAAGTAAGCAAGGACTTACTCAAATGCCTCTTCTGCAATATTACGTAGTTTAAAAATGACTTTTAGTTTATGTTAACTGCCAATCATTTCCTCAATATTTTATTTAGTGCATTACTAATTTAACCATTACTTGATCATAAATCTGTATACAGTGGAGGTTTTTTTCTTTTTTATTTTTAAAGTTGCTGCAGGAGAATGTTGCAAAATACTGGAAAGTGTATAAAGGGGGAAAGATGTATTGTAGAAGCAACACGTTTGATACATGAAATGGGTCTGAAATAAGAAAAAATACCAAATCTCAAGGCTGCAATACAAGGGTCGTATTTTCTGCAGTTTATACTGTTTCTCTTGAAACTGTCTGCTTAGAGCGAGCAATCATGTTACCATGTGTACATGGGAAGTGTATTAGGAGTAGAGTGGTTCTGTTTGCTGTGCGTTCAGGTACTCGGCTCGCCAGGGCCCGGAGAGGAGTGGAGCATACCTCTTCTTGCCTGATGGGCAAGCAGTAACGTTGTTGCTGGACATGCCTCAGGTGTGGATTGTGGAGGGCCCGCTTGTGTCCCAAGTCAGAGTTCGGCTTAGGGAGGTGTACCACGTGGTCATGCTCTACAACACTCCAGGTCAGATGCTCTGGAAAAAAATGTTGTGCTTCACAGATGTAGGAATAATTACATTTACAAAAAGGAGACAGAAAGCACAAGTACTTAGTGGGTGGTACTCGTGGATATGCACATACACAAAGTCAGACAGACAAATGCATTCTCCACACAGACGCTGTCGCGACGTTTTGCTGGCGACCACACATCCACTTGGAAAATGTGTTCATCCAAGTACAGCCCTGTGTATTTTGTCTCCTTTTTAAAAATATAATTAGTAGCCTAGCAGCTTATTTCCACCCTATATCTTATTGTTTTGATTTAGAATTATGTTTCAGTACCTGAAACCTTTACTGTACTTGTTTAGCAGAGCCATACTTAAAAGTGTATCCTTGATGACACTGTAATCTCGTTGAGAAACATACCAAAAAATTCATTTTAGGTATTCTGTTAAGTGTTACCTCACATTTGGAAGACAAGTAACTGTCAAATAAATTAAATAAACCAATCAAATATTTCTTGTGGTCTACACAGATAAATCTGGAAAAATTAAATTATGTTACAATATATAGTTGTGAGTTATTTTTATAATTTTCTCTTGACTTGTATTTTTGAGGCATCATCATGTGTAATAAATGTATGAGACATCTTCAACTTGGTGAATGTAATAATTGCCTTGTAAATATAAGTTTTGTTAGTATTTTAAATACTTCAGCATGTTTCACTAAACAATTTTGATATGATTTTTGATTTTATACTTACCTATACAATAGTGTTTGTGAAGTGTTTTAATTTGCCTCTACAAATGAAATTTTTAATTGCTCTTCAAGCAACGTGCTGAAATTTTGCAACTTTACTTAGGTCTACTTCTTAAACACAGTTGGAGAAATTGAAGATCTTAAAGATACTTTTTCGCACCACTCACTCTTTGCTGAATATGTTGGACAGGCCCCTATAGTAGATTCATGGTTTCTTCGGATATTTTGAAACGAACCTTTGAAAAATCACCCTAGGAATATGTTGAACAGGCCTATAGTAGATTCATGGTTTCTTCGGATGTTTTGAAACGAACCTTTGAAAAATCACCCTAGGAATAATATGTCAACCTGGTTTTTCAATAACTTGTATACCACAAATATATAACACTGTGATGAACTTTCACTGTGATGAACTTTAAAGTATTACATTCTTGAATAAATTAAATTTTAACTTAGTACCTTCTGTAACTTGTAATATTTATATTGTTATCAATGTGAATAAAAAATGGTGAGAGCAGTGAATTTTTGGCAACGCTAGTAAGAAATAGTTCACAGTTAAAATATTGTTTGAACCAATTTTGTGGTATCCTGTCACTCAGTCACTCACCCACCTACCCACTTGTATTATATTGCCACTAGTTGACTGCATGATAAATTTCAGTGACTGGTGGCATCTGCACGTGATTCAGCTTGCCGCCATGATTTCCAACATGGAACTAGTCTCTTGTGTCTGCAGCTCAGGACTGCCAGAAACTGGGCTTACAATCAACACACACACATCAAGTCGACAGTTCAGGAAATTCAAACTAGGTCCCGCATAATTAAATATTATGTTGTCGGTAAAAAAGGAACTATACAAAGTGGCCATGAAAGAAAAAAAAAACCAATTTCTAAAATTTGGCAAACTCCCTATTTACAAGGTCTAAAGAGCCATGTACTCTGCTTCCACGAACTTGTTGATCATATTTATAAGGAAATACAATTTGCAGCTTGAAGGAATAACATGTTTTTAAGTCTGCATTTTTATGAAATAAAGAACTTGGCAACTTTATCGTTACTAGTATGTGAATTACAATAGCTTCCAGATTTTGTAGTGTACCATTCAGAACTTATTAGTTGAAAATACCCCACTTGAAAGAAAATACAAAGTATCAAATACTGTATGATGAAAGTGTGCAATTGTACACCATAGTACATCAAACTCTGTCTCTCTCAACCTGCACTTTAGATATAATTTTTTGTTTAGTAATTTTTTTAATAAAGATCTTAGATCATGTGTGAGGTAAGACAAAACAGGATGGAACTAGTGCTTTATTTCAAAATAATTCTCCAAAGTAAAGTAGGTTATTGTTTGACTTTCTGTCTCAGAATGAAAAGTTTAATATACTAATAGTTTCTAGTGAAAAGTGAAATACTACCATATGCGTAATGTGTGTAATATGTTGTGTTTTATATATTTGTAATAGGCGTGGATTCATTGGGACTGGAGATTCAGAATATAGTTGACATTACTGAATTCAACAATTATGAGCTGGTGATGCGTGTTTCGAGTAACATCAAGAATGGGGATGAGTTTTTCACTGACTTGAATGGCATGCAGGTAGTGTGTGATTATTGTTGTGATGTCTGCAGCTTGCATGGCATAACAATGGCTGCAAAGAATTTCTACTTTTGCAGATGATACGTCGTAAGTGCTTTAACAAGCTTCCTCTACAAGCCAATTACTATCCACTTCCTAGTGCTGCATTCATTGAAGATGAAGAGATTCGATTGTCTCTTCTTTCTGCTCAGCCGCTTGGGGTGTCATCATTGAAACAAGGCCAAATAGAGGTACCATAATTGCTTTTGGCGTATGATTACTTGTTGTAAGTGAAGCAATATATATATATATATATGTAGATCCATTTACCTACTTAGGTATTCACAGCAATGTTGGGCCCTTAATGAAGCATTAGTCGAGAGGAAATGCTGAACTGAAAACATCCCTTTTCAAGTTTCAAAATATTTACTACTTTGATATGTAAAACAAAATCTTCCTTTCCCTAGCAATAATTGACATGAATGGGCTGCATGGTGTTGTGGGACTGTGTACGTGTGTGTCAGGGTCATTGTGCGAGAGCAAATGGGCCTTCTGCAAGTTTTGCGGTAATAGTCCTTGCAGAATTCTTTTTCTTGGGAATGAATAAGTGTTTATTGCAAGATAGGTTCTCCATATCCACACATGTACTGCATAAGGATTTGGTTCTAAATACACTTTGGGTTAGAAATATTCTTGAGAACACCAGAATAAAAAACAAATAAAAACTCAAAAAACTTAATACATAGCTAGAAAACAATGAGATATGGCGGGAATAGGCCACTGGGCTACTGATTACAATATAAAAACTGAATACATTGCTAGAAAACAATGAGATATGGCGGGAATAGGCCACTGGGCTACTGATTACATTATAAAAACTGAATACATAGCTAGAAAACAATGAGATATGGCGGGAATAGGCCACTGGGCTACTGATTACATTATAAAAAAGTAGACAAGAGTGCACAAGTAAGGCCAATACTCACTGATAGACAGAGAGAGAGACAGAGACACACAAGCGCGCGTGCACGCACACACACACCCCCATCAGGTGGTGAGTGGTGTCGCACTGCAGTCTGTTTAATAGTGATTGGCAAACAGTGAACCCAGTGGCCAGGAGGTGAACTAGCAAACTAGGGTGAGGCGGGAAATTAAAAATTGTTGCATAAGGTTTATCTTATGTTCAAGCCAGGTGTCTATCTGGATTTGGTAATGTATTGGTGGGCCAGTTCCCAGCATTGCAGTTCTGCACTACACATTTATAGAAGGTTTGTAGAGCTGGAAAGGATAATTAGCAAAATATTCAAAATTAAAATTATTTCAAAACCTCAAGAATGCAGTACAAGAAAATAATAATCAATAAATTAGATTAATATTTAACCCCCAAAGTAAATTTAATTTGGACAATTTCTCTGTTGAAGGGTTTCGATTTGCTTTTCTTAAGGGCCGGAAGTTATCATGATGCCAACTCCACTACAGGAATTAGAGGGGGCCCTAAAGTTCCCGTATTACCTGACCTCTGTAGAGGGTCGGCCTGGTGGGCTGATGTATAGGGACAAATTCGGGAGCTATTGGGGACAATCTTTCTGTGTTTCGTTAACTGGTGTTTTAGGTAAACGTTGACGACCTTTCCAGCCGCCTTGCTCACTCAGCACAGACTGGGACGCAGCTGTTTGCTGGGTAGGACAAGGCGGAACTGGACTGGTTATGTACTTCGGTGGGTACAATAGGAATGGGAGTTTCAGGTATCTCGATCCTACACCATGGCCAATATATCCCCAGCAAAGTTCCTCCTTCCTTGCACTACCTTTTCTATTCCCGAGTGTTCGCCAGGTGAGACTCGAATAGCGAAACAGGATCATAGTTGGTTTTGTTGAGTGTCACTGGAAGAAATGGGGTTTTCTATTTGGTTTAAAATTAATAACTCTCCTTACTGTGGCCCGCAGGGCCTTTCTCTTTTGCTTGCTCAAACTGCCTTTTGTTGCGTAAGGCATTAAAACTTCAGCAGAAGGCTGTTAATAAAATAAGAGAGCTTCTGCAGAGATAAATAACGTCCAGAACACAGGGAAGTACCAGGTGTTCTCTAGTCCAACCGTTGCAAGCTGGGGCTGGAACATTGATGTCCAGGGAGCGATACCTGCTAGAGGTCGGTCAACCGGGACTTTTACGAATTCTACTCCTGCCTTCGCAAGCTGGGAGTGAAGTATTTGAAGAGCGATCCTACCCAGTGTACTTCCAGAGCTCAGCGTGTTCACCCTCTGTTCCCAACGTCCGGCCTTTTCAAGCTGGTATTGAACTGAGAGTGGAATAGACAACTGAACCCTTGGCGAGCAACCTTCAAGAGACTAATCAGGCGTGAGCACTAAGAGTTCTCCTCCGGCCTTTGCAAGCTGCGAGTTGAACTGAGTACCTGGTCTAGTCATATCTCGTAGAAGATTATGAGTTACTAGTGATTCGGACGCAGCCGGAGATCTACCTGTTGGCAGAATCTCGGTTTGCCTCTTACTTTGTGTGTTTTCTACCGTTAGGTTTTTTTTCGCGGATACCAGTTTTACCTCTGTGGCAGTTGATAAAGTACGTTAAGTTAAAGCTTACACAAAACACTCAAATAAGAAAAGAGAGTCACAAAAAGGTTACACTAAGTTAAAATGACACTCTCAAAATTACTGGTAAAATAAATTACGTATTTACTGATACGTAAATGAAAGCAGTGTGATGCTTCTCTCACTCCTATGTTATAATGGAAGCTAGAAGTTACTGTAGGTGAAGGTGACCTGCAAAAAAGCTAAATGTGATACACAAGTGATTCTAATGTAAAATATTAATTCAAATCACAGTGCTGGTAATTGGATTGACTCTACCTAGAGGTCCAGAAGGGATGCCGGCAGGACCTGCTACCATGGGTAGCGCTGGAATAATTTACCTGGTAGGAGTCAGGGGGATGTCGTCAGGAGCTTCTGATGAAGTCAGCCAGCAGTGGCAGCGTCCTCGGGGTGGCTGCTGGGGGTGGTAGAGTGGCGTCTTGAGAGACCGTCTTCCAGACCGCGTCGCAGAGAGGTCTAGTGCTCAGATCTCTTTTAGATATTTCTCCGGCCTTCACAAGTTGGGAGAGAAGGAAGTCAGACCACTTAACCTGGAGATGTTGCGGATGTCTTGCAGCGCATGTGCAATTGGCATCTAATTGTCAGCGCCTTCACAAGCTGGGAGAGAAGGGTTGAGGGTTGGCTGTCACTTACCCTTACTGATGCCTTTGGCCTTTGTAAGCTGGAGGACACACAGACTGCCCTCAGCCAAGAAATGGCTCCTCTTTATATACCAAATGTCCAAACTTGTTGGCTCTTCGAGGGGTGCGGGGGTGGCTAGCGTCTCTCCATAGGGCAGTTTATTCTTTCTTGGTGGCAGCGCCACCCTTTTTTTTATTTCCTTTGTTGGAGGCAATAACATGTCTTATTGCCTCGTGATGTCTTATTGGAGTCGTGGTGAACAGTACAATTTTTCCGGCCACGTGTCTGTAGTCCTCTGTGACGTACAAGAGCGTACCCTTTAGGAGGCATGCGTCCATTGTATTGTTTAGGAGTGTGGACTTCCCCACTGTGAGCTGCTTGCTCTTGAAGATGGGGCAAAGTCGAAAAGTAGTTTGTGCATCGCCGATGCGCAGAAATACATCACATGTCACATCATTTGAAAATTAATTGCTAGCAAGCAGTTAAGGTATAATTGGATATTGTAAGTAGTTTGTAATTTCATATATTAAAACTGTCATCATTTAATTTTCTATTTTGTAATTTTATTTCAAAATGCTAGGGTGCTAATTTGGTATTTATTGTTTCTGCCTCTGATTTCAAAATACTTCAACAGAGTTAAATTCAAGCAACTAAATTTCTTTGGTGTTTTTTTTTCCCCCCCAGGTAATGCAAGATAGAAGACTAAACCAAGATGATAATCGTGGTTTGGGGCAGGGGGTGATGGACAACCGCCCGACGCCTTTAACCTTCAGACTGTTGCTTGAGAAGAGATCTGCCAAGTGCCAGGTATGAGTGTTATTGATATAAAGGTGATGGCTTCAGACAATTCTTGGTTATTTCACACGTTTCTGAAGCCTTGTTGAAAGTTCTACTTTTGGTTACCAATTATGTATCCTTCTGCCAAATGCTTTGTTTACTGTTTTCATCTGTTCAAATAATTTTGTCCTATTTAAAAAATCATTTCGTACGAGTGTTCACAATTTAGGCCTATAACCATATTTCGGTCTGCTTTATGGCTTTTAAATAATGTTTGTATTGACGATAGTTCTTACGGTTATCATTTTAGGTTGTTAACACATTTCTTATACATGATATAGCACATTACACGTAATACAAGTTAATATTTCGCTGCAACAGTATTTAGCTCTGTTACAACTGTGGGAGAAAGAACTAGTACTCATCCTCTTGTTATTCATATGTGTTGGGTTATTTATTTAAAAGGACGGCCTGAATTTTTAAGTATGTCGGAGAGTGTTGAGAGATGAAGCTCGAGCTAGATATGTGAGTCCGCCAACACTCAATCACGCTGTACAAAGACAAGGTGAGGTCTCGCCCTGTACCTATACAAGTTAATATTTCGCTGCAACAGTATTTAGCTCTGTTACAACTGTGGGAGAAAGAACTAGTACTCATCCTATTGTTATTCATATGTGTTGGGTTATTTATTTAAAAGGACGGCCTGAATTTTTAAGTATGTCGGAGAGTGTTGAGAGATGAAGCTCGAGCTAGATATCTGAGTCCGCCAACACTCAATCACGCTGTACAAAGACAAGGTGAGGTCTCGCCCTGTACCTGCACCGCCAAAGAAGGCACCTACCTTCGCCCAGTCAGCTAACATTACCAGGGCCCTTAACGTCACACCAGCTTACATTCCAACCAGGGCACCCACTCGCCCATTGCTTGCTTGTGCGCCACCCAACTATTGACGTGGCCAAAGCCAACAACTCAGGAACCTGGAAAAACCCCATTCAAATGATGTCCATGGCTTGACCATCGTCCAAGGGGGGAAGTACCATGGTCTTATCCGTCCAACAGCATATCCCACTAAGGGTAAGTGACAAGGCGACAACCCACATATATTCTTACTCACATGAACAGGCTCAGGTTGAGAGAACGTGTGGTTACCACTCTGTCTCCGAGCAAATAGCAGACACTTTTTAGTGTGCTTTTCTGACCTGCTTAGCTAGATCCGCATCTGTTGAGATAATTCTTGAGTGTGCCAGATATGGTGATGCTGCTACTTCCCACGCCACCCTGGAAAGCTACACCTCCAGCATGCCATCCTGGAAACCTGAAGGCTCAGTTGTCTGGAACCTCAGCATCAAGTGATAGGAAACTACATCTCCTGGACATCCAATGGTCAATTCTTAATGAAACATCTGTTAACTGTGGATCTTCCACATATGCATCTGTGGCCAGTGTGGAGCAAGCAAGGGATCTATTAGCCATGAGTCCCACTGCCTCTAGGAGACAAACCTAGTAACCCATACAGTGTTGGGGCTCAGCATCCATGCAGACGTTTGCAGAGAGTACAGGCAGAAGAGTGATGGAAAGATGGAGAATTTATGAATTTGACCCAGCCATAGGCTGGAAACATTTGTCCGTGATGACGTCAAAAGAAAATAAGTGTCTTATGGTTTGTTGCCATTTTGTGTTGCAGTCAGCATCAATGGACCACCCAGCTGCTTTCATCTCTGTCGGAGCTCACGCTGCCGTGCAGTCGTTGTTGAACCCAGTTCTCCACTTGATGTGGCGGGACCACACCCAGGAGGCCCTAGATCCCAGCTACACGTCGGTGACCAAGGACCATGGCGTTGATATCCAGCTAGTCAAAGTGCACACGTTCCCGCAACATTCGGACAAGGTGGCAGGCATCCTGATGCATCGCCAGCACCTTGATACTTGTTTCCCTCTGCCAGAGAACAGGGTCCAGATCAGTGATGGTGTGGTGAGTACATGGTGTACTGCAGCAACTGTGTCTTGTTTAGTTACGTTTCTTTTGGTGTAGGTAACATTTTCACAATCACTTTAATTTAATTTCCTGTCTCTTTTAATAACCCTCAATTTTTACACTTCTCAGTATTTTAAACCTATTTTCATTTATACCCACATAATGCCCGATATAGCATTAATTTACTTCTTTTTTTTTTTTTTTTTGCCCGTTCCTGCATTTTACAAAATTTTCTTCTGGTCTCTTGAGAAGTGGAGGAAGATATTTCACTGTACAGTTTAAAAGTCTTTTAATTCACTTGCCATTTGTGTTATTTGCATAAGTTTTTGTTAAGTGGTATATTCAAATTGCATTTTAGCACCCAGTGTAAACAAAAAAAAAATTATTTTCAAGCAGTTCTTACAAGGAGGGTTTTTTTTTTTTTAAACCACTTATAAGGAAAGCATTACGTCTGAACTCCTTCTTGTAAACCCTATTGTGAGATTATGTCATTATTGCAAGTTTCTAGTTTTTCGTTGTATTACTGAAAGCAGCTACCTTACCTACATTGTATTTTGTAGACAACTCGACAGTGGAACCTCAGTCTGTTGTCTTCATGGGACTGACAAAAAAATTTTCACGTATGTGTTCAGACTTAGAATGTGGACTTGATGTGTACAACAAAAAATAGCCTTATTAATAAGATGTCAAAATACAACTTTTTCTTGATTCCCCATTCTGATGTAAATACCATACTTGATTCTCTATTACAAAACTGCTTTTTTATTGTTGACTATGTTACATTTGTTTTAAAGAATTAAACCCTTTAGAAAAGGAAATCTAACATTGCTGCCAGACCCAAGCACTTACTGGAGGGGCAATAGTCCAAGTGACAGCTGCTCCGGTGCAGCCCAGAAAGACTAGCTTCATAGGCTGCATTTTGAGACAGTTCTCAAAAGGTGAGGTTGAGAATAGGGTTTCGGATCATAGCTATCCCTGTAAGATTCTTACTAGGAAAGGTGATGTAACAGGAAATAACGGGAACAAGGTGTAGAAAGTATAGAGTACTGGAAGAGACAACTCAACAAGTCAGATTTTTACTCCTGTATAGTGCTCCCTTTTTTCCCCAAAATAAACAAAAAAAATTCTGGGGTGCCCTATAAATGGGGGAAAAAAAAGAGGAAGGGGGAATGGTAGCCATAAATTGTCTGGGATGTTGAGGAAAGTGACTGGACTATTTTTTGTTTCATCTCTCACTCTTGCTTCACTCCTTTCCCTTCTCTCCCTTTCTCTCTCAGCGACCCTATAGCTTTAGTTATGTGTAGGTTGCAACCCTGCTACCCCCGCTTCCCCTCCCCCAAACCTATTGCATCAGGAGACCCTTTTTTTTTTGTGAGAGAAGGGTAGTGTGACATTCTAGCACTGCAAAAAAAAGAGAGCTGGTCACTGCTGAAAGGAGAAAGGAGAAAAAAGAAGAACGAATCCGGAAGTGTTGAGTAGTAAGAACTGGAGATTTTCGGTTTTTTTTTTTACATCCAAGTTATTTAATTAAAGTATTTTCCATACATATCACAAGCACCATACATTAATATAAAAAAGAATAATTTGTTCCATACTTACTAACAGGGCCCCACAAATTTTTGGTGCAATTTTATTTTTAAAAAAATTCCACCTGGAACTGGCAAAAGTCATGGTGCGCACTATACACAAGTAAATACTGTATGCCTGTTTTATTGATTGCTCAATAAAACACACATAAACCAGCCTGTACCCTGACGGGCCAATCGTAGGTTGCCAACTGGTAATTGACCTAGTCTTGGAAGATGGTGTCTGCATGGGGGGTAAGGGCGACCCCAAGTGAGCGGTACTTGAACTTGAGTCAACTGTGGGTGAGCTACGAGGTAGCTGGAAGATGGTGTCTGCATGGGGGGTAAGGGCGACCCCAAGTGAGCGGTACTTGAACTTGAGTCAACTGTGGGTGAGCTACGAGGTAGCTGGAAGATGGTGTCTGCATGGGGGGTAAGGGCGACCCCAAGTGAGCGGTACTTGAACTTGAGTCAACTGTGGGTGAGCTACGAGGTAGCTGGAAGATGGTGTCTGCATGGGGGGTAAGGGCGACCCCAAGTGAGCGGTACTTGAACTTGAGTCAACTGTGGGTGAGCTACGAGGTAGCTGGAAGATGGTGTCTGCATGGGGGGTAAGGGCGACCCCAAGTGAGCGGTACTTGAACTTGAGTCAACTGTGGGTGAGCTACGAGGTAGCTGGAAGATGGTGTCTGCATGGGGGGGTAAGGGCGACCCCAAGTGAGCGGTACTTGAACTTGAGTCAACTGTGGGTGAGCTACGAGGTAGCTGGAAGATGGTGTCTGCATGGGGGGTAAGGGCGACCCCAAGTGAGCGGTACTTGAACTTGAGTCAACTGTGGGTGAGCTACGAGGTAGCTGGAAGATGGTGTCTGCATGGGGGGTAAGGGCGACCCCAAGTGAGCGGTACTTGAACTTGAGTCAACTGTGGGTGAGCTACGAGGTAGCTGGAAGATGGTGTCTGCATGGGGGGTAAGGGCGACCCCAAGTGAGCGGTACTTGAACTTGAGTCAACTGTGGGTGAGCTACGAGGTAGCTGGAAGATGGTGTCTGCATGGGGGGTAAGGGCGACCCCAAGTGAGCGGTACTTGAACTTGAGTCAACTGTGGGTGAGCTACGAGGTAGCTGGAAGATGGTGTCTGCATGGGGGGTAAGGGCGACCCCAAGTGAGCGGTACTTGAACTTGAGTCAACTGTGGGTGAGCTACGAGGTAGCTGGAAGATGGTGTCTGCATGGGGGGTAAGGGCGACCCCAAGTGAGCGGTACTTGAACTTGAGTCAACTGTGGGTGAGCTACGAGGTAGCTGGAAGATGGTGTCTGCATGGGGGGTAAGGGCGACCCCAAGTGAGCGGTACTTGAACTTGAGTCAACTGTGGGTGAGCTACGAGGTAGCTGGAAGCGCGGCAGGATTCAGTGTGCTGGCAGGCAGCAAGGCGGCATTGTGCAGAGTAGAAATCTTGACGGTGCTGCGAATGGCAGTGATGACTTGAAGTCAGTTGACTTGGGTAGAGTGACATTCTGCGAAGCTGCGTAGCAGAGTAACAGCGTGCTACTGAACTGACACAAGACAGCATCGAACTGAGGACTGTGAGTCCTATTTATACGCAGCATACAGGGCCAGTGTGGATGTTGTGGTGTGTGGTGAGAGAGAAAATACAGAGAGAAGAGATGTAGAGAGAGCAGCAGTGGTGAGCCGGTAGAGATGACCGAAGCTGGCGGAAAGTACTCCTCTTACAGCCGAAGGCTGGAGGGGTGATTTGATACGAAGCATGTTGCGACGCAGCAGGCTGCAACAGCTGGGCAAGCCAACCCTATGCTTGAAGGCGTGCTGTGGTGTGTACGGCATAACAGCTCTTCTTAGAAGTGGGCTGCGGCTTTGGTGAGGCTAAATGAGAGAATCACGTCGCTCGTGGTGCATCAAATCATTTAAAAATTAGCAGTTCTAAGTAAATTACTACTGGTATAAGTAAAAGATCACTTAATTACTGGGAACATATTTATTATTAGATAAAGAAGTTCAAAAGTAGAGTATGAAAGAACACTGGTATATTACACTGACATAACAAAAGTCATGGGATACCTGTCTAATAATGTGTAGGGCCCCCTCTAGCGTGAAGAAGTTCTGTAACTTAACATGGCATGGACGCCACAAGTGGAGGGAAGACCTCTGGAGAGATGTTAAGCCATGCTGTCCGAATAGCTGCATAAAGTTCCCTGATATTTCCAGGTGCAGGATCTTGACTCTCTCCACCACGTCCCATAAATGCTTAATTGGGTTTATGTCGGGCGAACGTACTGGCCACTCCATTCGCTGGAACTCTCCAGAATGCTCTTCGAACCAGTCCTGGACATCTGCAGCCCGATCAGACCACATTATCCTGATGGAACATCCCATCGTTGTCAGGAAAACTGAAGTCCATTAATGGCTACAAATGGTCAGTAAGGAGAGTTTTGTAGCAGTTACCATTGAGTTTTGTGGGTACATAGACAAGTGGACACAACCCATGCCTTGTTGACAACTGAGATCTATGGTCTCATTGGGTTTGCAACATACCCAAACCCTGCCATCAGCCCGAAACAACATGTATCGTGTTTCTGCTCTGTTAGCATGGACAATTCTACCTCCGCCAGTCATGATCATTAAGTAACTTTGGATGGGCACTGCATTGTCCACGGTGGATCATAATGTCTTGATTTTGATATTCCCTGTACACGTGTGACACTGTGGATCAAGGAATATTGAAGTCTCCACCACGTCTGAAATTTAATTTCCCATCCCTCTGGTACCCACAATCATGTCTCGTTTGAATTGTGACTCACATCACTTTGCCATGAGCGTGTAAACAGCTGTCATTCGGAATGACACGACCACCTGTTCTCAACTGAGACCGGTTTAGGCCATGCAGTGTCGTTCTGCAGTCCTGGTTCCACTAATCATTCAGTTACGTCATGACTTTAGAGGGTAGAAAAGGGGGAATTTGAAATGGGAGAGAGAGAAAGAGAAACATGAGAGAGGGGGAGAGAAAGGGAAAGGAAGAGGGGGATAGTTGGTTTGTTAGGGGAGAGGGGAGGGGAAAAAGAGAGAGAGAGAGTGTGTGTGTGTGTGTGTGAACGTGCACACGTGTCATGCCGCTACCAGCTGAGGGCCAGCAGCGACAGAGGAATGCTGTAGTTTATGGTCGAAAGATGATGACTCCGGTACATGTTAAGGGGAGGTAATGCTGCCACCACCCCAACTTCGTAATATGAATTACAGGTTTATGGGGAACCTATCGCTGAGATGTAGTTACGATCGTTAGTTTTCAGTTACCAAGGGCAACCGACGACTTAAGGCCTTCTTCAGGGGACCTGGAGTATCAGGAAGGATTAAAACCCGGAACGCAAAAGATCTTGGAACTGAGTCGTGATTATAACAATAATAAATTTTCTTGAAACTCTGATTATTAACTCTATTAGTTCATAATAAAATAATAGCCTTCTATTTGAAGATTCGTCTATTTGATTTCCCACATATCCCTAAGTTACACACATGCATGCACACTCAAAACAGAACTCTGATAAATATTAAATCTACGAGAGGGGGCACCATTTAAATGAAGAGAAATTTCTAATAATCCTTTATTTGATGAGATGATTGTTCCAATATCATACACAATTGACTAGGGCGTCATGCATTTGAATCATCAAAACAAATCTCCTTAGAATAAAATAATTAAATATTTGCTACTGTCTTTGACACTATGCTTGGTACTAACATTTATCTGACTGAGATTCTAGACGTGGGCTACATGAAACAGCCAATTACAACTTCTACAATGGCCCTTGATGATCAACTTAGAGCAGTGCTCGCAAATACCCTGGCCTTGGTGTTCAAGACCATACAAGGGAATCATTCCCAAGTAGTTTAGTTCTTGTGATCTGCGACTAGATTTCATCTTTGTTAAAATCAAGATAGCTAATGTAAATCTTAAAATGGAAACTGGATTAATCCGGATACCAACCGTATTAGATTTCTCAAGACTTCTTTGATAGAAAGAAAGGAATTTGATTGATAAATACTATTTGTTCTCATTTAAACAATATCAAAACCTTCTTTTTAAAAACTCTTTATAAGATGATGAATTTTCTCTCATTCCACTTGTTTGTAAAATAAAAGAACCTCTTGCAACGATAAAAATAACTATGGGATGATCTAACTTATAAAATAATACCTTTAAACACAAATACTCTTGTAGCAAGCTGCTGAAGGAGAGACCTCTGCTTCACCTAACCTCACGATACACTTCAAAATATTCTCAATTCTACCGACAAACTTCTCTTTATGAACCTCGCTTTAATGCTACATTTACTGCAGGCCCGTCCTGCTACAACAACAAACCTATCACGAACACATACTCTCTTCTGCAGAGCTTACATGAGCGCCCGATACGTTTCTCACAAGGTTTAAGCCAGAGTCCCCTCACTGACCGCTGGAACGGCCAATATCCAGCACCTTTGCGCCCCCCACTCCTTCTTTCGGCACTTCTCTCGCATCACGTACTAGGTACAGACAATCAACAGGCCACCTGGCATCACTAGTAACACACAGGGGTCTGCCAGGTCGCCCGCCATCGAGACTGTCCATTCATTTAATATTAAATAAAAATATAATGTTTATACAAGGTCAGTTAGAATTATATCTGGGCAGTCTCGAAAATTATCTGAACAAGGTTTTGAATGTTTTACAAAATTGACAGAATGCCGAAAGTCATAGAATCATAAATATTTCAATGAATACCTGTTTAATAATAATTACATTTATTAAGAGTGTGTGTGTGTGTGTGTGTGTCAGCACAACTCATCTTCATGTAACAATTTAAACAACAGCAAAATTCAGAGCTGAGTTTGAAGGCCATCTGACACATGCATGTGTGTATGAGCACTTGCATGCTTCTTGATGTATTTTAACACCAGGTTTTTTTTTTTGTGATTTTACAGCTAAATGTTGGATCCTTGTTCCCTCATCAGTTCGGCACAACCATGAAGGAATCTTCTCTCTCCTTCATGCATGATGGGAAGATAGTCAGCAAAAATGCTCCTCAACCTATTTGTCCAATGGAGATGCTGGCGTTTGTTTTCCCGAGATAATTCACGCAGTCACTGTAGACTCTTACACTGAAAGTAAGAGAGAGTAGCCATCCGACATGTTGGAGTGTCAGCATTTTATAGTCACGCTTATTTGACTTGTTAGTCGAAGCAACCAGCATGGATTTACCTACTATTGTGACTGCAATAAGCTTTTGTATCAAAAGCTGGAATTTTTTTGTAAGCTATCAAACGTTAACAAGGATTAGAGGAATAAATTTGATGGTGTTTGACACCATTATGAAACAAATATATTGGGAAAACCAATTTTAATATGTACTGTAATTGGTATGTTTGTACTTGTTACAGCAAAATGATTTTAATGTGTACTCAAATGGTTGATATTATTTTTAATATATACAATTTTCTTAAGGCTATTATTTTTAAGGACTTTATCACTAAATGAAAACGTGTAAATGTTGTATATTGTAATGCAATTATTCTTTTGCCTAAAAATGTAAGAGAAAGTGGGGTGAATGCTGGCTGTGGTATTTATTCCTTAGTGTAGGGAACGAACTTGCCAGAACAACAGTCTTGGTCTAGTCATTCAGAATGGCAGTTTTACAGTCATAAAACTGTGTTTGCATTTTCGTTTTTTCCTGCTTGCAGTAAATGTGGACAATTGTTATCACAGGCAGGTTGCAGAATTAAGTATCACCCTTATTGACGTGAAATAAAACATTCCTCAACTTTAAATTTACATTAATTAATGTTGATAATTACTTGTAAGTATCCTGTCCAAAAAGAAATCGTCTGTTGTGACATTTCATAGTTGTTACATGTTCTGTTAGTAACAATTTATAACTAGAAGCACGATTTTATGGTAAATCAAGATAAAACCAAATAACACCAACTAGTTAAAACGCGAAATAACACGGAATACGGACAAATATGTGATATCCCACCAAATTAGCTGATTTTCTTTTTAGTTGAGGATGATAGGGTGGCAATGCTGGAGTAAGACAGGCCCAACTGCTGCTGCTTTGAGGCAGTAGTTGGGCCGTTCTTATTCCAAGAACTAACCTGAAAGGATGGACCCGAAAAGATGCCCTGCTGCGAGATAATAATCTAAGGGAAGAGGAAAGTGTATGAAAAAGAGAGAGAGAGAGGGAGGGGGGGGGTGGGTGTGTGTGCAGTCGGCAACCCACTGTGGCTGCAATAGGCTCTTCTAGAGATAATCATCTACAGCCTGTATTGCCGGTCGCCGATACAGCTGCTCAAAATGGTCATTTTAGTATTTAAAAACTTTTAAAAGCAATATTAAATCTGACATTAATTACTTGGCAACTGGCAGCACTTCAATTTTACTCTCAGTAAAATAAGGGTGTGCTTTTTTGAATATAAACAAAGGTGAATTATGTTGAGAACTGTGGTACTCAACGTTGTAGATTTAATATTTTCTATGTGATATAAATTGAATACATATTAAATGGGTATTGCATCTTTTCATGTATATTAATAGTTATTAAAAAGTTAAATTCTGTGAAATTATGTTCTGTAAAGAATTTAATGTAATATATTTAGTACATAGCAAATATAATAGGCCTTACTGCAATGTTTTGTGCCTTTCAAAAGTTATTAAAACGTTCAATTATGTGCAATTATGTTCTGTTTAGGAAAGTATTGGATGTACTATATTAAACATAATACTGCATCTTTTAGTATTACACGTTTTGTGTTCGCAAAAATAAAACCAATAACACTGAAATTTTTATTTTTATAACACAGAAATCTTAGTTTTAAAACACTGAAATTTGGTTCAAAATAAAACCATAAAATATTGCCTCTATTACTATTTCTTCTTGTGTAGTGCTTTGTCTTGACCCATGTGGTTGATTTTGTTCAATTGATGCTTTTACTCGATGCTAGATCTGCAAAACTGGACCACCATTCACTCACGCAGTCTGTCAAATGGGCCAAGTAGCAATTTGCTTTAAAAGAACAACTGAGGTACAGATACATATTTTCATCTGCTTTGCCAAAATTATTTGCAGACTAGTGCTGAGTCAGATCAGTGTAAAACTAAGCTTTTCTACTAACTATTTAAATGATTATGTGGGTGTTGAGGCTCCGTCAACTTAGGTGTCCCAAATGTCCCGCCTCTTTAATTGAAGGTGACTTGCCCATCGGGTGATTGCCGCTCAAGAGGGGGGCAAGTCATTAATGTAGAGGGCACTACCCAGAAACGCAGCAATGTGTCATTCATCAAAATAAAGTATATTTATCTACTGTTATTTTGAATTAGAAGGCTTTTAAAAGTGCCCACTTTACAGTAAGTAGCCTGTAGTATTTTTTACAATTCTGACATGTAGGTAAGCTTTTTAAACCATGTAGAAAATCTCCTAGGTGTTCTCACATCCCCTAGTTAAAATATGGAAACATGCAAATTCCCAGTTCAAAAAAATGCAGAAATTAAATTTTTCATTGTTTTGTAATGTACGAAACATGCTTACTTGAAACTTAAAAAATATTCTTTGGGTCAACATTACCAAATGAAACAATGACTGCTTGAGCTAATACAAGTTAATTAATGGACCCATGTGTTAACTTGCTCCTGTTGATATGACTTTGTAACAGGATGGTGGACAATTTTGAACCTGCTACATTAAAAGCAGAATTAAATTAGTTTTTACCGTTTTTTTTAGTGTGGTTTGTAAAGAGGTAGAGTAAGCTTTGAATGTCATGTGGGATTGCTTATTTGTATGGCTCTTCTTTTATTTACTATTGATTCATTTGTTTGTTTCTGGGACATGCACCTACTTGTATACTCATATCAACGGACTTGAATGTAGCCAATATCTCTTCATTGGTTCTCACCCTCCCCTCCGTTTTGTTATGTAGAGTTCAAGAGGATTGTGCACTATTATGTTAAACAATATTAAGAAAGTACTGACAAATTATACTTAGTGATTAAAATGATCTTAAGAGGTTTTTTTTTATGTTCAATCAGTTCAGTTAACAATTTTCAAAACTGCACAGTAGCTAATCCGTAATATTTAAAGCATTTATGATGTAGTTGATGTAATACATAGTGAAGGCATTATAATGTTCGGTAATGTTTCCTACTGGTGCACTTTAAAAGATACTCGCTACTTTGGAATATGACAGTCTGTGTGAGTGGAATTGAAATGTACAATTGTTGCTCAGCGATATGACATTTAATACTGTTACTAGTATGCCATGTACATGATGACTGCTTTTGTGGTTTACACAATATTGCTGTCTGCACTGCTGCTTGCAGATTGAAAGAGTAAATTGCACATTGCTTTTGTCGGCAAATGTTTTTACACTAGGCGGGAATCATTGTATGTCACAGTTATACGCACGGTTTTATAAAACTTGTGTATTTTTTTGTTGTAAAATTTAGTGCAGAGTAGTTTCAACTTCTCGTTTTGTATTCTGGAGGCTGGCTGGGTCTTTGCTCCGCCAGACGCAGCAGTAGTCCTGGCAGAGCACAAGCAAAACTGCAGGCTGTTCATGGTTAATTCAGATCTTCTGGAAACAACTTTTGAAAAATGTCACTGCCACTTCCACCTGCATGTATTTCAAAGGTTGCACGGACTGGCATGCAATGGAGGGAATCGAGTTCCATCACAACATTGCATTACATGTGTTAGTTTTAAACATTTGTAAATACTGATATTATTTCATTTGTCTTGTTTTTTTAATGCTTATAAATGTAAGAATTCATGAATTGGTAAGTTAATTCCTTTTCTAACTTCACAGTTTCACTTGATCGATGCTGAATAATTAATGTTACCAGGCTCATGGCAATGATAATTTTATGTATGGTGGAAGAATACACAATGTGCATGCAAGTAGATCTTAAGCAGGGCTTTCAAAAATACTTAGTTTACCATGAATGACTAGTAGTGATGAGGATTGTGTATGTTAGTGTTGTTCACTCTTGGGTTCATTAGCAGGTGTTGCTATAATTTGTATACTTTAGTTTGTAAATAATTCTTATTCAGATTGTGGGATTGAAATTAGCTTCGTAACAGAAGTACAGTCGACTCTCGATTATCCGTGATGGATTATCTGCTTTGCGGCTTAACCGTGGCACATTCGGAAAAATAAAAATCAATTTTGGAAATTAACTGAAACACTGCCAGAACGAAGTTATTTAATTAAATGCCCATCTTAACTAATGAAATTTGCAACAAGTACTCTGAAAATAACTGTGGAATGAAATATGTTTGTTTATCAATGCAAATGCACATCAGAATTTGTTCCCGATGGGGCGACGGGCGTAGTTACGTCGCAAGACAGTAAGCTGACAACACCGCACAACTCACTAGCCTAGCTGCCGCCTGCCAGGTATAGCCGGTCCTGGCGCGACCACCGCATTCCTCCCGCGTATCGTATTCCCACCGTCAATGTCAGTTTTATCTCGGCAGTCAGTAGTTACGTTTGGTTTTGTTTTTGCTCTTTTTCAGCTGAAAAATGTCTGCAAAACGTAAACGTGTGGTTTTAAATTTACAGCAGAAGCTGGAAATTATTAATAATCTTGAAGGAGGAAGTGCAATAAAACAGCTTTCATTTATGTATGGAGTGGGCGAAACAACAATTCGGGATATACGGAACAATAAATCCAAACTTATTGAGTTTGCGAGCAGTGTGGACTCGACAAATGGATTGACGAATAGGAAAACAATGTAACCATCAACGTACGCAGAACTAGATAAAGCTATGCTGGAGTGGTTTAACCAGAAATGTGCTGCGGGAACGCCAGTGTCAGGCTTAGTGTGTTCCAAACAAACCCAATATTTTTTCGAGAACTGGGAATGGAAGGTGACACTTGCTTCCTATACTAAACACTGTTTTCCACATGCTGACACATTGAAACAGTCGGCTGTATGCCGCACGCACTGCACAGTGTGGGAGGTGTGTGTGTGTGCATGTGCACGCATGCGAGACATGGGCAACATGCAGTTCGTTTTGCACGTCTTTGTTTCCCCTCTCCAGGAGGGGGAGGGGTGGGAGTTGGCCTGTTGCCTAGCAACCAAGTAACGTCTGCCTGCCTTCCCTCTTACGCAACTTCAGATTCCAGTATCACTCTGTGATAAACACCACATGCATCCCGCTGCATTTCTTGTAATGTTTGTGAGAGAACTACTGTGATTACCCCCATATTTAAATACTGTTTTGTAAGTTAGAATTCAGGGGTGCTTAAATTACGCATTTTTAAAATTTCTTGGTTTATTAATAAACAATAGGGTACGGAAATTATGCGAGGCCGTAAAATATGCGGGTAAATACAGTAGTATGTCAAGGATAGGCTAGGTTTCACACTGAAACACCCAGTATTCAGTTTTGACCATGCGAAACTTAGTGTTGGAAAAACTGTATTTTTCTCTTAGTATGCGGATTATCCACGATTTTCGGTTATCCGCGGCAATCGTCCCCTCCATTATTGTGGGTAATTGAGAGTCGACTATATCTCAAAATGTACACATATACATTCGACTCTCGATGTATCGTTATAGCCTGTATCAATATACTGCATCCACCAATAATTTTTTGTGGTCCCAGCAAAATTCCTATGTAAATAATGTTAACATAAACCGCTTGTAATTTTATTCACGGTACCTCTATTGAAGTATATCTCGGGTTCCTTCACGTAAAATTTCCCACTGCTATTTTTTTTAAGCTGGTTGTGAAACTGGATGTAAAATACATCATGTGCACCGCTGTTTATAACTACTCTGCGGCGCTTCGTCTAGTGTCTTGTCTTCCCAACACGTTTGTCTGACACTGCGGCATGGTGTGACGATCGAGAGTGGCTTGCTACTTCCCCTTACACGCCTTCGAGAGTGGCTTGCTACTTCCCCTTACACGCCTTCGAGAGTGGCTTGCTACTTCCCCTTACACGCCTCCGAGACTGGCTTGCTACTTCCCCTTACACGCCTCCGAGACTGGCTTGTTACTTCCCCTTACACGCCTCCGAGACTGGCTTGTTACTTCCCCTTACACGCCTCCGAGACTGGCTTGTTACTTCCCCTTACACGCCTCCGAGACTGGCTTGTTACTTCCCCTTACACGCCTCCGAGACTGGCTTGTTACTTCCCCTTACACGCCTCCGAGACTGGCTTGTTACTTCCCCTTACACGCCTCCGAGACTGGCTTGTTACTTCCCCTTACACGCCTCCGAGACTGGCTTGCTACTTCCCCTTACACGCCTCCGAGAGTCGAAGTGGTTACCTATAGCGATGAGCTTGGCAAATTAGCGTCCTCTCTCTTGCTCATACACCTACACCTTCCTTCATCCCCCCCTTACAAGCCATCAAGAGGGGAAGTTGTGTAGCAAAAGATAAAAGCACGTCCTTTCTCTTTGCGCTTGAAAATGTTACGCAATACATTTTAACGACAAATGATTATTTGCATAGATTTTTTTGCATCTGGCGTAAAATCAACATGATTTGAAAACGTAATATTTATTTAACTCGGACAGCATCTTCGCGAATAAAATTATATGCCCAGAAGCATATACTTGACCTCCCTTTGTCATCAAAAATTGTTTGAACACTGAGCAATGTTTAGGTTTGTTTTGATTGTGTAGTTCAGTGTATGTACTTGGATTCAAATTCAAATTTAGCACCAACTGTAGCGAGTGCCATTTCCGGTGGCCATTTTGACTTGTAGTGCCATTGATGTAGGAAAACGGTAAGTTGCCGCTACTCCGGGTTATATTGTGTGGAAACAAGCGACTTGTGTTATAAGTGTAAAGTTAATTTTCAGTAACTTCTTGCAGGGAAATCAGAGGATTTATATTAATTTATTTCAATGGAGATGCAGCTTTTGAATACACTGATAAAATGCAAGGGCCTATTTGAAACCTTTTGCCGTCTAATAATGAATAGGTAAGCACCAAGCCGAGTGCAGTGTAACTCATGACAGGGAAAATTAGAAGACTTCTTTTGGAATTATTAAAGGCAGTGAGGAAATCAGTTATAATTGTCTTATTTATTCAAAATTACGAGTTTTCTTTGCAGTAAAATATAACTAATTACTTTAAAAGACAGAAATTTGCCACGGGCGCAAGGTGTCGGCACTCGGCAGCAAGTAGCGGTGTGTAGGGTAATCCTCTCACCGCTACCTCTTCTCCACCAACCGTCGTGAACTCACTGCCTGATTGATAACTTCTCTGTGCTCTCTTAGCTGAATGACTGCACGCGAGACATTCTAAATTTGACTTGCATTCTGTGTCATATTATTTTCAATTTCAGATGGTTAAAAATGTTTGTCAGCTTGCATTTGGTGTTGCAGTTGGATTACAATCAATTATATACAGTATTTTGAGACGTTGTTTTCTTTATTTAAGAGTGTTTAGAAAAAATGTTTTAAATGTATTATTTATAGTAGTACTTTTTCTAAAATGCCAATTTTTATTGTGTTTATTATGAAAACTTTATTAACAGATAATGTACAGCTGTTATTATACACAACATAAAGTTTTATAAGGTTAAAAGTTGTAATTTATTGAGGTACATGTCAGAAACCTCATCTACTGAAATCCCGCATGTATGGACATTTTTTGGCAGTCCCCTGAATGATATATCAATAGTCGACTGTACTATGCAATGAGGTTATATTCACATGAACAAGTAATTTGTTATTAAAAGCCTTTATAACTTAAAACATCATAAGAGTTAAAATATATGTAGGGCTTTTTGTTGATACATTTCTTTCTGAGAGAGTGTTTTGTGTTAGTTCCTATTCAGTCACTCGTAGAGTTTATTGTTTTGAACACTAGATTTCAATGAGTGCAAAATGCCCATTTTCAACCATTTATATAAGTTTTTGTAAAATGTTGAATTGTTCTCTGTTGGTTCCAACAGAAAAAAAAAAATACACAAATCACGTACATTATTAACAAAGTCACTGAAATTGACAAATGTTGTTATCTGTTTTGTATTTATTCAAATTTTAATGTTATAGTTGTTACCACCTTGTTGAATAATGGCTCATAAAGCAAAGCTAAACCAGTCATTAAAATTTAACTTGAGTTTTGTCTTCATGTAAATAGCATGAATCACATGTTTATTTCCTTGTAATTACATATTCATTTCATTCTTGACATTTATCTTTAACATATATTAAATGAAGGGAGTTAAACAAGTGTGTCAGCTGGAAAAAAGGTGCGTTCTGATCACTAAGTTGAACTGCTGGTTATGTTAAAATAGAAATGATTCTGATTCTGATGTTCCTAGCTCCATTGCACTAACTTTTTGTGTTCTAGTTTTCCTGCATTTGAAGGACTACTACCGAGTTTATTTTTTAATATGCTTTTGTAAATACAAAACTTATGGCAGGAGCTGTTTCCTTTGTAAGTTGAGAAACAACCATAATTTCTAAACAAACCCCTATCATTACTATTCATTGCATTCTACAAAAAATTGAATTACATCCGTGCTTGATTAAATAATAGTTTGCATCAAATTTTTAAAAATACATTTACTTGACAAAAATACCATAGTGGTTGTCGTTGAGCACACTATAGACAAGTAAATACTGTAAGTGTTGCCATAAAACCAGCCATTGTAAAGTATTTATTAGCTAAAATATTTATCACCACATTGTCGGCCTCAGCACATATTTAATTAAAATTGGTGAGAATAATGTTGAGTGTCGGTAGCATGCCTAAATCCTTTGCAAATACCAGTCCCAATACGTATCTTGGGATTGGAATCCACTATGTGTACAATATCAAGTTTTTCTTTCATTGAAAATACTTTTGATTTTATTTCTCCATTAGGTATTTGAAGTCATACCAGCAAAACAAACATGTGAATGAAAACTGAACAAATGCAGAACTGATGTAAGTAATGTAAACAAAAATGGGTGGTATAAAGTATATTGCTAGAAGTATGCTCAGAGTTGCACATAAAGGGTGCCCAAGTAGTTAACTACCCTGCATGGAGGCTATTCACCTCCCACCTGACCAAACAAGAGAGATGCTGTGATGACATGCTGGTTGCTAGGCAACCATTCCAGATGCCATCAGGCATGTCAAAGAAGGAAACAAGGTCATGCCGAGCTCAGTTGAATGTGCACTGAGACATTATATGATGATGATATATGCGGGATATGATATTCCTATAGCAACCATTTACACTGAAAATAATGACCCTGATACATGCCCAGCTGGGATGGAGTTCTACTTCTTAGGGCAATTTGCTTCAGGCTTGGATTGACGACTTGGGAGGTTAAGTACTACACCAAACTTGGCAAAGTACGTTTTAATTAGTGCTGAGCCGTTATGATACCCGATGTCAAATATCGCCTGATATTAGTAATATCGACCTGCCCGAACCCATTTTATTTTGAGCCGATATTTTCCCTTAAACCAGAGGATGATGTGGTGGCAATTTGGAGTTGTCTGTCTTATTCCAAGTATTACACTGACAGATTGTCCCTCCAGGATGGAAAATGGCTTATGGGACATGCCTCCCTGCTGTGAGATAATCATCTACAGGAAGAAGAAAGGGCGGAGAAGAGAGAGAAATGCTGTGACAGGCACTTTAGGAGAATCATCTACAATTTGTATTCGGGGGTCGTTGGTGGCCGAATTACCAGTCCTGCAGACCACACTTCTCTTACCCTTGTCATATCAGTATTTAAAATCTATAAAAAGCAATGATTCTGACATTCATAACTGGGAACTGTCAGTGCTTCAATTTTACTCTCTGTAAAATAAGAGAGTGCTGAATTTAAAAACTATACATATTAATAATTTTAAATTTTCTGTATATGAACAAAGTTGAATTGTGCTGAGAACTGTGATACACGACCTTGTAGATTTAATCTTTTTAATTTTATTTGCTTAGAACATGCTTAAATTGCCATGACCTAAATTTCAAAATAAATTACTATAGTATATTTTGAGTGCTGCTTTTAATCTCAGATTTCGAAGAATTAATGTGAAATTAATTTTCCTAATGTTTTTTATGTTTACTTAAAGCATCTAATAGTACGTTGTGGACACTGACTTTAAAACAGATTTTCATCAGCTTCCCAAAATACTTTTATTGCAAGTAGGTCTTTCAGTCCAATGCTCATATGTCCATTGTATCGGATATTGGTTGTATCGGCTCAGCACTAGTTTTAATGAAGGAAATTTTAGTCGTGGTTACTGGAACAGTTTTATACCGCAATGCTAGTATTGCGAGAAACATATGGAAGACGACGGCCTTAATGTTTCTGGGGTGTCCGGCCGGTATACAAGACAGTGACTGACCCTCTACCTGTGGTGTGCCGGGAAGAGGGAAGTTCCTCCTCAGTGTCTGGCTCAGATGACTGGTTAGCTGTTGAGAGACTTGAAATGCTGCACGTGTCCTGGTTGTCCAAGTTCATTGAGTTGCCTGCAGGTTGGCCTAACCAAGGGCAGGACTCTTCTCCTTGTAGGATTGCCTAGACTACGAGGTGAGGCTTCCTAGGGACTGGGTGAGGCCTCTCAGTATTGTAGGTGGTTTGAATTCTGCCCTACAGAGTGGAAGTAATGCTGAAGGCAGTGGTGGCAAGATGTATTACCTTCTGAGAAATGTAATGCCTTTTCAACCTCCTCCATACGGCAAAAGGAAAGGAACTAAACAGCTCGCAGAAGATAAGTTGGTGCCTCACTTCCTTGCTGTGTACTTCTGAGTACCCAGTCTTGTAACGAGAGCAGCACCCAATGTTCCTTTCGCCCGGCCCTCAAGAGACCGGTGGACAGAACGTGAATAGCTCAAGTTACTTCCCGACTGAAATGCCCAGGTGTGGTATCTACAGGGGGTCAATCAGCCATAGGTGATTCCAGCTCCTTTCTGGCCCCTGCAGAAGCGGTGGCGGAGTATGTAATACCTAGTCAGCTTGGTTCACCTGGTGAAGGAGATTCTATTGCTTTGCAGAGCTCGGGTGGCCTCTTACTATGTGTGGATTTAGCTTTGTGCGTAATGGTCTGCTGGCCCACTTCTGGTGGTTGTGCTTACGTAGGAATAAGTCGGTACAGTAATATGATTGCTCCGCATTACCTCCTAAGTTAATACAACTTTCGACGGAAGTTAAACCTCATGTGAACAGCCAGTTGAAGGCAACCTGGAGAAAAGGCGATTACTTCCAGCTAGAAAAAGTACTCATTAGCTAAGGTATTCAACAACTTCTAACAGGGTATGTTCTGAAGGAACACTAGGGCAGAAGGGTAGTGTCAACATTGCCGTACCATCTAGTGGGCAAAGGGAGATCCTGAAGAGATGTTGGCATGACCTGTTACCAGGGTTCTGGGTTCAACACCAGGGGATGGTAAGGAAAGAGTGACATCTTCAGGAGCCTCTGGAGGGGGTCCAGTCTCCCAGAAATGGAATCTGCGGTGGCTGCAGCAGTGGTTGACAATGTCTTCTGCTGGTAGGGATTCCGGCCCTTGCAAGCTGTGGAATCCATGGACGTGCCAGCAGTATCACACCCCGATGGCTATCTTCAGCCTTTACGAGTGGTGGAGGAGCAGAGACTGAAGATTTCTGGTCATGATAAACATTTTATACTAATCTCGGTGGTGAGGGGAGCAGGGAATGATAGCCTCAGCCAAAGGGGTTGAGAATTCTGAAGTGCTGAGGCGGGCGCTATCGTCCCTTATCTCGACCGCAGGCGCTGGTAAAATACATGCTGCCCCCATGTGGTGCACTCTGACACTAGCGTGACCTTTGCTGGATGGAGCGGTGGCTCAATCAGGCAGTAGAACCTTCGTTGGGGGGTGTTGGCATGACTGCTTCTTGACGATTCTGGGTGAACAGTACAAGTTAGGATCACGTATCTGTAGTCTCTCATGACCTTGCGTCGCTGTAACCTGTAGGCTCGTGTCTTGCCTCTTCAGTATTGTTGGGGTTAATTGCCTGCTCCAGTTATGAACCTTGTGCTCAAAGATGGGTGAAGTTTTGTTGTGTGTGCAGCCAAGATGTTGAAATGAAATGCATCAAATCTTGTGAAGAAAAAGCAGGACTGGAACGTTTGTTTTTTTTTACCAGGGAAAACACGTTTTGCAGGAATACCTTAAGCTATTTTTACTGTAGTATAAATACTTCTGTGCTGTTTGTTTTTTCCAGTGCAAAGTTTTCTCGCTGCAATGCTAGACCACGAGGGTTTTGTGATCATATTTTTGAAATTCTAATAATGACTCTCCTTAACTACTGTCGCTTTGTTTTCCTTGGAACTTAATGCATTTTCTAAAATAAATTTCTTCTTGGAATCTAGACTCTATGCTCAAGATATTTTATTGATAACTAGTGAACTTGCTTTATGGTCCATTTCGTAACTGGGAGGGCATACATTTTGTGGTGTATTTCACAGGGAATTACTGGTTTGGTACTTTGTTGATTTATATGATATCTGTGTTTCCTTCTGTTGTGTCATATGTAAGGTATTTTCTCTGCGTCTAGCTGTAGTATGTACAATTTTTATTCAAGATTCTGTGCATTGGCAAGGTAGGTCACAATTTTTATATTTGTGGACATGCTATTTGGTGATACAAACAGTATAGGCTGTTCACGGTAAAGTGAGCACTTTTTAAGGCCCTTCCTACCGGCATTAACCGTTAATAAACATATCTTATTGGAGCCTCAGGCTTTAAATTTTGAGGTTGGTGGAACGTATCCACTGTGCTCATTGGTCACATTGCAATGTTTATATTAAAAAGCAGCAGTAAGATGCAAATTGGATGAAAGGAAAAATTTACAATGGCCTTAAAAAGTGCTCACTTTACCATGAACATCCTATAGGTGATGATACAAACAAGATGTGAATTTCTTGTTTTATGAATAATGTCTCGTATTGTGGTTTAGTAGTGTGTTCACAGGCATTTCTTGACAAAGTAAGGAGTTCACACAAATTTTGTTGTAGAAAACTGTATTGGGTCTTTGTGTATCTTTAGTTTATTTTGTGCTTTTCATTATTGATGAATTTGTATGTATGTGATGGTAAGACTGTAATTGTTGTTAGTGGTCACATTTTACACTTGTGGGTAATATGTGATACAAAATAAATGCAACTACTGATGTAAACAGTTTTGTACAATAACGCATGTTAACTGTATGACTTCAGACAGTATACCGGTATGTTATGTACAGAATTACTGGAAGTATTTAGATGGGAGTTGGGTTCTATACTTAAATAACGAAACTACATAAGTGTTTTTTCTGGAATGTGAATTTTTGAAATACACACAAATTATTATACCCTTGGCTTGCATGTATTTCCAAAGTTTTGACAGACAAAACTCTGCTTCTTTTAATATCTGCTTGCGGCCTCTCCCTCAGCTTAGTTACTGGTATATTGCTATGCTAAGGGTTTAGTGTACAGTATTGATTCAATGAACTCAAAGGCTCACTCGATTTTTGAAACTTATATACAAAATTCATTTCACAACAGCATTTAACGCAAGGAGGGAAAAGTGAAACAAGAACCCTACGTTTAAACCCCTCAAAAGTGCCCCCATTCTCAGAATTAATTTCTTTGATTATCAATTACAAAATATAACCTTCACACTAATTTCCGACTGCTCTTAATAAAGCACTTTCTGAACAAAGGTGTCAATCAACTACCTTTCCTTGGTGACACTCACCAAGGCCGAAGACTGAGTGGGCTGCATCATCAAACCCTCACTGACACCACAGTGTCACTGCAGCGTAACACAGCTCAGTTACAATTGACTCCGGTTCACTTGTATGTCCAAAGTTTTGCAAAAGTTGATCAATTATTCTTAACGTAGTTGGTAAACAAAAGCCACTTGTGCCATTTTGACATGTATTAAACATGAAACAAACAAGTTGCAATATTAAAAATAATAAGCAGAGAGATACAACGATAAGTATTTGTGACTGGTCACAAATAATTTTTTTACACTAGACATTAGTTTACACTTCTTTTCTTAAACGTTTAAATACATGGGGGCAAAAATAGAAACATTATAGATGATAGAAAAGAAATTGCAGTAATGGAAATACTTTAAAACGTACTTTTTAAAATATTACACATTAATAGTGAGGCAGCTGAAAAAAAAAAAAAAAATTCCTATCCAAATTGTTCGTGTGAATATACACCTGTCCACAATGTTTGCTCGGTGGTTGTCACCCCGTTAGAATCTCGTAGGGCCACCTCTTGCGGCTATAACAGCAGCCACCCTGTCTGGCATGCTCTCTACGAGTGTTTGCAGGACATCCACGGAGATTCGTCGCCATTCCTCTTGCAACCATTCCTTGAGTTGAGCAATGGATTTTGGCCGCACCTGACGAGCCTTCACCCGGCGATCCAATTCGTCCCAAAGATGTTCTATAGGGTTGAGGTCGGGACTCTGGGCGGGCCAGTCCAATCTGCGAACATTGTTGTTCGCACCTGGCATTGTCATCCTGGAAGTAACACGGGTCCATTCCGTAAAAACTCCACAATGTTGGGAGCATTTCATTAACCAGAATGTTACAATAGGCCTGTGTGTTCATGTTACCACGGACAAACACCAGCGGTCCTACGCCGAAGGCTGTGAAACACAAGTCAACTGACGTACTGAATTACCTATCTTCACGGGTGCCCAATTACTTTTGGTAGATAGTGTATTACAAATGTTACAAAACATTCAGATCTAAAAGGGAAAGAAATACCAAAAATTACACGTGAACTGACTTTACTATCAGCAAGCACCTTTTAAGAAAATCAATTTCCACTCCCTCAAATATTTTAAAAATCTAGGCCAAGAGTGTCATTTCAGAAAACTCACCAAATACTCTTATCACACTCTCCGCAACTATATTGCAGAGAAAATGAGGCGGCACAACAAAACCATGTTAAGAAATCACACACACAAAAAGTTCATGCGAATGCCGTGAAGTGGCTTAGGCCACTCTAAACACAATTATGACCAGCAGACATAAATCAATTTTGAAAAATCCCTACGCGACAGCTTGTCTCGTGCAAATTTCCATTATGCCATGCTAAAACAACTATTATCACATGAGATGACTCATGACTCGCTAGTATTTGACACCACCTCAGCAGATACTGGTTTTTTTAATCTTTAAACTGAGCAGACAAACTGATGATGCGCTCGCGGGAAAAACAGGAACCAAGTAAAGGAAGTTGAGTGCACGTACGAGCGCCAGTGTTACAGTTTGTCTGGCCCCCACCCCTCAGGCCACCTGAACCAAGCTCTATTGAACACATCTGTGATGCTGTCAAGAGGGAATTGTATGGAATTGATCCTGCTCCATGCGTGGTGGGAGTCTGTGCTTCTGCCATGGATCAGTACGGCTCCTGACCGCTTCTGGTGCCTTAAAGAGTCACCGCCCATGCTGCATCAATATTATCGTCAGGGTGAAAGGGGATTCTCTATGTTACTAGATAGGTGTCTTATAATTCAGTTGCTTGTGAGTATTGCAAACAATATTTTTGTTCACCATTTTTTATTTAGGTTTTTAACCTAAATTAAATTATGTATTATTTGGAACTAAATTACACTCATCTACATTAAAAATAATCTTCAATATACATTTATTAGACTGTATAAAGAACACAAGTCATATTATAATCGTGCATGACTTATTCCCCTCGTACTGCCTACCAAATTTGTAACTTTTATCTCTCCAGTATTGAAACTATCTAAGCATGGACACTTTGACTTGAAGCTGTGGTACAGCCAACATTGTAAATCTTCTGGAATTATGTCAGAGGCACAGAACTTAGTATCAGTGTGTGGTAAGATTGTCAGTACTTCCTCACTATTGTTTTGTCACTTCACACGCACATGTGTGTGTGTGTGTGTGAAGTGATAAACATTGTTTTGACTAGGTCGCCCACGTATTTTTATTTTGGCATCTTCACCTTTAACATCTGGGCATGAGTGCACTCCATTTAGCCACTTTCGTCATTGTATTTGCATTGTCAATATGGAAACGATTCCTTTGTTAATGCACTTTGCAGCATCCACTATTAAACGACAAAAAACTGTAGCTTAGGATTCATAATAAATTGTCAATACAACATGACAAAACTAAGATTCTACACAAATGATTTTTCTGAACAAAACTGCAACATACTTATATTTTGTTCACCAGTTAGATAAAATTACATGTGTGTAAAATAAGGGAAGTCATGATGAATTCTAGTGTCAACAGCTCACACTTAAAACATACGGCTTTTGGTAGAGTCTGAATAAATTGGTGTATTTAAGATAAAAATGTAATTTAAGTGATTATAAAATTGGGGATATACTGTGTTTCATGTAATTATAATACCAAAATGTTAACAGTTAATCAACCTCAACTTACTGAAACCAAATTACCATCTTAATGGATGTAGCCCACTCCTGTGCTAAGGCACAGTATAATACAAGGCTTATAACTGCTACGTAATCTTTTTTTGTTATAGATGTGTTCATTTTATTTTTTGCAGTATTTGTTCTGGTGTTCAAAAGACTTGCATTAAAGTGTTCCAGTGGTACTCAGATTTTAATGTTTACACGCAGGCACTCATTTACAACAAATATGGACACTAGAAAACCAGGAATGAAATAGCATAATTTTCAAGGTCATAGTGCTTGAAAGTTTTTCTCCTTTGTCAACACTATAATTTTTATTACTATCTCTTCTCCCCCCCCCCCCCCACCACCAAATCCTTCCTTCCTTCCTTCCTTCCTCTGCATAATTTTCATTTGGCAGTGCTTCATTGTATTCTATGCTGAACAAACTTAGCTTCCAGCAGCAGTGCCATGAATGCTGTCATAATTTAGGTGTACCAGTAGTAAAAATGTTAACTGCTTGAAGTACACGTTGAAGCATTAGATGACATAATGTGTAGCAAACCTGTCAGATAGGCACTATTTCAAATGTATTTGTTGTGTGGTAAAGACCATACCAAGTACCAAATGTTTTTTTTTTTTTTTCTCTAATGTTAATGAAGAACAGATTATGCACTTGTGTTTCAAATTATGTGCATTATTTTTTACTTAAAATTGTACAAACAACTGACGCATGATGCCTCAGGACTAACAAGGCCGTCACTATGTTAAGGAGGTTGGTTTTGTTGGTTGCTAGGTCTGGCACACCCTCTGGCGGGGGTTCTGAATTCTCTCAGTGTCTGTGGCACTAGTGCATGTCCGGTGTAGAGGACTGGCATGGTAGCTTTTCAGCAGGGCACGAAATCAGGTTCGGTTAACGTGATCTTTCGCTTCAAAGGATTAGCTCTCACAGTATACCTGGGTAACGAGTAACCTCTGATGGCGTTTTGACCTGGGTCACCTCTGTCTGACATGAGTGTGAGCTAGGCTGGTTTACGGGCAACGGTTATGATGGTCAGCTGATTAGGTTCCACTAGTTTTGAAATAGGTGTTGGCAAGTCCCAAGGACTGGTCCTGTCCGCTTATGTAGGCTGCCAGCAACGGGTGTGTTTCCTTGCTTAAACAAACGGGGTCCTTGGGAATCTCTGGTTTGACTGGAATCTGGAGACGACGCAATGCTTGAGCTTGAGTCTTGGTGAGGATTGTAGAGACGAAGAGGTGGTAAGCTCTTGCAAGCACTCAGAGGCAGTTAGCACATGTCTGACTCTCTCGGATATCACTCCAACGGGAGTAAGGAATCTGGATTAAAACACACCCCCCCCCCCCCCCCCGGCGAAGTGACTGCAGGTGACGTGTTGTCCTACCAGCTGTAATACCATGTGGAGTGAAGCATCTGCAGACTCAACAGACACCCTATCTCAGACTCGGCGTCAACGCGGTGAGCACTGAGTCAGGTCTCGTCATTTACAGTCCCTGCAAGTGGATGAGGGTCTCGGAAAGGCACTGTCTCCCCAGACACAGAGAACGCTAACCACAGTGGAGAGAGTGGGCTGCTGAGTAGGCAAGCTAGCCTTGAATGACAGAGTACCTAATGTCAGAGATCTATCGTCCTGGACTCCGTGGAGCACAGAATGGGTGGCCGTCCAATGTGCGTGTGTGCGTACTTGGTTGTAGGATATGGCTTGTGTGAGTAATTTCCCCGGTCACCTGCAATTCTTTTGAGTGGTGCGAGGTCTACTGGGAGAGGTACTAGTCCACGGGAAAGGATTCCCTTGAGTCTGTAAACCTTCTGTTTATTGTGTTTTACAGGAAGTAAACAGAGTGGTGTCGCACTACCTCCTAGCGTTTTCAATTGCTTAGGGAAGCTTAACCTACGTGTATCCGTGTAGAGGCGACCTGGTTCTAAGCTGACAATGGCGGGGCAGACGAGCGCTGTGAAAATAACTATAACTGGTACTACTCCCTACGTATGTTTTGCCCAGAAGGAGCCGCAGCAGTGTCTGGGTGTGTAGACAACGTAGGCATGGATTGGATCTTCAGCACATGCGGTGAAGACTAAGCAGGTTAAGAAAGATGGCTCCAGTGACGAGTCGTGGTGGAGACCAAACAGATTACATTACAGAAGTAGAAAACAAGCTCCAGGACACATCCACCTACAAACGTCTAAGAGAAGACCCAACCATCAGATTCTGCGACAACATAAATCAATTCCTTGTGTCCCAGGGCCACCTCCAAGATCCACTGAGGCTTGAATTAAACTGCTCACCCCAATTCTCAACCTGCTTCCGAAAATACACAAGGAACAACGGCCACCCCCAGGATGTCCTATTGTATCGGGGATTGGCAGCCCCTACATCAAGGACACTGGTCAATTCCTTGAACGCTTGAGACATATGGACCTCATTCCCCAATATGCATACATGGTCACCATAGATGTTAGATCTCTCTTTACTAACATCCCCCACTCATCTGGACTGAATGCCATTGAATATTACCTCAATTAAAGATCCCCACACAGCAAACGTTCTACAGCAATCCTTGTCGAACTCGCCAGGTTAACTTTTAGCAACAAATTCAGATTTCAAGCGACATACTACCTTCAGGTCAAAGGCACAGCAATGGGTACACGTTGATGCCGTTGGGTGAGACACGAGACGAACGATGACACAATTACTTACTGGTAATATGGGCGCCAGCGGTGCTTCCCAATCACCGCACTATTGATACTCAGGGATGCTGTGGGTTCTGTGTGTCCGTTTCACCCGTACGTACTTACAAACGCGTAGGCATGTGCTATGCACTCACTCAGAGTAAAATATTTTATTATTGAAATAAAATGGCACGAACTAAATTAAATATTGTTTTACAGTTTATAATTTTCCTGCGGTTTTTTAATATTATTTCAGTGTTTCTTTATGACTGCGTTAATGCCAGAATATTAATGTTCTTAATCTCGGTGCCGCAGGCACTTTGAATTTCATAACCAAACAATTTAAAAATAACACACACTTCAAAACATTTTAAGACATATTAAACCCTACAAATACAAAACACATTTTACACTAAAAAATAATATTTATGAGAAAGTTCAAAATATTGGCCTCTTTGCGCACGTGCGTGGTGAGCGCCGTCATGGGCTCTAGCGCCGCTGACTGTCGGCCTCATCCTACGCCAATCTGTTTATGGGCAGATTAGAAGAAAACTTCCCCAGTCACCAACCAACCTAACTACACTACTTGATGCATATCATTGACAACATCTTCATGATATGAACTTCCACTTAAGACAGCCTAATTCACTTCCTGAACATTTTAAATGCTCACAGTTCAGCTGGTCATACTCTAAAACACACACCATATTCCTGAACATTGAACTCTCTCACCACAACGTCACAATTCAAACAGCTGTACATGCCAAACCCACCAACGACCTTCAGTACTTATATTTTGACAGCCACCACCCATATCATGCCAAAAAATCCCTACCCTACAGTCTTGCCACAGAGCTAAACGTATTTGCTCCACCAAAAATGTGAGCAAATAGCCGGAGCATTCCTCGACAGAGACCACCCCTGGTGGTCCCATATCATGAAGGCCTTAGTAAACTTGGAAACATTCTTCACTCTGGATACAAAATTCTGGCTTCCTCACCACAAACACAAGACCTGCTCTCCAAACCGCCCAGGTCTTAAAAAGGTCACGTAACCTCCGCAACAGACTGGTTCGTCCAAAGCTACAGCCCACCACAAATGCCAACTAAACTATCACCCCCTAAGGATCCCACCCCTGCAATAGCTCATGTTGTGGCATCTGTGCCGTCCACCAACTCCAACTTCTTTCAATAGCAGACTCACTAGCCATACATACCCCATCCAAGGCAACTACAACTGTGCAACACTGACATCACTGCAATGCAGAATACATCGGCCTCGCCACCAACACGCTCGGGCAGAGAATGAATGGCCACAGAGCAGATACCAAACAAGCCATAGCTGGTCACATCGATAACCTATAGGACAAACCAGTCGCAGCATCTCACAAAAAAGATTTTGATTTCTGCTACAGCACCAGAGTTGTGAGAGCCCTACCACCTTCAGGCAATAGCTCAAAACTCATATTCTGAGAATTAGCTCGCCCCAGGCCTCAAAATAAGATAATCACAGCTCTTCACATTCATTAGCTATACCGGCAATTTTTCAATTTTCACCTAGTTCACCACCTGGCTACTAGGTTTACCACTAACAGCACCCTTCCATCATACAGCAGTGTTCTACAACTCGCCACCTGATGAAGCAGGCTTAGCCAGTGAAACATAGTGATCACACAACCGCATGGAAAATGTGTCCTAATTTGTGTGCGCCTGTTGACAAGTACTACTTGAAACCTTAAGTAATATTTTGGTTGCCTAGCGGTATACTTGCAACCTTAACTAATATTTTGGTTGCCTAGCGGTATACTTGCAACCTTAACTAATATTTTGGTTGCCTAGCGGTATACTTGCAACCTTAACTAATATTTTTAAAAATAAATTCCTATTAAGAGGATGTTTATTTTACAACTTCACCTTGTTGCGTTATTCATTGTCTCTTACTATTACTTTGATACACAACAGAAATTTCAGTCAGTTTCTACTAACCAAAAATCAAAGTGGTCAATTATGTCAAATTAAAGTACAAATTTTTTGTGATGGCAAAAATTTCATTGCACAGAAAAACATTTCTAAGTAGCAGTACATTCCAATTTTTTTTTTTTTTTTTTTTTTTTTTTTAAATCTCCTGTTATTTGAAAATAAACATTTCTTTATGCTGTCATCTTGCTAAATAGTGAGCTGCATGGTACTAGACAGTTTTTCTATTTCATCACTAGCCACAATTTTGTTATTTTAGATTTTTATATTGCTTATCACAATTTGCATAGTAACTGAATACTGTAGGAAATATTTGTGTTGTTAGTTTTTGATGGAAGATGTTTTCAACTAGGGAGGAGATTTTTTGTTGCATCACAGACACTCATGTTAACTAGCAACGCACACAGAGGAAAATCAAACACTGGAACAACTTGCGAAAGGAAAGACTCATCTCAAGGTCTTAGCCTTGTTAAAAACATTTCACCACGTGGCACTCTCTCACCAAATCTACATAATAAACACAACAGTTGAGTCTTAGTCTTCTGGTGGGAAGCATTGCTGTTACTCTTGAACTGGAAACATGGAGAATTTGTATGGTCAGGTAAGAAATATTGCATACAGACTGTTACTTCTGTCCACATGTGTGACAACTCACTGACATTACCTTTGGGCAATACAGAGTTCTTTCCTTTTACCATAGTTCCTAAAAATTGGATAAATATTCATTTATACCAACTGCAAAAGTTTTAGCCAAGACACTTCTATTTATTTTATAAACTGTTTACACACAAAACATTACATATGGTTTTTTTTTGTATACAAATCTACATGCTAATTTCTATGGCTAAAAGTTATATGTATTTTATTAATGTTTGTAAATAGTTATGGTTCTCCATGCTACTAATGGGCAGTGTTACATAATACCGTATTTTACTTAAAAATTCAGTACCTGAACATTTTTCATAATGTAGGACATGTATATGAAAAAATATATGATTAAAAAAAGGAAAGGCCCACAAAGGATAAAATACATTTTAACCATTCACTTATGACTAAATTACTTTTTTTTTTATACAGCATAATTTTACATTTCCTTGTGTTTTTCAACAATTTTTGCTTGTGCCTTGGTGGTGATGTGTTAAGATCACTTACTTCCCATCATCACGAACCAGGTTTAATTACTGGTGGGAACTAAAGTACAATTTTGTATGCTGGAAACACGTCTGTGTTTAGTGTTGATAGATGGATTTTCTTGACGTAGGTACTATGGTTACCCACCATCAAAGTTGGTAATGCACGGATCCACAATTTGAACAAAAACTAATATCTTGGTATGCAATACATTTATTCATGAACAGTTCTTTATCGTGATTGTATGTTTTGTGTACTGTACCAAATTTTAAAGTAGCAGTAATGTATCATTATTCTTATTTGTACACATTGTAATTTGGCAAACACAAAGATATAAATGGAGCTGAATAAGAAGTAGTTGCTTTCTCCTAATAGTGGGATGGAGTGGCTTATTTTTGCCGTGACGTGTGCAGTTGTATGGTGGTGGTAAAGTTCTTTTTCCACCGCTCACTAGATGGAAGGCGGTAGGGCACACCTTATCACAGTTGTCACATCAGTGGTGGCATGAAGGTCTCGTGTTTCGAATGGCTTCCAATGGATGAACTCAACTTGATACACCCAGGAGTGTAGCGAGAATCTATCCTTTATGTGTCTCAATAAATTTAAAAAGTACATATCGATTGGTTCTTCCAAACCTGTCCAAAATTTATTCAGCTTCAATTTTCATATCTCGGCGTACTATGAGCAATGCCAACACATACAAGCGGTTTTCTGACATACTGTTGAGCAAATATGACATAAGTCTACATAGTGTGGAAAAATACCTCTCATTTGATGCTGTAGATCATCGATGTGCATACATGGGGAAAATGTATTATCGCACATGTTGAGTTTTTCAATAAAATCTCTCTTCTGAAATATTTGGTCATCTTCTTCTAGCTACTTTTTTCACCGCGTCTGTACTTCAGCCACAGATATAGATTTGTATTGAGAATACTGCTCCAGTAGAGTTTGTATATCATTTCTGCAAGGTCAATACATTTCCATGGAAGAAGAAATTATAGCGAGAATAATACATTCTTATGAAGCAAGAACTTGTAATAATTTTGTCCAGGAAAATGATTGAAATTAACTTCCTCCAAAATTATTCAAAACCGTTTGTAGCATAGTTCAACCATTGAACTTGTTTTCCAGATTCTCCTGAAAGTGTGATTTAAAAATTGTCTTGTGTCCGTTGGCGGTGGCTACATTGCATTCTTAACACATGAAGAGAAGTCGTACTTCTTAGCTTGCAAAAATTAGGAAAAATTGAACGTTAGGCGAAATATTTTACAACATAAGTTAAGTGAAATTAGCATAAACTTTCTCTGGTGCAAAGAAGAATGACGATTGCATGGTTTTGCAGTAGTTTCTGAGTTTATTTAATAAAAACAATGAATAACGATGCTCAACCCATCAAATTTCACACATCTGACTATGCACCTAAAGAATGACAGCACTTCCATCACAGTCCCTATGCAGTTTTGAATTTCTATTACAAGCTTGAATCAAAGTTAAATTTAGAGAATGGCTTGTACAACCAAATACACAGCTGTGTGATATGATTAGCAACTTCATAATTGCCCATTAATGCTTGCTGTGCCATCATATTCCTAGCTAAACAAATAGTCTAACCCAGGGCTGCCACCAGCCCTGAAGCTAAATTCCTGGTTCCTGTGTATAAAAATCCGGGAATCATTGGGTCAAATCCTGTAAACTCCTTGAAATTAAAAAATAATTGCAAATTACAGAAAAAAAGTGGATATGAAAGACGTTTACATATTTAATGTAGTTGTTCTGGTTTGGAATGTACAAACCACGTAATTCTCTTGTGCACTCACACTTATACTTTTGTTCATACAATTGGCTGTAATTTTTGTTTCCTCATTGTTGCGATATCAAAGCCAAAAGCAGAACACAGTCACCTAATTCGGAATACATGCATAAAAACTGCAATTCGCGGCAAAGGTTCTTTTTAATAATGGCCTTGGCGTGTGATCATACAGCCAGGAACAGAAATATGTAGATAACTGTATATCTGCACTAGTGAATAATTAAGCAAAATATTCTGCTTAATTATACACCTCTATTGCAAGAATCTTAAGAACCCTTCAAACAAATACATCAGTGAAACTGACACACATCACTGTGGGTGCATGTATCGCCGCTTCGAGCAAAGTGGTTAAAAAAAAAAAATTTTAAATATAAAAAAATGGATTTTTTCTAGTGTTAAAAATCCGTAAAAACTGATAAAATCCATTAAAACAGCAGGCCTGGTCTAACCTGATATCAACATTTTGTAGAGTTGAGTTGTAGCTATTGTTCATGCAAGATCTGACCCGCGTAGGTCATGTAATAGTTCAAATTTGAGACCGTATTCTTTAATAACACAACCGTTCTGTATCATCGACATACATCCAACAAAGTGACAACTATTCATTCCCATTTACAGTGGTCTCTTTCCTTTCTAAAATACAGAATCACATCTGGCACACAGCCAATAGTTTTTCAGCATTATAAATTAATTTATAGAAAATGTTTGTGTGTAGGGTAAAAACACAAGGCAAACTTTTTATTTATGGTGTACGGTAAATTACTAATCTGTCGGTAACAACCCTAAAATCCCTGAGAGTTATATTTTTATATGAACAAATGGAGTTCCAAACTCCCCCTCCCTCGTCTTTATGGAACGGGGTTGAAATCAACATCCAAATGTTTATGATTTCAACTTCCTTAATCAATAATGCATTATCCAGAAACTCAAAGAGATTTACTCATATCAGTCATTCTGTCTGAACTACTACCAATAAACGTCTGCTTCAGTTACAGTTTCAAGGATGGTTAGGCCCTTCTGAAACATAATCAGCCTCTACGTCGTATGTATATTGTCTACCTATTTATTGATTACGAATACTTGCCAAAGCTTGTCAGTATATTTCAGTTCCATCTAGTCTGAAAATAAAACCACACACGACATTTTTTAGTCTTCTAATGTATTTATTCAGAAAATAGCTGTAGTGCACAAGAGTACTTAAAAGTTAATTTTTCATTAACTCCTGTTCAAATAGCCAAACAGTCTTGGCAAAATATTCTAGATACCCTCAGTTTATACTGAATTTCAGGAGGGGATATGTCCCTATGATCCCCCCTTTCCCTTACGTCCCTTGACACCTTCCCTTTCTACTCTTTATTCCCGTGATATAACAAACTGTATGCAAGTGGCTCTCAATATCTGCTTATTAAGAGCCACACCAAATTTTTTTGTATACTGAGCTAGAGTCCACAAAATAATTTTTAGGGGTAAATTTAAATGCATCGCTATCTAACACACTTTTTAAACGTATATAAAAGTTAGATGAAACATTATACAACAACATAGCCTTAGTGATAAATCAAACAGTAAGTTGTGAGTTGAATTGTTTAGAATTTATACAAAATCTGAATTATAGGTTCTAGCAAGTTGTTTAACAATTCAGCTATAAGAGACTGACATTCGTTGAGGGGCCATATTTCACATGCCTGTTGAGAACTACTGTTGAACGTAAATTACATATACTAGGTAGAAATCAATCTAACGTAAACTAGGGCCTATTACGAGAAACATATTTTTAAATTACAAATAAAACATACTTACAGAAGTTAGCATGCTATTTACATTGCCTGGAAATTAAACTTATTTTTACTCCTGTACATTATAATATAATTTAAAACAAGTAAAATTAATATGAGCTATAAGAATCGTTACAACAAAAACATTATACTCAACTCAAAAGATTAAGGTTTTTTTTTTTTTTTTTTTTTTTTTTTTTTTGCCTTCTTAAAAACAACACATTTTTTTTCATTTAACTTTCTTTTGGTACTGGAAACAAACGACAATATATACCAAACATTATTACATTTTTCCACATAAAAGTTTTGAGAAGACAGACAGCAACAATAACTTTTACTGCCAGAAATGAAGCTTCTCGCAATTTCTTTCCTTTGTTCCGTCCTCATCTATTCTTCTGTTACGTACACAGGATTTCTTATTGCCATTGACTTAGTGTATCGCGAATCAGTTAACTCGGGAAGAAGGCAGTTTAGGTAAAGCATTTCCGATAATAGTTTCATTTCAGTGTTCCAGAAGTTGTAATGTGTCTCTAGTCTTTAAGTCCTGATACCCAGTGGTGTCCATAGGCAGAATAAGCAATATTTACGTCGAGGGACATGTAACTAATTGTCCTAGAACTTGCAGATGAAAATTATGGTTAGTTTTCATTTTCAAAATATGTCCTGCTTTAACAATATTCCAGGCAGCTATTTTCGTTTTTTTTAATTGCCTCTGTAGGTGTCATATGTGAAGCTGAAGAAGGGCATTTAATTTAAACAATTCCATCTTCGCCAACAAGTCCAACAGGTGTGGCGCCGAAGACGGGAATGTCAGGATCAATAAACAGTCCACAATCCGAAATGTTTATTCTCCAGCACTTCTTTTCCAAACTGTTAGTTTTCCCTTCCATATTTCATTCGTTTGGTGTCAGTTCTGTTTTACAATATAGTTTGAACCGCTGTGACACCGTCTGGTGAGATACGAGACAAACGATGACACAAATTTGGTAATTTAGGCGCCAGCGGTGCTTCCCAATCACCACACTATTGAGACTCAGGGTTCTCAGGAATGCTGTGTGTCCATCTCAACCGTGCGTACTTACAAACACGTTGGCAATACTAAACTTTTACTATACGTCACTTTGAAAATAATCACTTGATAAAATACATGTGGCTAGGACACTGTGACTACTGGATAAAAGAGGTAGGTTACTGATGCTTGCTTTTATTGTTACTATGCATACACATCAAAGTGCCAATGAAATTATGATTATCTTGGTCATGACTAGCCAATTCCGCTTGGGTGAGCCCCAGCCCAAAATTAATCTAGCGCACGCCTAGATGGATGATCTCGCAGAGGTAATTAAAAGCACAGCCTTCACAAGAGAGGAGGGCCGACAGCCGCTAGGGAGGGCCGACAGCCGCTAGGGTGGATTGACAGTTTTTCCCTGAAGACAGGACACGGTGAATTACAAATGAAACCCTTGATAAAAAAATTTTAACACGTACGACTACTTGGCATTACTAACGCAGACTCATGTGGGCTCGCCCGCCAGCAGGTGGGTAGTGTGGTGATGGCCTATACACAGAGCTGGCTAGGACGGTAGTAATTGCACCGTACACAAATTGCAACATTACATAAAATACATAAAGACCCTTAAAAGATAATGGGGGCGTGGATGCCGCTGAATAACGTTCGTAGCGGAACATATGGTGCAGATGAAATTGTAATATTTCTTCTTGAAAACGGCAAATTAAATTCACACAAAATATTATACTGAGAGAGAAAAGTATCCTCTTTACAATTTCAGTGATTGCAGGCGTGTAGCATGCCTGATGGCGGTAAAATCTAACATGACAGCGTGATCAAGTACAAAAAGCATCAATTACATGAAAATACATTGAACCCTGAAATAAATTGTAGCACACATTATTTTACGTGAATAAACTCTCAAACTGCATGGATGGCGCAGATATAGACTTGGCATAGGTTAGCCACGTGGTTGTACGTGAATTTTTCGTAAAATATTCAAACATGAAGACACCCTTAAAATACATACATAAAAACAAAGCCCTTAAACCTGCACATAGCAACAATACAGAAATTACACTGGAATGCCACTAACGTAGGTGGATGGTACCTGATTCAAATTGCGCATGTTTGACCTCTCCAACATCTTTCTCCTCGATTAAGTTTGAAAAATACCACAAGGGCGAAATAAATTATTTAAGCGGAAGCATAAAGCTGGGGAAATGTCTGGCAAAACATACGCAAGCAAAGGTTGACCGGTAAACTAAATTGGCTATGGAAACCTATATCCGTGAACAAAAGTTGTAGTGCGCAATGTGACAGTGTCTTACCTCGCCAGCTCCCTACGACACGGTCCAGAGGTAAGCGTCACACGGACCTACCATGGCCGCCTACGGGGTTCACGTAAGCGGAAGTGCTATGGATGCAGAGTAATACTAAGTAAATTAAATAAGTTTTACATTTTTATAGTTCTCTTATGGATATTTCATGTTAATTCAGTGTGTGTTTATTACGGCGATCAGGCCGGAATATCAGTGTTCTTAATCTCGGTGTCGCAGCACTTCGAATTTCATAACAAAAAATTTTCACAACATACATTTTAAAGTATTTCAAGACATATTAAACCCTGCAAATTATTATAGATGTGAGAGTTAAAAAACATTGGGCTCTAGTGCCGCTGGCTGTTAGCCAGGGTTGAAAAGCGGTGGGGAAGAGAGGTTGGTCATTTTAGTGAAACCACGATGGTACGCTACTTTCATTTTCTTTGTAAGTCTACGACTATTAGTTGAAATTACTGGATCTCAGCAGTAGTCTATGGAACCAACAGATGCTATAAATCAGGGGAAAGTTCCTGCAGTAAGAGTAGTTGATGGTGAATTTCCAATGAACAAGAAACATCACTATTATTACCACTTTCAAGGACAGTTGCAAATAACCCAAAAAGAGTACTGCATTTTTGGCATATGGAGCCCTGTAGGACATGACGCAATACATGTTGAATGTGGCAGAGAATTCTGGAAGACTGAGATGGAGGAAAAACTACGTACATTTTATATGGAATGTGTGTTGCTAGACCCTTCTTTATCCTCGTTCGATGCCCGTATGAAACCAGCTATTACCGAGTGATGGTACTATAACACTTCCACATTTAGCAAGAGTAAGACAGTATAAATGCAAATTTATTCCTAGTTGGAATAAGACCTGCATGTATATATGATGAACACAAAATGAGCTATATTACAAAAAAAAAAAACCATTCTTTTTACGAGACAATGTGCACAATGAGGTGAACCAATGGCAAGGACTATCTTTTTCACTTACACCTGTAATTAATAGTACACAAGCACTTGTTTCCACTTAGCGTTAAGTTTGATACAATAATGTACATATTATGTTCTTATATAAATACTGAATAGTAGCAAACAAGTAGTGGTATTAATATAACATTTGAAAACATTTTTTTAATGTAATGACTAATGAAATTCAGAAAATACTGCAACGGTACCACCAATAATAATCTAAACTTTTTAGGTTTAATTTTTATAAAGAGTGGCTGTACTATTTGTCATTTTATCTGTTGTTCTAAGGGGTTGAACTTTGTGATACACATTTGAAACAAATTATGGAACATGCACATTCGTTAGAACTCATTTGCAAACATATTGCCTTGTAACAACTTTTGTACGTTAGAAATGTTTAGCGCGTGCACACCAGTCGCGAGATATTTGTGTATTTCTTACTTTTGCACACGTGCAGTATTAATTATAATGTAAACAGTTACACCAAGGACTAACTACATAAAAATATAGGTTGCACTTTCTTAGTTTAAATTTATTAAACAATAATGGTTTTAACTTTATCAAGCAATAAATATATTTAATTTCTTTGCAGAGAAAAAACTTAGTATATGCTATTCACGATGAAGTGAGCATTTTCGAAAGCCCTTTCATTTGAAATATTAGTAAATAATTATACTTAATTTTAGCCTTAGATGTTATCTTCCAAATGTGTTGAAATATACACTTTGTGTATTACTTACATGGTAATATTTATTTTAAAAAGTGGTAAAAGGATGAAAGTAATAAGTCACTAGGGTTTCAAAAGTGCTCACTTTACCAAGAACAGCCTATACTTATAATCTATTCGTGAACATTAGCTATATGAAATTTCTTTCTACGTAGAATAATTGGAGGGACTGCGGTGGTTTAGGGGTTAGACTACTCACCTCCCACCTAGGTTTATTGGGTTCAATTCCCAGCGGGGCCACACCCGGATTTTCGCTGGCCGGTGGGTTTTCTCGGGTATCTCCCGTTTCCCTCACCCTTTCGTTCTGGCACTGCCGCATACTCACCTTGCTTCACCTTCATTCAGCTCTCAATACCTCGGAGCCGCCCAAATCTCTTCACACACTCGCTTATTAAATAACTGGCAAGATTAAAGTGAAAATATGAAATAATAAGAAAATTAATGTAAATACAAAAATAAATACCAATATTGTAGCAAAAATGTCTAAAACTACAATTCTTTACTGAACGTCTGTAATTCTCGAGCACCATGATGAAATGTTACTTTTAACTGGGAAAGTGCTGTTTTAAAATTATTCAGCATTAAAAATATATGTATTAATTTCAAAAAAAGCATTAGTAAACAAGTTATTCGTGCTGCATTGTCAATTTATTGACTTCATTATAATTCCTCCTTTTCTCCTGACTTTTTCATCCTATTTCTTCGTATTTTAATATTTTACATGTATTTACCCCCCCTTTTTTTTTTATGAAACACTAAGACAACTAATGAAGGCAGCGTATTTCTTTTTTATCATAGAATTATGCTCAGTAGAAGTTCAAATGTTTTTTATCATAGAATTATGCTCAGTAGAAATTCAAATGTTTTTATTTTTGGAAAAAATTTGTCCATGAAAATAATTAATAGCTTACAGTAAATTTCAAACCTTCATTTCTTACCGGATGTTCTGGAAATGCAAAAAAAATTGCATTTGTTGTGAAAGGAAATTTATTGCCCAGTTATTTGTAAGAAGTGTGTCCATTCACAGCTTTGAGACCACATCTAATTCTCTGTGAAGTAACAAACTATTACGACTACAGACACATTTACTCTCTGTGGATATTTTCGATGCCTATTTTCTTCGGTTTTTAAAAGAAAAAAATGGGGAAGAAGGCTTACCAAAAATTTAATTTCTAAATCCTGGTGTAGTTTTAATTGGCAGCGGATGTCTATTTCGTTGGCCAATTTCCCTATTATAAGTAAAAAGGAAAACATTTTGTGTCTTGATTTAATTTAATCGTCGTGGTGTACCAAACACTAAAACATGGCATAGGTAATGTAAATGTTGTATTGGGAAAAACGATATTATATCAAGCAAAATATTATAAATTGACACATGACGCATCCCTATTATTGGTATTCAGACAACCTCGGCACCATCCTGATATGTAGCATTGTTGAAATAGGAATTTATTTTACCGTTTTCCCCTACATGAGCTGAGATTGTACTATCCACTACTTATGGCGGTTCAGTGAATAAAACACACTAACTATCATGCAAGAAGCGTTCATTTCTCCATTGCTAGATAGCACTAGTTGCATTATAGATCACTTTTGCTACCCTGCCTCCAGCCGGCCGGTTCACACCTCCCCAGGCAATTGGATTTTGCCTTAAGCACCTGCTACTTAGAACATGTCACCCACCAGTCTAGCGCTAGCTGCTCACATACACATCCCATCTTCTTGCTTCCCTTCCAGCACCCATTGCTTGGAATAAGTTAGGCCCTTGTAGCATAGTGGTCCGACCACTTGGCGACGTTAGTTAAGTGACTCTCTCTACGAAGATCCCTGCTAACTCCCATCCCCCTCCTCAACACAGACGTGTTTGAGACAGGGAAATCACTATCCTACAGGCCATCTCTGGACTGGTCCTGCTTCTCCTACGTCGTGCCCAGCACAGCGTACACCTACGAAACTATTGCAACAATAGGAGAAGCCATTCGCTTAGCTAGGCCACACCATGGTTAGTACATCACTCACCCCAGCTCAACACCGGTTACCTCTACCGGCTACCACGGCGTACGGACAGCTTCCCGGCTGTTTACTTGTGCTGACATGCAGTTGACAGTACGTCACCACGTTGTTTCCAATTGCTGGAAATAAACGTGAACTTAACGGAAACCTTGAACATATTTTCTGTAGATCTAGTACCTAGCTCCCAGTGGACCACCCAAAAGGAAGTGAAAGTAGGTAATCCCGGGGAAGTTGCTCAAGCGAATCAATACTCTCTTCTGTTACACCCACACACACTTAGCTCGGCCCACCTTCCCATCTATTCAGTGGGTGAAACAGGGATGCCTCGCAGGTACACTGACTTCGGTACAGCTTGTCAGCTCAGTGTCCATCAGTCTTTCCACTGTGGGCTGCTGCCAAGAGAGACGGACATTCTCTGGGTTGGGGAGACTTACCCGAAGCAACGCCAACGCATCTGACCTTAGCCAGTGTGGCCCAACTTCCAGCGCATACTGCTGTCCCCACCAGGTGCTGGAGTAAGGTGTCCACTGAGCTATGGTCTGTCCATGAAGAAGCCTGCCTTCTACTCCTCGACGGGGAGGGTATACTATGCATCTTAATGACCTACTCAAAGAGATCGGGTCTCAAGGAGAAAGTGAGGTTAACATTACTTGCCTCCGGACACCTGCACGAGTATTCACTAGCCTTGGTGGGCTCTATTGCCAGACACCAGTCCAGAGAGCAGGCCCAGGCTATAATGCACCTGCAGGATCCAGAGAATCCTACGCACCTCTTCAGTGACTCAGTCTGTACAGACCCTTCAGAGATTCCACAGTGGACTGCTGAATTGACATGCCTATCCTCTACTTAACAGCCGCCCATCGTTGCATACATGATCCCTGACGTCCGTCCCAACACCCGCACCTCAGCCTAGGACACAGAAGCCTCAACCTGTACTACCTATGGTTGCACGCTCACCCCCAGTGATCCATCACCGAGGTATTCAGTAACAAGTGGTGGCTCTTAAGTGCCCAATTGTGTTGAAGACCACGTACTTCATGCCCTACAGACAGCCAACCAGGCCAGTCCTTTACAACAGGAAGGTTCCAGCATCCCAGAAGGACCAGACCCCAAAGACCTTACATGAGTTCCCAAGTCTAGCTCCTGGCCAAAAGTTGACACAGCGCTATATCTGGCGCAGTAAGTAAAGACTCTCACCATCCGCCAGCGTCAAGTGTATTAGTACTGCATCAATATCTACGTAGTCCTACATTACAGAGTACTAAAAATTTGCCCTGTCCCGTGTTTGGATTTCCAACATTTGCACATCATGTCGAAAATATAATCTATTATTTAGAAACTTATGTTTCCTTCCTTTCAATGAAAAAGTATACAATGTTCACAAGAATATTAACAGAATTATAAGATTAGCGTCAAAAGGAAAATTGAAGAAAGAAAATGTTACGTTAAGAATTAGTTGCATTACATGGTTGAAGTGGATCACCTACCTTGATTTAGATTTGCATTAAGCGGATTGCACCGCCAATTACCTATAAACCCACTCAACCATGATTAATGTGTGGATAGAAAATATCTCTATTTGTATACCATGTTTTAAAATGTGATAAAATAATGTGTTTAAGAATTGAAACAATGTCTTGAAATATGATTAAATAAAATTTCTCAAGTGTTGAACAAGTGTATCGTTAAAGTGTTTGTCCAAGACATTATATTCAATTTTTAATGTTCAAATAATATCTCTGAAGTGTTCAGTTAATTAATCAAGTGAAGAGGATATAATTGTGTTATTGTAAGTGCCTAGTGTCATCTTTTATCTCTATTTTCATGTATGGGATGGTAGGGCAAATTACTACATAAAGTATAAAGTCTTTTAACTATATAATCATGAAAGTATAAAGTCTTTTAACTACATAATCATTAACTCACTTTGTATTAAACTCAAGGGATAACACGTAAAATATGATTTACCACGAGACAGCGCTGGCATAAGAAAATGTCAGTTATTACACTCCCGATAGGGGCCATGGTAAACAACCCCTCCTGGCCGATTGCGAGTGGGACTTTTGCTAACACAAAGTTTGATTTCGAGGCCAGACTCTTAGCATACCATATACTTTGAAGGAAAGTTGTGTAATAATAATTAAATTTTTGCTGCATTTGTGAGCTGGCACTCCTATAAAAGGAAGGCTCAGGTAACACATCTTTGAGAAAGAAAATAAAATTTTGAAGCCAGCATAACCTGGTCTCACATGCCAACCTTGCTTTTTTACCTCCTGCTTGGAAGTAAAGAATCAGCCAGCCAGATGAAACAAGCCGACTCGCCACCACTTCGGAATGCAGCAGAGGGGAAGAGAGAGAGATGGCCATTACCCCCAGAGACACAAGCCAAATGCCACACGCTCTGGCAGGCCTAGAGATAGTAAGGCCAATGTACAGCACGGGCAGCGCAGACACACAAGAGGCGCTGTGACAGAACCTAAATTGAGTATATCGCAGTGTATCCTGATCCAGAGAGCCTACTCACCCTGAAGACAGACATTCTTCAACATTTATTCGAGATGGGTCTACGTCATTTCAGAGGGAGGGCGACTGACGCATGGCGCATCCCTGTGCACAGGGCATGCACGCTCTACATTTAGACTTTGCCCCATCTTCAAATTGCTACACTTATATGAGTAAGTCACACAGTGCGTACAGGATTGCTCCTGCAAGACGCCTTCCAACCCCCGAGGGGGGAGGGGGTGTAAAAAATGTCTTTCACTCAGACAAAATAATCACCAACCCCCGTCCCTGGATGCAGTTAAACGTACTCAATGTTAACACCCATCCGAGTCATAAAATACACCCAACAGCAATAGAGGTTCATTTCAGTGGCCTACGAAAGAATGTTTTTCCAAGTCCAAATCTTTTGAGGCAAACAATTTATTTTTAAGGTACAATCCATTGATCCGTGTGGTATTGCAAAAATCTCAAAGCCTCATATTTAAAATACTGCATAAAAAACATTACCCTTACACAAGTTCCGACAGTCCATTTCTCACTCTACGTAATATTGCGTACCAATACATTTTAATGCATGTTCAACCAATTTATTATTGCAAGCCACCACAAAGAAGCCACTGAGTTTGCCCGCTGGAGAGTTCAAACCACAGCATGACGTGTTGCACTCCGACACGAGGAAAATACCCATATGCTAATCACAGTACTGTGCAGCAGCCCTACCATGGGTCTGTTGATGCATTGGGGAACAACCCCACAATTCGGGTCATGACGCAATGCTGTGGTCGGGTCACCTCTGCCAGCGACGCCATAGTGAAATACTAATCCGCTCCCGACAATCAGCCCAGCTGTTTTCTTCCTGCAGGCGCGAACTTCATTTCCATAGGCTCTAGATGTTAAATACGCTACTCTGTCACGATACGCTCGCACACACGTGAAGTTTGCAGCAGAAAGTTTTGGCTAGCAGAACAGTCCAGGTGTTATCCCCGGCCAGAATAATTTTCGCCATTCAGCCCGACAATTTTACCAGGACGACTGTCTAGTAGCATGGGGCGTAACTTCTACCACATCCGTCGTTCTCATACAGTTTGGATTCTTCTCAAGAAATTTCTACACCAAAGTCCCACAAAAATTTCAATGACTTCCGTGGTGAAAATTTGATCTATGGGCATTTGGTGATCCTACTACCATCTCTACATAATGTTCCAAGTCTCGGTATAAACAGTCTACATTTCTAATCAGTTCAGCCCACATTTCCTTGGGAGAGCTGCGTCTCACGCGAAACTACACATCAGTTGTTGCCTAGTTCAGGGGTGCCCCATTCCAAATGTTATTTATCGAGCTGCACCTCGCTCGCGGAAAGTTTTGTCGCACCTCCGACAATACATTTAAAGCGGGCACACTCCTAATTTGCATGACACGATGTACGTGGAAAATATTGTTGCAGCTCGACAAACAAACGCACCATCCACTCTCAGTTGGCTAATAATCCACATATTCGGGCCTCCCGTGCGAATGCACCAGCGCCAATCGACATCTTCTATCCGGCCGAGCGATTATTATTAAGTTCTGCAACATTTCACAGCTGACTAATTCACCCGCCAAAGTCAGACTTCCCCGACATACGAGTTACAACTCTTGCTACTGTCCGAACTCATTGCTTGGCTCACGCACTGCTGGCGACAGTTTCTCACCAAAGTCACATATTTCATGCCAATACGGGTGTGGCGATACACACCAGCCTAGTGAGAGATTACAGACACGCGTACTGTCCACCCAAAGCAACCATGCTAGTTCCAAGAGTTGCTGCAGGAGTGCAGCACCCAGCCTACAAGGTCACGACCGCCAGAGTCTCATGGAGAGGCGATAGTCACAGCCTCCAACAGGGGAGATAAGCATGATTAAAACAACTCCTGTGAAGCGAGGCTCACCACCTCTGCACCCCACTGACAGCCTACAAGCCAGAATTTTTTGTATATAAGACAGTCGCCGGCCCTCCACCTTGCATAAGACTGAAGGGTGGCTGTCATCCTGACTGCAAAGACTCGAGCTGATTTAACTCAGGGATTCTGATCGCTAGGTCACTCGCACTGAGGTTACCAGAGTGTAGTCTCCGGGGTAAGCTGTTCGACTCGCACCTCTCTCAGTCTGGAAAGACTCGAGTAATTCTAAAGGGAGCTCGACTGCTAGACCACTTGCGACGTGTGACAATCACTGAAGACACCTGCCATGACGCTGCCAACATCACTTGGAAGAAATCACCAGCACAGCATCCAGAGGTATCGGGGCATCCCCAACTGTTCCCTCCCGCACAATCTCTTCCTACCATCTCCGCGGCAGCACGTGTTACACCAACGTCCCTTCTGGACAGCCCCCCTCTCTTAAAATCACGTAACTCTAAAAAGTAAAATTAGAAGTTTCTCATTCTTTTATGCAGGTTGCCTTCGCATGCTTTAACATTAGCTTATATTATTCAAATGAGCTATGCATCCCCCAGTTTTCACAATATGTAGATTCAAAGTAACCCTCGTTGACTAACTTTATTCAACATGGAATAATGCTTTGTGATAAACTATGGTAAACATTTCTTTGGCTCATTTAAATTTGGCAAATTCCGGTTGACAGGTAGGAATAGACTGGGTGTCCTTGGATTATCCCCAGCCTGCAAAGGCCAGGATAAGTTATATTCGGGGAACAGTCCGGGTCATTGGAATCCAGGATCCCAGGCTATTCAACTATTGATTATTTCAGTCCCAGCCTGTAGTAAAGATCGGACCCAGGAAAGCTTGGCTACCACCTGGTGTACTGGGAGTGTGTTGTTCCTTTTACTGTTATATTCTGTTAAGATGCCTTTTGCATGTAAAGGGTAAGCTAGCCAAATATGTGGATTAACCAGATGGGCATTACAAAGAGAATAAGAAGCCTTCAACATACAGTAACTTGGCCGGTCAATAATGACTCCTCCAATACTATCATTGAAACGTTATTTAGTTCAGAGGTAAAAATCAGTATCTCCCTATTTCATTCCAACTCGCAAGTCAACTAGACCTGAACCATATAGACGGAGATAGCGGTGTTCCTTGACCTTCATTAACTTTCTACAGCTGCCGTCATGCTAACTGACAACCTTCACGTTAAGCAGGATCTTACTCTCTGGGAAGGAGACTTATTTAATTAAACTTATCCTGGGTCTTGACCCCCCTCTCCTTCCTCAAGGTCCGTTAAAGTCCCTCGATCAAAAGGGTGTAATCCTGAAACTTCCGGCATGTGAAGATCCCCTACCCAGCAAGGCAAACCTATTACCTGCTCTTTCGACATCTCAGGAAAGACCCAGCAACTTCAAAAAATCCCCGAACGTGTAAGTTTTATACACAACATTTTAAACAAAATACATAGCGCATTAGGTTTTACACTGTAATACATAGCGCATTAGATTTTACACTGTAATGCATACACAAAGTTCAATTTGGTCCTGTAAAATCATTAGCCTACAAAAAAAACAGCTGCTTGTTACCTTTCAAGGAAATGTATAATAAAAACAGAATGCTAAAACCATTCATTTATTTAAAAAAAAACAACCCTCTTGATTACAACATACCTCTCTGACAAATGTTACCAGAATTGAATTAATACACAGGTAAAACTTCAGAATCTCTACTTTTGTGATTTTTAATATTAAATAACAATCAGCGCACTGTATCTACAAGAAAACTGTACCATTTTTAGGTACCATATGCTCTCAAAAAGTTTGAGTAGCTCATTATTTCCTAGTTAGTGAATGTTGTATCATGTAATTACAGGTATAAGTAGTGTACAAAATCAATCATTATTTTGTTACGTTTGCTACATAACAAATTGTTGTGCTTGAGCAACACACATAATAGATAACACTGTAAATTAAAAGATAAAAAAAAATACTACTCCTTTTAAAATTATTTTTATATTACCATAGGTTACTCACTTAAGAACTGATAAGGCAATACAGTACTTTAAACAAATGTACACAATATAACTAATCTAAAATGTTTAATTTTAAATGCATAAATAATTAGAGATAAAAAATAAAACTGAAGTACTAATATAAATACCTTATTATTGAGAGTCCAGTCTAAAATGTTACATTCAGTAAAAAGTCAACAGAATCCAAAACAAATCACAAATATAACTGATAATACACGTAATGCTGTAACGAAGACTTAGAAAATATTACTCAAAACACCTGTCACTCAGGTACTATACAAACAATAATGTGAACCACTTTGTATGAAAAATATCGGATAAGCTCATTGACTAGATCATTTAAGTACAAGGAATCAAATTATAAAGTATAAGTGTATAAAAATAATTCCAGTACAAAAAAAGTGCTACTTGAATCTGTTTAAGTCATAAAACTATATTTAAACAAAACAGTTTTTTTTTTTTTACATAAATTAGAATGGAGCTTAATGATGTAAATTTTTTAATCAAATGTTATGACAAAACGACACTTAGTGGTCACTTCAACTATACATCAGCCTGTACTTGTCTAGCCTATGTTACAGGGGGGGGGGGGGGGGGTGGACACCAAATAGGGCCAACTGGATCATTAATTCGGGGGCCATCATTAACAAAATTATATTTTAAAAAAATTTTGGTTGAAGAAAAGTGATTCTTTATCATTGTCTATAAAAAGGGACACAATTAGATAATATATACATCATATCTGCACTAATATAAACCAATATTGATTTCAAGTTTTAATAACACACAAGTTAAGTTGTAGGCAACTACTGTAAACGTTTGGAAAAAATAGCCAGCTGGTTTTTTGTCTCTCACTACATAAATTAAAAACTTTAGTAGGATTTCTCTCTAATAATGATGAAATCCCATATATATTACAATTCTGCAATAAAAAAGTTCTGATCACGTTTATTACTGTGCAAATGTTTCAATATAATAGTTGAATGTGCATGAGGTAATTAACTAGTAATCTATTTAAAACACATTTTACAAACACGGAAGTTCAACAAAACTTCATAGATCAGATGGTTGGACATATGCTTCTCGACCCGAAGGTGGCTAGAATGAATCCTCGCGCCCTCAGGATTTTTTGAGTTCACTTCAGCCTTTCTAGAAATGATAACAGCACAACACCAACATATCTAGCAGGCAACGAGGGAAACAAAGACAATCGACTGCTATGCTTTCTAGAAATGATGGTTACCCTCATAACAGCACAACACCAACATATCTAGCAGGCAACGAGGGAAACAAAGACAATCGACTGCTATGCTTTCTAGAAATGATGGTTACCCTCATAACAGCACAACACCAACATATCTAGCAGGCAACGAGGGAAACAAAGACAATCGACTGCTATGCTTTCTAGAAATGATGGTTCTCATAACAACACAACACCAGCATATCTAGCAGGCAACGAGGGAAACAAAGACAATTGACTGCTATGCTTTCTAGAAATGATGGTTACCCTCATAACAGCACAACACCAACATATCTAGCAGGCAACGAGGGAAACAAAGACAATCGACTGCTATGCTTTCTAGAAATGATGGTTACCCTCATAACAGCACAACACCAACATATCTAGCAGGCAACGAGGGAAACAAAGACAATCGACTGCTATGCTTTCTAGAAATGATGGTTACCCTCATAACAGCACAACACCAACATATCTAGCAGGCAACGAGGGAAACAAAGACAATCGACTGCTATGCTTTCTAGAAATGATGGTTCTCATAACAACACAACACCAGCATATCTAGCAGGCAACGAGGGAAACAAAGACAATTGACTGCTATGCTTTCTAGAAATGATGGTTACCCTCATAACAGCACAACACCAACATATCTAGCAGGCAACGAGGGAAACAAAGACAATCGACTGCTATGCTTTCTAGAAATGATGGTTACCCTCATAACAGCACAACACCAACATATCTAGCAGGCAACGAGGGAAACAAAGACAATCGACTGCTATGCTTTCTAGAAATGATGGTTACCCTCATAACAGCACAACACCAACATATCTAGCAGGCAACGAGGGAAACAAAGACAATCGACTGCTATGCTTTCTAGAAATGATGGTTACCCTCATAACAACACAACACCAGCATATCTAGCAGGCAACGAGGGAAACAAAGACAATTGACTGCTATGCTTTCTAGTGAATGGTACCAGAACCAAATGGCTGCATAGCGGTGTAGCCAACTTGTAAATTTTGAATTTGTTCCTACCACGTTGCCTGCCTTCGATACCCCTATTAAGTGACTTGTTGGTTAACATGACAGATTAAACTCTTGATATACCGTACTTACACTATGCTATGTTACAGTACATCCTTTGATCCTTATATGTGTACACAATGTTCAATCAAAATTACAAACAAAATTAAATATGTGAAACCTGCTCTTGCCCCACTTTCTTTGAAGGCCAGGAAACGTGTAAACTGCAGGAGAGCACAAAGAAAAATAAATGTAATCAATGACTGCATGGGATGCAAGAAGCATGCATCAGCATCATTTGAACAGCAACGCACGCCAGCTTCACATCAAGTGTCATACAACCGTTGCAATTTTGAGAGGCATATAGCCCCAGTTTGCCTCAAGATGGCGTCAAAAGCTGTAAACCAAAATTAATTACCAGAAATAAGAGTACAAGAAACAAAACACATTAAATTTATAGACAAAGACATTGTTATGGTGAATTCCATAATTTATATTGGCAGTTGTGGGAGTCTCCAAACAAGTTTTTGAGTAGACAACGATGTCAAATATTGTCTCTCATGTCCCGTAACGGCAACATATTACGAAATTATTCAATAATCGACTTGCAACAATCATTTCAACTATCCATTTTAAGAGCTGCTCTGATGGCAATGATGCCTGTTGACATGCCAAGAATATCAAATTAGGTATTTCTTTAAGATTCTTCTTTGACGTTCATTGTAGCTAGTTGATGCTGCTCACAAATTACACTGTCACTGCTCATAATGTATTTGAAACTGACACGTGCAGATGCCAGATAATGGATCCTATGCAGGACACTACCTTAATGTAAATTTTATTAGAATAACACAGAAGGGGGAAAACACTCCTACATATTGATGAAATGCTGTAAGGCACAGTTACTCTAAGCAGAACAGGTCATCAACACTTACTCATTAGGCGACTGCAAAATATCTCTCTCTACATACTCTTCATTGTTCTACAAATAAGTAACATAATTTCATGAATTCAAAACTTTTAACTATGCAAATACCAAACGTAACATCTCTTACTATCATCAATACATTCCATTATGTATGCATATGCACAATTAATATACTGGTCGTTTAAAATATTAATAAAATGAATATTATTTTCTGCACTGTAAAAGTCTAAATACATTTATTTTAAAAATCACAGCAATGAAAGTACAGTATGATTTAGTTGTTATACAAAATATTTTGGTTTCACTGTAGCTGTACTAATAACAAACTACATAACCAATGTAAAATATGTTTTACATACACAGGAGAAACTTTTAGTTTTGGCAGCCAACTACAAAATAATCAGCAAGCATTGAAAACAAAAACAATTTTGGCAAACATGCTTCAAGACATGTATTCATGAACAGAATAGTTTGTATCTGTTGCATCATCAATGCAAGAAGCACAGGCATTGGAATAATGGTTAGTTACACCACCACGTGACATTACTAGAACTAATGAAGATAGCATTGATTCGAGAACCTCTTGCATCATAAATTTTCGTACTGTTGGCTCCAAAATAGCAACTTTAAAAAAAACTTCTTGATACAATTTACGAATTTATGTGAAAGAGGTGGATGGTGTAGGTGGGAGAAGTAACAATCCGTCATACCCTTGCATCCTCGCTGATTTTGGACGAAACAACTCTTTGTGAAGTAACAATCCGTCATACCCTTGCATCCTCGCTGATTTTGGACGAAACAACTCTTTGTGAAGTTACAATCCGTCATACCCTTGCATCCTCGCTGATTTTGGACGAAACAACTCTTTGTGAAGTTACAATCCGTCATACCCTTGCATCCTCGCTGATTTTGGACGAAACAACTCTTTGTGAAGTTACAATCCGTCATACCCTTGCATCCTCGCTGATTTTGGACGAAACAACTCTTTGTGAAGTTACAATCCGTCATACCCTTGCATCCTCGCTGATTTTGGACGAAACAACTCTTTGTGAAGTTACAATCCGTCATACCCTTGCATCCTCGCTGATTTTGGACGAAACAACTCTTTGTGAAGTTACAGGACAGCGTCTTTTTAACAGAGTTCTTAACATTATTTACATAGTAGGTTGTTTGACAATACAAATATGAATTTATGGCATTAATTGAGTTTGCTAAAAGAAAGAAATATTACAACACATTCATTAAGAAAGTTACAATTATAATGATGCAAATACAGTAATAGAATTTGACCACATTAATCTAATACTGCTTTAAAAATGCAATCAACCAAAAACACACATAATTCATATTTGAAATCTTTCCAAGAGTCAATGCTTGTGCTATAAAAGAAAGAACAATGATGATGTACAGAGCAATGAATGCATCGACTGCTCAAAACAGCAGTGACAATCTGTTGTCAGGGTAGTGATATATGCATTCCGTATTTATGTACCAACATTCACATTTCAAATATCCTGAAAAGTGCCCACAATCCAAACGTTTGCAACTCCGGTATGTGTGTTTTTTTTATTTGTCATCTACAAAAGCTTGAAAACTGTCCACTGCTTGAATATTACAGTAATAGTACAAAAATATGTTAAATTGCAAAACACACACACACACACACACACACACACACATTATTTCTCAATGCAAATAGGCTACACACAACAATCATTTATGAGGAAACTCCAAGCTCATAATGTTCCGCTACACTTGTACAGTATTTTTAAGTGCGAGGGGGCTACACTTGAAAATCATTTGTGGGGAAACTCCAAACTTCGATTACACGAAAGACAGATTCATTACCACTCAGGCAGTAGACAGTTTTCAATCTTTTGTGGATGACAACTAAAAACACACATATACCAGAATTGTAAACTTTCAGACTGTGGGCACTTTACAGGATATTTGAGATGTGAATGTTGGTACATAAATCTAGAATGGTAACTATTCCTACAATGAATACTTTTCAGGATTCAGTAACACACCGCTTTGCTAATAAAATGTGAACGGTTACCATTCTGGATATGATATTTCTGAGCAAGTATGGATGCAAAATTTCCATACTGGTAACCATTCTGAATAGATACTTTTCAGCCCCCCCCCCAAATATATGTAGATGGAGTAGTAGTATCAGGCGTACTACTGCGTCCTTCGTCAATGCTGCCACCATAACCATTCTCTGATCATGGAAAACTCATGATGTGCACAACAGGAACATTTCTTTTTGCTCATCAAAATGTACATTTGACATTATTAATTGCAACAGGCTATTTTCTGCTTACTCTTTAATAATATGTAGCGCTTTCACTTGTGCATAAATAATATTCCAAAACTTGTTTGATATAACTTTGCACCAATTATCATAATAGTTCAGATATACAGTCCCTATAAATGCAGTTTTTTTTTTTTTTAATAATAATAATTTGATATACACACAGTAGTTACAGTTTGTAGCACGTGCCATGAAAACTTCAGTGCCTACACAAGTGTCAATGGAAATTATAGGCAAAGACTGGCTGGACTTGCAAAGTTACCTTTATATCAACATCACAACCCAGAATCAGTATTGGGATTAAAACAATTTTTTAAAGCCCACCTTTCTGAATTCAGAGACAACAATAGCAAAGCTGATGGAAATTAGTAGAAACAATAGTTTCAAACCCTAAACCACAATTCAATAAATGCATAATCTACAAACAATCCAAAAAAAAAATCAATACCACTAACAGCTATCAATGCATAGATACAACAATGCCGACAAATGAAATTATAGTTCAATACCAATTCAAGAAGACATAAGAGGCAGAACACAATCACAGAAAACGATGCAAATATATTGCAAATAAAAGAGCAATAAACCATGAAATAGTTTCAAGTGTGAGAAATTGTTTGTAGAGAAAATCAGATGAATAACAAAGGACGCTCTTCAATTAGATCAGAACAAATTGGATTGTTATAAATGACAACATTATCTAGACTTCAATAATAAAATTGAATTTAGCACATGAGTTAGGAGAGAAATTGCATATGTTATGTACGTTGGTTCCCACTTGTAGAAACATCTTGAAACATTACAGAGACTTCGCTTGCTGTATACTCTCTCAGCATTACAATTCTTGCTTCTAAGTTTTCCAATTTTTCCCCCTTCGTATTCGTTAACTTTGCCACTTTTGAAAACCCTTGTGCTTCACATTACCCAAACAGTATCAGATTTATTCCAGCCAGAAGAACATGCAAGTTCATACTTACTATGTCAGCTATGATGGGTACTTCCAGAGAATTATTATAGGTTGCTAGTGTTGAACAATTTAGCTCGTAGCGAGCCGACAAAATGGAGCATCTCACTGGCTCTCTTATAAGCTCAACGTACTCATCATAGCATTGCATAGGCACACACAAACAATAACAAATACCTAATAAGAATTCAACTGACACAGACAATAACATTTACGACAACAGTCATATGAACAATAATCACATAGCAATGACAATTGGTCTCGGTTGTCAGCATGATTTCTCTCTAATTTTTCGCATAGCTTCAGTGTCTCCTAAGTAATCCCAATTAATTTTAACACTGAGAAACTGAATATAGTTTACATCTTAGCCGGTATTTCTGAACTGCATTTTAGGCACTGTCTTTGGCTTTTGGCAATTGACAAAATGGTCTCAACTGATTATTGTACTTGCCTAGAGCAGTTGATCATCAAGTGTCTACAGTTCCTAACAATGTTGATGTTTGATTTGACGCACGACGTCTTTTTAACAATGATAATTTTAACGACTGACTGTCGCTTCATCCCTAGATCAGTTTGTTGCAGAGTTGGAAGTTAACTTTATCCCGTTAATATGTGTGATTGTACTGTCTGCTTGCAGATTGTTTTATTCACCGGCCCACCATCACAATGCTTAAGGACAGCGAGTTCTTTCACTCCCCGCTAGATAGCTCTAGTAGTATTTATTGCTTGTTGCCATGCATTCACACCCCCCGCTCTATGACTACCCCTTGCACTAGCAGCATAAGCCAATCAGTAGCGGGCTGTTGGCCCGAGATTAGTATAGTATAAAAGCTGAGGTGGCCCACGTAATTTGCCCAGCACCTGTTGTTCAGACACTGACCAGCGTGAATGCTCAGCAGTCTTCATTTCTAGCGCACGTCGCTCACACTTGACCAGATAGATCTCAACACTTACTAGCTCTTGCTGCTCACGAGTCACCCGTTCTATGTTCATTCTAGCACCTGTTGCTCACGACAACACCTCCATACTTCACTAAGCTATGCTTGGGATAGGGTTAAGTTATGTTAGTTAGGAGATATCCGTTACGTACCCCACAAACCATGTCACCTCCTACAGTATCTGTAGAAGACGTCTCCTAAAAGTTTAGTGCTACACAGTGCTTGTCCGCTCTATCCCCAGTGTTACAGCTGTTGCTGTTAGATAGAGTAGCCATAAGCCGAATCAGTGCGATGATATTCAAAAACTTTTACCATGACAAATCTTTTAACAGGTTGGTGCATCGAGTGCTATATTTAGCTTTTTGACATAAATCCCTCACATCCTAGGGTTAACCTCTATATGAAATGCCTTAGCTTTTGTTTGCTCTGAGAATCTGTGTCAGTAATGTAAATGAATAGGGCAGGCTAAAACAAGCAACCAAAGACAGAAGCTGCAAGAGCAGGTTGGGAGAAAAGAGCCGCTGTTAATAAATAATATTGTCCTTTTTCTTTCGAGTGCCATGTTGTGCCGATTACGTAAGGGTAATTGTAGTTCTAAATATTGGGTAAATACTTCCGCAAGCAGTTATGGACTTTATATGAGTAAGGCTGCAAGAACATACAAGAGAGTATTTCAAAGAAATAATGAAAGTAAGTAGTGCTCTACAACAGAACTGGCCACAGGTGCAAAATAATAAGGAAAAAAAATGTAAGCAATTTAGTTTATCAATGATTCCAGTAACAGTCAGCGACTCACTCACTCGTTATATTGGTATTCAGAGGTCAATACACTGCACTGTATGATGACAGTTATAATTCCACTGTATCACAGTACAAACTGACGGCAGGAGGTAACATTCTCCCATGTGCTGATTGTTTCAAGTGTCCTGTGTAATATTATGTATATCATTTAATCACTTCTCTAGTGTTCTTGTTACTGTTCTAATGCTAATTGTGTCTTTTTGCCAATGATAAAATTTACCTATATTTTACCACAGAGAGTGCTCGTTCCATTCATGCAGACAAATCATCCAGTTTGCTAATTGATACCAGTTTTAATGAGGTTAAAATGTATATAACTATATAGCTAATATGGTTATTCACCTGTAGCTTCTTTAATTACTATTGTAATGGTATCACATGAATCAACGAGTATTTTATTTCTATTATACAGATGTACAGTCCTTAGGAAACTGACATTTCCTTTTTCAGATAATGCAAATCTCATCTTTCAGTCCTTTTGCTAGAAAAGCATAGGGTCCTACCATACGTTTATTATTTACACACTGGAGATGTGCGTATACTGGCAGATGTTTTAGTTTTGTATACATTATACTATTCCCACTGCAAAAAGTAAATAAGTGTAACTACACTAATATCCACACATATACATTTCCCATTCCTACCAAGAATAAACCTTTTCAATGGAGTGAAAATTTATTCAGGAAAATTATCAGAAGAGTTGAAGTGTAACTAGGTACTCTCAATAGGAAAGCTGCCCGCAACTAATTAAGTAATTTTTTTGTGTGCAAGACCAACCATCTTTCCTTAGCAAACACTCTTATACTGAATAAATAATAGTTTTATTTCATTGAGCACCTTTCATGCATCGAGATCTTAACTGAAATTAGATAGTTAGTTCTTTAATACAATCTTCTACAGGGAAAATTGCAAAACATGATGTAGTTCAGCGTAATTAAAGTAAAAGTAATCACATTTAACCACTGAGTAAAACGTCAAACTTAACTTCAATTCTTTGATTTGTAAATATTCCAGATAAAGTTTTGCAGTGAAGTTTTATAGGCATTACTTTTAAATGTACTTAATGTGATAACCAATTTTACATCAATCATGTTACAGTTGATGTAGGCATGCGTATGCAAGGACACAAAAAAAAAATACAGATAGAACACTTTCATTCACAAGTTTATAGGGTGGCAATAACGATAAAGATAAATTTATCTCTCTCAGTTCTGACGATAGCTGCATTCGCAGCCTAGCATTTCCAAGCGTAGCCTGTATTCCGAAGAAGGAAGTCTTTAAGTTGATGCACTAATAATACTCAATTACTTTATATTTCGTTTGAGGACCTCTACACTGCAATTGCCCATGCAAATGCAGACCTAAGACATTTTTTTTCAGTATCACTAACTAACTTTACGTCAGTGCAGCATCGTAACAAAAAAAAAAAAAAAAACCAAGCTGACGTCCCCAAGCCCTATGTCATGCTGCGTGAGAAGAATGAGCCGAAAGCCATCTCAAAATCACAATCTTTTTGAAGCTGAGCTTTGCTAAAATTTAAAATACGTAACAAACAGGTAACACAATAAACAAGATACTCATTCCAAAGCGAGATATCAGCTTCACCACATAGAAATACCACCCTTAAAACATTTACAAAAATCACAAATTTCAGTAATGTTTCTAAGTACAGAGTTCGAAGTCTATGAAAATAAACAAATATTATTTGTACAAAAACCTTGCTTAGTAACCAAAACTAACAATATCTGCCATAAATAAACATTTAACTGAACTGACAAACCTAATTAAAAACAATTATTTTCAAACACAATACTCAGGATTAATTTCCATTAAAATTAAATATTACCAAAGGGTTAATTTGCAAAAAATACTAACAATTTTCATAATAAAGTTTTAAACAGAAACGACACAAAATAACCATCTACTTCAATCTACAGTAATGCTATATGCTAATTTAGTTCACTGCTGGAAAAATTAACTCACCACTGCAAATGTAACTATCATGTAGTTTGTTCTACAAACTTTCATTACTATAACAATAAATTAGTGAAAGATTATAGAGATACATTATCAACAATACAATAAGATATACAGAAATAAGGTGATGTATAACATTTAAACTGGAAATAGTAACTGAAATAATGTGGTGTATAATACTTGAACTGGTCAGATCTTATTTTACTAGTATATATAAATAACTATACATATATACATATGCAATCTCCAAAAATTGTTCTGTATTTAATGGGCTAAAATAAACAAACTCTACTGTTAAATATAAAAATGTGATTAGCAATAGAAAAACTCATATAACCATATAAATTAAGTGACAAGAAAACAAACTTTAAATACTTTTCAGTTTTCGAAGAGCAAATACAGTTGTACCAAAGTGTGTCATCTAACATTCATCTTGCAGAAAATCTCCAAGGCTTTCCACTGTTTTGAATGAAGTAGAATGTGTGGCCTTTTAGACCTCATGAACTCCACAGCTTCTGTAGGGCTCCACTGATTTTTCTAGACATGGGAAAAAAATTATCTGTACATTTTACAGCATCTAAAGCTAACTTAAAAATGACAAAGTACACTCTTTACTGGACGATCAGAGTAGAAGGGGAGAAGGAGACCTTGCAAGTAAAATTATTTCATTTTAACAACCTTAACTTTAAAATCCTGGCAAAAAAGGAGTGAAGTGGGCGGCTCTTAAACTTGCGGTCTTGAGAGCCAATGAGGGTGAAGAAAGGTGAGTATGGAGCAGCGCCAGGATGCAAGGGCAGGGAAAACGGGAGATCCCCGAGAAAACCCGCTGACCAGCATGATTCCCACTTGCAAAAATCCAGGAGAGACCCTGCTAGGAATTAAACCTATTTCACGTAGGTGGGAGGCAAGTAGTCTGACCACTTCACCACCGGGGCCCCCCTGACATAATAGTAACATTTAGTCCAATATCCTTAATGAATTATTTCCTTTCAACCAACAAAACTGATTTATTAGCAATCTGAGTTTTAAACTAGCAATGAGGTTAATGCCCTGTGCTTGGCAACATGATACGGACACATGGTGACAGAGACAGCTGTGCTAGTCTGACAATGCAACATCAAAAAAATGTGTATACTTGGGAAAGTGTAGTAATGAATATTTTCTTTACCAATTTAACAGTTTTTTTTTTTGTTTAGCCTTATGCCTACACATTTGTTTACATCATTGTTAGTATTTTAGGGCTGCCACCACTGCTGAAGTTGAAATTGTGGTTCTTATATATACAAATCCTGTAAAATCCTAGAAAAATTGGGTCAAATACTTAGAATTAAAAAATTGGCAAGTTACAGAAAAAAAGTGGATATGAAGGACATGTACATATCTAATGAAAATGTTTTTGTTTGGAATACAAACCATGGTAATACTTTTCTCCACTCACACTTACACTTTTGTTTATTCAACGACCATATCTGCGATCATTTTTGTTTCCTCTACATTGTAATATCAATGCCAAATGCAAAACACCATCACCAAATTTGGATTGCGTGCGCAAAAATGACAATGTGCGGCAAAGGTTTTTTTCAATAATGAGCTTGGCCTTTGCATGTATTACAGCCAGGAACAGAAATATTTAGATAACTGTATACCCACGGCAGTGAATAATTAAGCAAAATGTTTTGGACATACTCTATTGAAGCAATGGTGTATGTCCAATATATTTCGCTTAATTATTTACCTCTGTTGTAAGACCTTTCTAACAAAGACGTCAAAGAAACTGACAAACATTGCTGCGGGCATAGTGTTGCACGTATGCAGCAGCCATTTTGAGTAGAGTTGTTTCGACATGGATACCACTGCCGACACGGCACCAATGCACTTCGCACTGAATTTTAGAATAAGTAATTCTGTTAGTAATACTTTAAAAAACATTTCTCCTAGACTCAATTAAATATAGAAAATAATTTTCTAAAATACCATATATAATTTATTTTAATCTGACACAAAATGCAAGCTGACCTAAAACTTTCAAACCCTCTGAAAATGCAAATAATATAACACCAAATGCAAGTCAAATTTTAAATTACCCACACATTATCAGCTAAGAGTGCACGGTGAAGTTATAGATCAGACAGATCACATCTGTAGGTTTATGTGGGGGGGGGGGGGGGGATATGACCTCTTCATGCCATGCCGCTACCTGTTGGCGACACCTTGCACATATAGCAAATGTCTGTCTTTTAAAGTAATTAATAATATTTTACTGCAAAGGAAACTTGTAATTTTGAAACACAAATGGGGTGATTATGATTGATTTCTTCACTGTATTTAATAATTAATCATTCAAATCCACATCCTCTGATTTTCCCTGTCATGAGTTACACTGAACATGGCTCAGTGCTTACCTACCCATTATTAAATGGCAGAAGGTGTTGAATAGACATTATTATTCAAAGACGCGTGTCTATTGAAAAAATTAATATAAATCCTCCAGTTTCCCAGCAAGACGTTGATGAAAATGAACACTTATAATACAATTCGCTCGATGTTCATACAATTTTTTGCTGACAAGTGGTAGAATATATGCTTTTGGGGATATAATTTTATTTGCGAAGATGATGCCCTTTGAGTTAAATAAATATTAATTTTAAAGTCATATTAATTTTACGCCACATACAATGAAACACCAACCTTACTGGATAAAACAACCTATAAGCCACAAAAGAAAACATCTTTACAAATAATAATTCCATGTTAAAATGTTTTGCATAACATTTACAGATGAAACTATTTGCTTTGAAATACAAGTGATGTTATATCCAACTATTTCCAGCGACATATACTGTATTTACACATGTATAGAGCGCACTCATGTATAGTGCGCACGATGATTTTTGCAAAAGGGAAAATTTTTTTTTAATAAAATTGCACCAAAAATTTGTGGCACCCTGTTAGTTAGTATGGAACAAATTATTCTTTTTTGCAGTAATGTGTGGTGATTGTGATATGTTTGGAAAATACTTTAATTAAATAACTTGGGTGCAAAAAGCCAAAATAAAAAAAAATTCTGGAAACCTCATTCTCCTACTACTCAACATTTCCAGCTTCGTTTTTCTTTTTTCTCCTTTCTCCTTTTAGCAGTGACCGACTCTCGTTTTTTTTTTTTTTTTGCAGTGCAAGAATGTCACACTATCCATTTCTCTAAAAAAAAAGGGAGTCTTCTCGCCCCCCCCCCCCCCCCAATCCAAGAACATGGCTCGCGAGCCTCTGCCATGGAAACAAAGAGAGATTGGCAGAATTATCGACCAGCAACATCTGCGTGTTATTAGGAGGAGGGGAGTGGGGGTAAACATGCTGCAGCTCTGGTTTGCGCGTAACAGGATGTTGTTAGAAGGTAGGCGGTGGGAGCGGAGTTCCGACCTACACATAACTGAAGGGTCGCTGAGAGAGAGAGAAGGGAAAGGAGTGAAGTAAGAGCGAGAGATGAGACAACAGATAGTCCAGTCACTTCCCTCAACATCCCCGGACAATTTATGGCTACCACTCCGCCTTCCTCCCCAGAAATATTTTCCTTGATTTTGGGAAAAATGGGTGCACTATTCACAAGGAAATACTTTATTTGTTCTTATTTTTCTTTTTCTTTTAATGTGTGGCATATACAAAAACTGAAGTACGGTAATTTTTGTGCCAATGATACAGATACACCGGGAAAAGGCGAAGTATTGGCCGATACTGATAACTAGTGTCGGTATCGGAACAACTCTAATTTTCAGTAAAGTGCTGTGTGTACGCTCAATATCTTCGGCACATAAAGAAAAAAGAGAAGTTTGTTTACGTTTGTCAACATATTACTAATTTGAAGTGAAATATGATCAAACGTTTTGTAGATGACACTTGCGTGATTTATGTATTAATAACTGACATGGACATTCGTTGTGGAGATAAAAATTTCACAGTTCCAAGCATAATATATTTGGGTAAATGAAGGTGGTAAATGCAGTGGTCTTACTGCACTGCAAGAGCTTTTGGCGAGACTTGTTTACCTATCTTTATAGAGTATAGTTCTTTTACACGTAATAATTGTTTAATATAGATATTACACACTATTTAAACATTAGTTATGGTGGCTCAAGTATACAACATAGTCGAACTATAAATGATTGCAAGAAATTATTTTGTACACCTCAGTGGTACATATTAGAATTATTTCACAGATATTTACCCAGAGTTAAAAATCCATTAAAATGGCAGGCCTATAAGTATTAATTATAGATGATATTTTTTTATTATGTGTCTTTGCTCAATCTTTTATGCAAGTACAACAATCAATTTAATATTTAAAGTCAGTTTACCTTGAATGTTGACGCATGATGCGTTGGCGACAATGGAAGTTAAACGACTTCAGCTCATCAGTATAGTACGCGCTGCATCTGATCACAATGGAGTTTATCATTGTTGGCTGCCACATGACTTCAGCTTGTACTGTTTACCCTGGCAAGAATGGATGTTCCAGCCCAGCGGTATTGTTTTATCCACCAGCTCCCCAAAGGCACCGAGTACTACTGAACACCGCTAGATGGCTCCTGCAGTATGTTTTGTCGCTGCCTTCCATCCTTCTCCATGCCGGCTGGTGACGTAATGCCAGAGAAGATATGCCCCCCCCCCCCCCAGCCGGGTAAGCCCGCAACCCTCACCATCAAGACGCCAACCAATGAACACTGAGGCAGCTGCCCGGCAGAGTATATAAGGAGAGTCAAAATTTGACTCAGTCTTTAGTCTTCCACAGCACATGCTGCCGCAACAGACCAACCTGACGAGCCTTCACCTCAGGCCTTTGCTTTCCATGCACCCCATTTTACCTTCCCTCTTCACTGCACTTTCAGTGCCGAAGAGACACCCATTCCTTGGGCACCTAGCCAAGATCACTCCTTTCATGCCTTACTTAGTAATTCAAGCACCGTGCCGAAGAACCCAGAGCAAAGTTTTCACAGCGTTAATCTACCCCGTCCCATTCAGTTCAGGACCAGGTCTCCTCTACCTGGACTGTGTAGGCATTAGCTTTCCCTAAGCTCTTGTATATGTACGAGGTAGTGTGGCATCACAAGATTATTTCCTCTCACGTGGAATAAACATTGTGTTTAACCTGATTCTTGAGTACCACATTTCTGTAGACTTAGCACCTATCCTAGTTGACCTCCTTCGTGAGGGAAACGCAGGTGGTCCCGGGGATATTACTCAATCGAGCCAAAACATTTATTATCAAACCCACACTCACTCGCAATAAGGCCAGCCTTTCTGCATACCCCAGTAGGCAGACTGGTGGAGCCCGCTCACATATACTCGGCCTACAGTCCAAGCTTGTCAGTTCAGTGCTCATCATTTCCACCGCACTTTCAGTGCAGGAAGGGATGTTCCCTGGATTGGGAAGACTCGGCAGAGGCAGACACACTGCGTAGGAAACACATTCCCTGCACTTCGTCTCACGGATGCAAGCGTGTCTTTGTGAGAATCCAGATACCTTTCTCCAAACGCAGTGGTATTAGGGGGGAAAGTTAAGCAATGACTCATTACCTCCGGGCACCTACAAGAACTGACTCCCTCCATTGTAGCCTTTTTCTACAGACTTGCTCCACGAGAACAGGTACAGGCCCTGCGTCAGCTACTAGTACGTCACACCAGCTATTCTAAAGGAACTGTTAACGTGTCCAGTTTGTTGCAGCAGAGGTACACCCATGGGTCAGCGAGTTCCTCAACCAGCCAGAACAGCTGCCAACAGTACCCATTGCCTGCCTTCGACTCGATGCTGTTGCTCTGCCCCCAACACTATGTTCCAATGTCCACAGTCAAAGCAGTGCCCACATGTACAACTGTTAAACCTCAGTCACATGCTAGAACAGTAGAGAAACGTCGCCCAGGTATACCACCAGAAGCACGTACTTTGAAACACAAGATCACTACCAGAACTCGACTGTGTCCTGCCGTAAAGCTACCCGGCCAGTTCTGTACACTGGACATGCTCCAGTCCCTCACAAGGATTAATTTACTCCAAACCCTACCAGAACAGGATGCACTCTGCCTAGCAACTGACAAAACCTATGCTGATTGATGTAGTGGTCTCTCAGAAAAACGGGGCATCATGCATCAATGTTAACCTTTATATTTAGTATTTTCACTATGCAGTTTCAATGTGTCTGCCTTGGCGGCAGATTTGAATTTCATTTTGTTTAAAAATTGTGCTATGGTATTGTTTAAGACTGATATGCGAGAATTTCTGTTTTTAATAACTATTCAAGTTATTAGAGATGCTTGGGTTTTTATCGCTATGTTAGGTCCAACATAAGCTAGGAGACATCAAGATTCCAACCTCCCCATTGTCGACCTTCTGGTATGGTAATGTGAACTTTGGCAGTTAATTGTGTGAAGTTTCAGAATTGCTCAGCTCCTACCGCTACTGATGCTAACATAATAATGTTTTTGGTAATCTTTTGTCTGGATGAACACTGTTGTACATCTTAATCACTTTCTGAGAATCATGCTGATTCAGGAGTCAGTGAGCAAAGATGTTAGAACGATAGATTCGTTTGCATAATTCTTTAAAGTAATTTTCTAAAGTAAGGTCTGAGTATTTCCATGAAGGCACAGCTTAGATGTGTGTGTTGTAATCTTGAATTTTACTAATTTCATTTCCCTAGATCAGTAAACTGATCTTTATCACAAATTTGAGTCCACTCATTTTCGAATTTAAATTTAGTAAATGGAATGTGAAAGGTTTTAATGAGTGCATATGAAATTACAGTTGTTACTTGTCCTCAAACTCTATGTTGAGCCAGCCACAAAACTATAAATTTGTTCTGTTGGAGGATTGGAATAATGCATACTGGAAGTAGAGGAATTAATGTATGTTTTGTGCAATGAGTAATTTAAGAGTATATTTATTTCCATTTGTTGAAAACCTCATCCGTTTGTCTGTCATTTATTTCACATTCTTTTTTTTCTTTCCTCTCGTCCATCCGCATGCCACTCGACTTTTAGTTCTTGAACACAAATAAAACTGGTAAAATTGATGCATTGTTTTAATGTACTTGAATTTTGCTATAACACTTTTAATGCAACATTAAATAATTACTAATCAAAACAGAAACGGTGTTCCTCTAGAAATTACTTTTAAAGCAAAACAACAGTAAACAAGAATCTGGATTAATGATAATGTAAACATTTAAAACAGCAATTAGTGAGGAGTTACACTGCTGGACTAGCACATTGTCACAACCACAAATTTGAACACAAAGTTAGGCTATAAGAAATGTCCGCTACAACGCTGAACATGCAGTGCCCAAGTCTAGTTAGAATCTTTTTCCTTCAAGCATTGAAACTACAGTATTTATGTTATGTCCTGCAAATTTTTAATATGACATCATGGAGATATGCAATCAGCTCACTAGCTTCCCACAGCGACAATTCAAACTTCATCCTCGTTGAATATGGTTTGCCTTTTCCACACATAGGAACCATAGCAGACATAGCTAATGGGTTTTCTTGAGGTACTCCTGTTTCATTCACCACATCTTATTGTCGCTTCATTAATCATCAGCCTTTCAGCCCATCCATAGACAGTGGCTTAAAGACAGGAACAAGGAATATGTCAGTAAATTTTTTGGACCAAACCTAGCAGAGAAAATTAAGTAAATGTTTTCTGTTTTAACAAAAATCTGGGTATAAATGATATGACAAGACTGAATATTTTCTTTTTTCCTTTATTTTCTACAATTTATATTCCCAATCAAATAAATCACAATTTACGAAACACAACATACTTATCACAGGTATTTTGGAGTACATAGGGACATAACAAGATTTAATAACACAGTCCCACTTTTCAGCCTTTCTTGTACTTTACGACATTTTCTTTGTTATTTGGAATTCAGTGCAAAACAATCTCTGTCTGTTTGGGTGAGAGTCCACCATCACTAGTCAATTTCTTTTAGTACTCAAATTCACTAATCACCACCAGCAGACATAACTTTATGCTTGGAATGCCACATCAATGCCTTACCAAAGAATCAAACCTAGAATACCAAGCATTACAGAGCAGCATACAACCACCTACAGCATGGAGATCAGCCTCATGATAATGGAATTAATTCTGGCATGAAAGTTAAAATTGCTTGGCGTGTGTCCTGTCCAGTAAGCACTCACCACAGATAAACCTAGGAGTTATCAGTCAATCCCAGAGGTGGATGCCTGCTGCCTGCCTAACTGAGTCATGGATACATGGACTTTCATTACTATAAGTGAACTCAAGTTTGCTGTTATGTTGGCACTCACTCATCAATTAAATAGATTTTTAAGAAAATTTAAATTGTGATAAAATACTGCAAAAACACTAAAGTCATCCACCCCTGGAACCAAAAAGATATATGTAGAACATTTTCACTTTTAACTCTAATCATAAATATGCATAACTCTCTTGTGGGTAGTCAAAAGGTGTGTGTCATTAACGGCATATGTGATCATAGTAGTGTGAACTTGCTAGATATGAGACACTACTGGTGGCAATTAAATGATTCAATTACAACAAGACTATACTTTTTTTTTTTTCTTCACACAATCACTACCACTTTGTGATTAAACATAGAAAACTCTCTACGTATTGTAGTTTAAATAGCAGCAGGAATAAGTGAACAGTCTTCTTGTCAATATAAGCTAGACCTAGTGGCAATGGGGAAAGATCTAACACACTTCCTGCATCGATACATTCAAACCAGTTTATAACATTTTCTGCTTCCAAAGTGTCCACTTGCAACATCATCTCGTCACCTATGTACTTTACATCTCCGTTACTGCTACGTGCGCGCGCTCCTCAGGCTTCACGCTCTCTTCTCGCAGCTTGCCGGGCCGGGCAGTCTGCCTTGGTCGTCACTTGCTCCGCACCCACCGACACTGCTAGACGTAGCCTTCCATTCCGCCGCGACTGCCTCGTCACTTCACGACGTGATGGGAACACGAACTGAATATCTGGCTGAGCCTAGGGGACTAAGCAATTCTGCGACGCTGCTGTTTTGACACAGTTTGCTCTGGTAAACTTTGGACTTGGAGCTCGGGTCCTTTGACGTTTCACATACGGCATGTGCTCGAATGGTTTGCTCAAAACTACTCCATCAGTGAGTAGTTTAATGGATCTCTCTTCACAGTTGGGCAATGTGGCTAGAACTTAGTGAGCATTGGTTAGATATCTAGTAACACGTCGCTTGATTTAGTTTTGCGTTGGCGGAATCTGGTTAACTTTTGTAATTATTATGGGCATTAATTCACCTAGTAATTTTCTCTAATTGGATGTCCTCCTGACCTTGGTATGCATTTTGAGTTTACTGAGATCCCATTCCGGCCACACGCCGGCTTTGATTGGGTACTAAGTGTCACCCGGAGTGTGCCGGAGTCGAGTTGCAGTGTGTAATCCCCTCAATCCTTCTGATTGGCTTGTGGTTTTGTAATGCATAATCTGGTAAATGAACGTGGCTGTTCCACGTGTCCTTCAGTTTGCAATGTTTGTTTAACTATGTTTGTTGTAGTAATGATTCGATGCCAGATTCCTAGCCAGTTTCATAACAGTTTATACCAGGAGTTTGCTTCGCGGTAATTGTAACAGTTTTATGCAGTTTCCTGCGTGTTCTCTTCGTCCTCTGTGTGCAAGTACTAAAAATACAAATTTGTAAGGCAGTCAACTGTGTGATATTACAATTAATTCATTGGAGAAATAAGATTTTTAGAATGCTCGCCAGACTGGGCGTTCTGAGTTAAATGGGGCAGATGTGCTGTAGTTCTCATCACCTGATTTATGAATGAGTCTTGCCAAATTACATTTTACTGGGTTCATAACTTGTCAATGTTGTGACATGGGTGGAAAATCCCTCTTTGTAGGAAACCATGTTGTAAATCTCAGTTTTTTTTTTTTGAGGAGCTTAAGAAATAATGTTTGATTGCAGTTAGGCATTGATTAAACTTTGTGTAAAAGCCTTGTCAATCAATGCACATATTGAATTTTGGATTCAGAGTTATGAATACGAAACCCTGTAGTAGTGTAACGCCAGGACTTTTTATCAGAAGTATAAACGCCCAATTTTGAAGAGAGTCATTCAGAGTGTTTCATGGTCAAAAGTATTAATGCTGTTGAATTTTAAGTGGATGTTTTTTGATAAACGAGTGATACAGCCTAGTTGCAGTTTGAGTACGGTGATAATTGTAATTGAGTATAGTACTCTTGGTTAAGGTATGTATTTTTTTGGTTCAATGAAACGCCATTGGTGTTGATTTTAATATATTTTAGTGTGTGGTAGGTTTAATGTGTTCGCCGGCCAATCACTTTAGTTATCTTTGTATAATGGCATGTTTGATGATATAATCGTTGAGTGAAAACCCACACTAATTTGAAGTGAGGGCAAAGTATTTGAAGCGGACTTGAGGATCCATGATTATTTTTGCTACTACATTTACTAAGGTGTTTGTTGAGTGTGAACGCTCTTAAAGTTGAAGTACAAAAATAATCAGGTGTGTTTTTAGTATTGTATTTTATATTTACGCACGTATTTTCACGATGTTGGAATTGCTCAATTTGTGAGCTCACACAAGTTTGAGGTGAAATTCCACGCTGTGTTTGTGGACTAGTTGGCTGTGAAATGACTGAATTGGAATATTAACGATCATGTTTGATGTTGATTCATTTGTGAACGGGATGAACCAACCAACCTTGTAAATTTCTCTGAATCTTTTATTATTCTGCACAAGTGAAATGTGTTTATTAATTGCATTGTATTGACGTCATTTAACGACCTTTTTGGTTTCACTGTTATTCATTAGTGGATTAAAGCGTGAACACGCTCATGTAGGAGGATGATTGCAGTTGGCTTTGTTGAGAGTATAATAAATGCCTTGTTCAGTGATTGGTTTGTATGTATTATAAAGGTACCCTTGTTCCTAAATTATGGCACACACTTTTCCTGTCTACAACTGTACATGCATGACCTCACAATTTAACTGCATGCAGCTAACAGGTATAAATAGAACAAACAATGCTACTGATAAACTGCAACTAGTATTTTCACTTCAAATTTGACATCCATACCAATTTATCAGATATGCAGACAGAAACTATATGAGCTGTCAACTGAAACATGATCAGCCTTACACCTGATGATTATACGTTCTCCTTAGGCACAAATGGCAAAGAAAATAATACATTTCTAAGTGTTCCGAATTCCAAGACACTTTCTGAGAAAGTCTGATCATCCGTATAGTCAACAGTAGCAGCATTAATAAAATACATTATTACCAAATTCTGTAAGACATGATTTTGAATTTTATTCTTAAAATGTAACTATTATTTCATAGCATAAGCAAGCTAAATAAAAATTAAAACACTTACTGTGTTACGAACTATCCTTGTAAATCTAAATGGTAGCTTCACACTTACAAATTACAACGTCCTGGAAACAATTCCTGCAAATTTGAGTCATGCGAAAATGATTAAAAATTGGAAATAACTGTGTAACACGCCAATTTTACACCTTTCTGAAGATACATTTATTGCCTACTTATGTTACGGCCATGCACTGTATTTTAGATTACAGTGCCAACCAAAAAAGTTACCTCAAGTAATTTCCAACTACTACGGAGTTTCTATATTATTCTGCTTTTACAGCCAGCCAAAATAATTTAGATTTGTTGTTTACAGATGTACTGTAGTGAACAAATTAGGTACAGTTCTGGATAAAAATTCTAATTTTGGATTTTTTTTTTCTAATTTAAGCCTGGAGACCAATGTGAGTTGAGTTGGTTTTCCTTATCCAACACCTTCCTTTGTTTAATTATTGTAAGAAGTCCTTGGATTCTGAGTTTTTAGGCACACGCAAACTTTCAGGCCTTAAAACTTTAACCCTTTCCAGATGCCATGTGAAAAATAGATACAACTCACAAAAATATTTCTTTGTTTCACTGTTTTAAATTAATTCTTATAAAGAACTTGGTTCAGACATTTTCTTTGGTGTCATGATACAATTGGTATTAAGAATTTTGGTGTAACAAGCCTTTGCAAACACCATTTCAAAAAAGTTTTTTTACTCAGCAAGAAATAACAACTTCATGTGTACAATCTCAAGCACAGAATAAAAAATATGGTTTCGAGGAAAAATAATAATTAAAAAAAAAAACCAAACCCATTTGTATAACAGTTTATTTTACTTTTCCTTAAAATTCTACAAATAAGGAAAGAAAAATACTTACACGTTGAAAATTTATAAAAGGAATTCTTAACTAAAGGACTAAAATTATATGTCTTCATAACTGTAGTACAGTATGAACGTTAGATTTGATGTATGAGAATTAGAGTGTTGTTTGGTTGGCCACACTGTGAAACGGGAGCAGCCAGCAGAGACACTGCTGACGTTTTATTGTTGTATGTTGTTCATGTACAATGCGTGAAATACATTAAATCATGTACTCGGAAGTCTGTAATAAAGTGTACTGGCAATGTATATAAATATTGGTGACTATTAAATTCATTGCACTACATGGCGCAGTCAGCAGGGATACGTGTTCAGTCTATGCATTTTCGTGAGTATCCATCATGGCGTCATCTTGTTACGTAGTGCCTAAGAAGCTAAGTTTAGGTGGAATTGGAGCCAATTTAAACAGTCTTTTGAGATATATTTGACTATCACAGGGCTGTCAAAACAGGATGATCAAAGGAAAATTGCTATATTACTGAATGTAATAGGTGAAGATGCACTAGCTGTGTATATCACATTTGAATTTGCGAAAGGGAAAAAGACGTACGAAAATGTTCTATGTAAGCTTGAGGCATACTGTGAGCAGAAGAAAAATGTTCTTTATGAGCGATATTTGTTCTACAAAACAAGAGCCAGTGGAATCTTCAGACCATTTTCTCACAGATGCAAAAACCAGGTAAAAAAATTCTTGTTTCAAGCAGAGGAAGTAATCTTAAAGGACAAAGAGATTTTAAGTTGTAAAGACCAAAACACACAGAAAAAATTGATAGTGAAAAAGTCTCGTTAGTTCACGCTATTGATAAGCTACAGATGGTGAAAGTAACCAAGATTCAGACTCGGGAAGTGCAAGGATCTCTCGCAGTTGAGGTTGACCGTGTCACCACGCGAAGAAATGATCCAGTGCTCATGGTGAGGAGACATGTTCGTGGTTTCAGTGTGTGTCCAGCGAGGGGAAAAACATGTTCAATATGTAACAGGCGTAATCATTTTGCAGCTGTATGCCGAGCAAAGAAAGAAAAATGCACCGAAGCAGTCGCATATGAAGTGGCTGAGGCTCGCGAGAATATTAATGATTATTACTGTGATGGTGTTGAATCGCAGGTAAATAGTGTCATTAGGTGGTACCAAGAGCTGGTGCTAGAAAATCGCTTGAAATGAAATTTCAAGTTGGATACCGGGTCTGATGTAAATTTAATTCCCATGAGCACGTTCGAAAATGTAAATTGTAAACGCTCAAACTTTAAGTTGAAGCCAACAAATGTTATTTTACAGGCATATAATGGATCACACGTGAGAATGTTTGATTCAGTAGTGCTTGAAATTAGGGTCAAATCACAAATAATACTGGCAGAATTTGCGATAACCTCTAATGGGTTTCAGCCAATTATGGGTTTAAATACATGCATACAGTTAGGATTAGTTCAGAACAGGCAGGTTGACAAAAATGATAGTGCGAATAGCAAACAAATAGCATCCGAAAAGAGTGATATAAACAAACATAGATGTTTACACAGGGTCTGGCAGATTTCCACAAAGGTATACGATCACACTTAGAAAAGATGCAAGTCCTGTATCAACAGCACCTAACACGATTCCATTAAAATTAAAAGATAAGTTAAAGGCTAAGCTAGAACGTTTGTGTCTTTTAGGTGTTATTTCTAAGGTTGACGAACCAATGGAATGGGTCAGTAAGTTGGTAATGGTTGAAAAAAAAAAGATGGCTCATTGCATTTGTGTTTAGACCCAACTAAATGACCTTAATAAGTGTATCAATAAGAAATATTATGCAATTCCAACTATTAATGACCTTAAAACTACCATAGAAAATGCAAAGTATTTCTCTGTGTTGGACCTCAAAGAATCCTTTTGGCAGATCGGACTCACTGATGACAGTAAATATTACTGTACATTTTCAACAATATATGGCTGTTATTGCTTTAATGTATTGCCTTTCCGACTCGAAATATCGGCTGAGGCCTTTCAAGAAATGTGTCAATCACATTTTGGCGACATTCGTGGTTTATTCATTTATGTGGATGATTTTTTGATTTTTGCACACACCAAGCACGAGTATGATGCTATTCTTCAAGAGGTTTTTGGGTTAAGGCAAGAGATCTGAATGTGAAATTTAATGTTACTAAATTTCAATATCTGCCTAAGCTAGTCAGGTATTCAGGTCATGAGATTGTTGATGGATTGTTAAACCCCGATAGAGAGAAGATTGACGCAATTATGAAGTATGACATGCCTAAGGATAAAAAGAGTTTGCAGAAGTTTATAGGTTTTGTAAATTACCTGCATGATTTTATCCCCAATCTGTCTGAAATTATGGGTCCATTAGGAGTTTGTTAAAATGGGAAAGCAGGCTACATGACATTAAGCTTATAAGTTCACCTGTCCTAAGGAATTTTGATGAGACATTACTGATTGTAATACAAACAGATACTGTAGTTGAGAAAATGCAGTTGAAAGTGTTACGTTACAAAAGGGACAACCTGTAATATACGCGTCCAAAAGTTTGTCCAAGCCAGAGTGCGAGTATGGTCAAATTGACAAAGAGTTCCTTGCCATATTGTTTGCATGTAAAAATTATCACTACTACATATATGGCCGACATACTATAATATACACAGACCATCAGCCATTGGTAGCTTTACTGAGAAAGCATTTAAATTCAATTGGATCGCAGAGGCTAAGAAAAATGAAATTGAAACTGTGTGTGTGTATATATATATGACATAGAAGTGAAATATAAGAAAGGAACAGAAATGCATATTGCTGATGCTATCAGTCAGTAGGGCATCCTCTACTGCTGTAGATTATGTATGACCTTGATCGTACACAATGTATATTGCTGATGCTATCAGTCAGTAGGGCATCCTCTACTGCTGTGGATTATGTATGACCTTGATCGTACACTGAATGTATATTGCTGATGCTATCAGTCAGTAGGGCATCCTCTACTGCTGTAGATTATGTATGACCTTGATCGTACACTGAATGTATATTGCTGATGCTATCAGTCAGTAGGGCATCCTCTACTGCTGTAGATTATGTATGACCTTGATCGTACACAATGTATATTGCTGATGCTATCAGTCAGTAGGGCATCCTCTACTGCTGTAGATTATGTATGACCTTGATCGTACACAATGTATATTGCTGATGCTATCAGTCAGTAGGGCATCCTCTACTGCTGTGGATTATGTATGACCTTGATCGTACACTGAATGTATATTGCTGATGCTATCAGTCAGTAGGGCATCCTCTACTGCTGTAGATTATGTATGACCTTGATCGTACACTGAATGTATATTGCTGATGCTATCAGTCAGTAGGGCATCCTCTACTGCTGTAGATTATGTATGACCTTGATCGTACACTGAATGTATATTGCTGATGCTATCAGTCAGTAGGGCATCCTCTACTGCTGTAGATTATGTATGACCTTGATCGTACACAATGTATATTGCTGATGCTATCAGTCAGTAGGGCATCCTCTACTGCTGTGGATTATGTATGACCTTGATCGTACACTGAATGTATATTGCTGATGCTATCAGTCAGTAGGGCATCCTCTACTGCTGTAGATTATGTATGACCTTGATCGTACACAATGTATATTGCTGATGCTATCAGTCAGTAGGGCATCCTCTACTGCTGTAGATTATGTATGACCTTGATCGTACACAATGTATATTGCTGATGCTATCAGTCAGTAGGGCATCCTCTACTGCTGTGGATTATGTATGACCTTGATCGTACACTGAATGTATATTGCTGATGCTATCAGTCAGTAGGGCATCCTCTACTGCTGTGGATTATGTATGACCTTGATCGTACACTGAATGTATATTGCTGATGCTATCAGTCAGTAGGGCAGCCTCTACTGCTGTAGATTATGTATGACCTTGATCGTACACTGAATGTATATTGCTGATGCTATCAGTCAGCAGGGCATCCTCTACTGCTGTAGATTATGTATGACCTTGATCGTACACTGAATGTATATTGCTGATGCTGTCAGTAGGGCATCCTCTACTGCTGTGGATTATGTATGACCTTGATTGTACACTGAATGTATATTGCTGATGCTATCAGTCAGCAGGGCATCCTCTACTGCTGTGGATTATGTATGACCTTGATTGTACACTGAATGTATATTGCTGATGCTATCAGTCAGTAGGGCAGCCTCTACTGCTGTAGATTATGTATGACCTTGATCGTACACTGAATGTATATTGCTGATGCTATCAGTCAGTAGGGCAGCCTCTACTGCTGTAGATTATGTATGACCTTGATCGTACACTGAATGTATATTGCTGATGCTATCAGTCAGTAGGGCATCCTCTACTGCTGTGGATTATGTATGACCTTGATTGTACACTGAATGTATATTGCTGATGCTATCAGTCAGTAGGGCAGCCTCTACTGCTGTAGATTATGTATGACCTTGATCGTACACTGAATGTATATTGCTGATGCTATCAGTCAGCAGGGCATCCTCTACTGCTGTAGATTATGTATGACCTTGATCGTACACTGAATGTATATTGCTGATGCTGTCAGTAGGGCATCCTCTACTGCTGTGGATTATGTATGACCTTGATTGTACACTGAATGTATATTGCTGATGCTATCAGTCAGCAGGGCATCCTCTACTGCTGTGGATTATGTATGACCTTGATTGTACACTGAATGTATATTGCTGATGCTATCAGTCAGTAGGGCAGCCTCTACTGCTGTAGATTATGTATGACCTTGATCGTACACTGAATGTATATTGCTGATGCTATCAGTCAGTAGGGCATCCTCTACTGCTGTGGATTATGTATGACCTTGATCGTACACTGAATGTATATTGCTGATGCTATCAGTCAGTAGGGCATCCTCTACTGCTGTAGATTATGTATGACCTTGATCGTACACTGAATGTATATTGCTGATGCTATCAGTCAGTAGGGCATCCTCTACTGCTGTAGATTATGTATGACCTTGATCGTACACTGAATGAAGTTGTTACTGCTGTTAATATTAGTGACAATTTAATTGATCAAACTGTAAAAGAGACTACCAAAGATATAATATTAGATTTGATTGTCAAGTTACATTTCAATGGATGGCCTGTGTAAATGTAAAGTGGCAGACCAGGTGAAATTTTTCTACAAAATGAGAAATGATATTAGTGTTGAAAATGGTTTAGTGTTGCTAGGGCATAAAATTGTAATTCCTGTGTCCATGCATGATGCAATAGTTAACAAAATGTATTTGTCTCATTTTGGGATGTCTAAAACAAAGGCACTAGACAAATCTTTGTTCTATTGGCCTGGTTTAGATGCTCATGTAGAGAACGCAGTATCAGGTTGCAGGCTTTGTGAAAAGTATAGTAATAAGAATGCAAAAGAGCCTTTGTTATTAGAGGAGGTAAGTGAACTACCATTTCAGAAGGTGGGATGTGATTTTTGTGATCTATTTGATGAGACTTATTTAATTATTGTGGATTATTATTTTTAATGATTTGAAGTGAAGCGTATAAGTTCAAAGATAGTCAAAACAGTAATTACTGAAATGAAAATCATCTTTGCACACATAGTACACTAAATGTTGTGAGAGCTGATAAGCCGCTTAGTTCGTTTGAATTCCAAAATTTTGCCAAAAGATGGAATTTTGCTGTAGTGATGTCAAATTCAAATTAACCTAAACCAATCAGATTGGTACAGAGATTTGTTGGTATTTCCAAAAGAAAGTTGCGTAAATGTAAAGAAGAACAGAGTGACATTGAGTTTGCACTTTTGGAGCACAGGAATTGCCCACTTATGGAATCTCCATACTCACCTTCCCAACTATTGCTAAGTCAAATAACAAGATTGACTTTACCCAGTTACGATAGTATTTTGAAACCTAAGATCATCACAAATTTTTGCGATTACCAGCAATATAAAAATAATGTAAATAAGACAAACTACGACAAGATGGCAAAAATGTCACATAACATCTTCTTTCCACTGCAAAATATTGTGTTTCTGAAATCAAATGCCAACAACTGGTTTTCAGAAACCGTTGTTAAATTACATAGTAGCCTGCGTTCTGTCGTAATAAAGGATTTTTATGGCACTGTTTTCAGGCGTAAAACTAGTCAAGTTAAGTCCTCTAAGGTAGAGCACAATAACCTGAGTCAGAAATGGGGTGATACACATAAAAGTACGGTACCAATGATGCGTTCAGATATGCCTGATAGGCCAAGACATGAGGTTAGAAAGCCTGACTATCTACAAGAATGTTAGATTTGATGTATGGGAATTAGAGTTGTTTGGTTGGTCACACTGTGAAACGGGAGCAGCCAGCAGACACGGCTGATGTTTTGTTGTATGTTGTTCACATACAGTGTGTGAAATAGAGTTTAATCATGTACTCGGAAGTCTGTAATAAAAAGTACCGACAATGTATATAAATATTGGTGACTATGAAATTCAATACAATAACCGAAGAAATAAAAAAATTTCTTACTTGTGTTACTTTATGCAAGAAAATTCTTAATAAGCATTTAAAAAAAGTTAAATACTGAATTCTTATTATTGCGGATAAAACCACAACCTGTTTTTATCGTTCGTGTAATTAGACATTCACAGGCAGAAATACAATGCTGCCAACTCACCTTCATGAGATAGCACCCCACAAGGGTAGCACTTCTTGTCCGCCCTGCCTTACAGTGCACGTAAACACTGCCTCTGGTCCCCATAAACTTGCCAATGTACGCCACGCCTCTGCTCAGCTTGTCCTGGTCCGGGGTTTCAAATATGTCAGTTGTTTTAAGCTGCAAGAACTCCACATCATGCTTCTGCCACTGCTGCAAATACCACCACAACCAAAATGTAAAATGCACCATTACAAGTAGGAAACATGTAGAAAATTGACATGTTCTGCCTTACCCAGTTGTATACTGCTATCACTCTCATTTTCTAATTCAAGCTGTTTCATGTTTCAACATTTTGCTAAAATATACTTCACAACCAGTTTAGGAATATTTTTCTCATTATAAGTGCATTGTAATAACTGAAATGGCACAAAATTGGAGAATGCCTATAGACGAACAATCAAATAACAATGGACCAGTGATATGTTATTTGGAAGGTATTTGTGACAAATTAGAAAGTACTATATCCACATTATTTAAGAAACACAAGTTGATAATCACAACAAAAATGGTTTCACTGAACAAACTAATCATAATCAGACAATGAATTAGCATCATACAACACTGAGGTACCACAAATTTGCTACAAAAAATTAAGATATAACTCCATACTTTATGATAGGTAACATTTCTGCAACAAAAATACATATCAATAGCCACCTCCCTGCACACTCCTATGGTTGTCAGATGTACAGTACAGATGTACCCAGAGCGATACTGTTTCTGCGCAATATGTTCCACATAATGTTTTTGTCTGTTACAGTACATTAAGCGTTCCAATTTACTTGGGGCATCAACATATACATACATACATACATACACTCGCAATTAGGCTACCGCCCGGTGGCGAGCTCTCTCAACTCTCCTTCACCCAACCAACACCTTTTCCACTCCCTTCCTGAATTTACCAACCCCTCTCACAGATACCAATTCCTCCCTCAACACATTCCACTCCCTCACAGACCTCACAAACATGGACTGCCTACCCCGCTCCATTCTCCTCCACACCCTCTGAAGCTTCTCACTGTTGTTTCCTCTTCCTCTAAACACCCCCTTACTTAGCTTGCCGTGTAGCCCTCCCCATCCTCCCCCTTCATTCACCACCTCAGCATATACAACACAATCATCTGCAAACAATCTGATTTTTCCTCTAATCCCCAAACCCAAAACCCAGAATTAGCCAAAGTTGTAAAAACAGATGGCTAGTCAAAAAGGCATCGGGGCTGTGCTGTATCAGGAGGGAACACACGGGGAAAAACATATCAATAGTTATCACAAAAGTTCAGAGATGCCGAATGTAAATATCACGTTAACGAACAAGAATGTTTGGCCATTGTGAGTGCATGCATTGCGGAAGTACCGGCTGTACTAGCAAGAAGGCAGTTCACACTCAAAACTGACAACCGATGCCTTGTATAGTTAGAGGGAATGCATAACGGGAAAAGTAAACTTGCCCACTGGGCGCTGATACTGCAGGAGTACGATTTCAAGGTAGAACACGTGGCGGGAAAAACCAACTAGCTCGCAGACGCCTTGTCCAAGAACCCTTGCCCGAATCTAACAGTAACTGATGATATGGAATGGGAAGGGGCGCTACCACCTTGCCGTGCAATACCAACTGCAGAAACACAAACCCTCGTTGTACAAAACATTGTTGCCACACCACCTGGCGAACTTGTCTCCTTGAATGTACGGGACGTGTTAAAAGAGATACACTCTGCACAGGAATATTTCCCCAGATGCCGCACAACTCCGACAACAATATGCCGCATGCTAAACAGCACACTGGAGGGTAGTGGACAGGTAAATACAAACCAAACCACCTGGTAATTGTGTGCGATGGCGGACGTATGTACCGAGAAAGAAACGGGAACTTGTGTTAAAATACGCACAAGACTGTTTGGAACATGGACACCTGGGATCCGAGCAGACACAAAGGAACGTGCAGAAATGTTTTCATTGGTCAGGAAATATGTACAGAGCTGTGTAACACCCTTAAGCTGCAGAAAGCATACGGCAAAGCCCCACAACAGCCAAGGCTGCCAACTGAGCCATTCAAAACTGTAGCTATCGACATCATGGGCCCGTACCCACGTACGAAAACTGGGAAAAAATTTCTTGTTGTTGCGACGGATTTGTTTACCCGTTGGACAGAAGCATTTCCAGTCAGCAACATTCGTGCGCACACATTGGCACAAGTAATGCAGAACGAGTTTTTTGCGAGGTAGAGACACCCTGAGTATTTGTTGACTTACAATGGAACACAGTTTATAGGGAAAAAATGGAGGGAGTACTGTACCAGGTGGGGAACAGAATACCGTACTACCCCAGCCTACCATCCATGGCTAACCCAACCAAAAGACAAAACCAGGATGTAAAAATTCAATCACATGTCCGGATATGCGAGGATCATACTAGGTGGGCCGAATTGATCCCGGAGGTAATGTTTTGGCTACAGAATAAAGTGAATGTGGCAACCAGTAAAACACTCGCCGAGATGGTACAAGGTCGCGAACTCCGTGCCCCCGGAGCATCCAGTGAAAACCCACCCAGATCACCAGAAAAAATTGGCGAACACCAGGCGCAAATACATAAAGAAGCCAGGGCGAGAACCAGATCAGTTATTGCAATGTGTGTGGTACGGATAGCAAGAGGCTGCCACCCGAACTTGTACCCGGGATGTACGTGTATGTACGAGAGAACCAGTTATCGGCAGGAGCGAAGAAGCACTGTGCTGGACTGGGACCTAGATGGACAGGGCCAGTGAGAATGGTGGAAAAGATGGGAAATTCCACATATCTAATGAAGTTGGGACCCACATGTCGCGAAACGGCACCGTGACGACCTGCGGATAGTCCGACCGCCTGTAGGGAAGAGAGGCAAGGGGACGACGTTATGCCCAGTACCACAGCGACCTGCAAGAATTTCACCAGGGAGTTCACAGGAGAGCAACAACACATACACTGAGGAGAACAACACTAACACGAGAACACCCAGCCAAAGTAGTGAACTGTTATTTAAGGGTTTTGCACCGACTGAACATTCAACACCTAGTAGTGAGGAGGTGGAAACACGTAGAACTGCAACACTATTTCTGGGTTTTTCTGTTAATACATGTAAAAACACAACGAATCAGAGCGAGTTTAAGGGGTTTCCAAGTGTACACGAAGAAAGTGGTAACATCAGTGCACATGGAAATGTCAACACAACCAGTGCAAGTGAGTTGAGTTTTAAGGGGTTTCCCCAGGGCACAGCTGAATTTGGTTGTAAACAAAGTATAAATGTAAATCTTGATACCACATGTGAAGGCGAGAAGCCTTTTAGAGGCTTTCCAGTTCCTGCAGGGGAGAACCTAGTAGGACAAGAGAGTTTGAAAGGTTTTGGGGAAACTAGTAGGGCAGTGAGTGTGACACGTGTCAACAGAGCGCAACACAGCACTCGCAAGAGGCGAGGCGAGGCGAGTCACCCCCACATGCTCGCATTGTTGTTCCTGCTTACACACCCCACCCCTGCAAACGCCGGAGAAATTGACTACCTCCGAGGCCATGTTTTCTTTGCCATCAATCGGCAATCAGCCAGGCAGAGCCCGCCAGAGCAATGTTGCATTGTTCGCATCGTCTAGACCTTCGGGGGGGGGGGGGGGGGTCGGGAGTCGTTTGTCACCGGCTAATAGCCAGCCGCACTACAGCCCATGACGGCGCTCACGTGTTCCGCACGTGCGCAAAGAGGCAGATAATTTTGAACTTTCGTATAAATGTTATTTTCTAGTGTAAAATGTGTTCTCTTGTATTTGGAGTGTTTAATATGTCTTAAAATGTTTGTACTAATTTTAATTGTTTGGTTATAAAATTCAAAGTGCCCGCAGCGCCGAGATTAAGAACACTTAACATTCCAGCGTGAACGCTGTCACAAAGAGACACTAAAATCATATTGAAATTCATAAGAAAGTTATAGAAATGTAAAACAATACTTAATTTAATTTGTGCCATTTTATTTTCAACATAAAATATTTTACTCGGCGTGCATAGCACTTCCGTTTATGTGAACCCCATAGGCGGCCATGGTAGGTCCATAGCTTGTATCTGGACAGTCTGTAGAGGAGAGCTGGCGAGGTAAGACACTGTCACACATGCAATATAACTTTTGTTCACTGATTTAGGTTTCCATCGTTATTTAGTTTACCGGTTAACCTTTGCTTGCGTACGTTTTGCCAGACATTTCCCCAGCATTATGCTTCCGCTTTATTAATTTCTTGCGCCCTTGTGGCATTTTTAACTTAATTGAGGAGGAGAAAGATGTCGGAGAGGTCACGCGACCCGCACATTTTGAATCAGGCGCCATCCACCTATGTTTATGGCTTTTCATTGTAACTTCTGCATTATTGCAACATGCAATTTTAAGAACTCTGTTTTTATGTATGTATTTGAGAGTATTTTTACATGTTTGAACATTCTATGACAATATCACGTATAACCATGTTGCCGACCAAAGCCAAGTATTTGTATGCGCCATCATTGCGTTTCAAGAATTTATTTATATAACATTGTATGTGCAATCATTTATTTCAGGGTTCTATGTCAATTTTATTCAGGGTTCAATGTATTTTTCACGTAAATTGATGCTTTTGTACTTGACCCCGCTGTCACAGTATTGTTTGATTTCATTGCCATCAGGCATGTTACAAGTATAAGCGCCACCTAAGCTTGTTTTCACACGTGTGTTTATTGAGAATATTCATCTCACGTCCCATCATATTTCATGTACCATTCAAGAGTCTATCTAATTGTGTAATTAGTGTACAGTGCAATTACTCCCGCCCTAGCCGGCTCTGTGTATAGGCCATCACCACACTAACCACATGCTGGAGGGCGAGCCCCGGTGAGGTTGCGTTAGTAATGCCGAGTAATCACGAGTGTTAATGTGTATTAAGAATTTTCATTTGTAATTCACAGTGTCCTGTCTTCAGGGAAAAACCGTCAGTCCACCCTAGCGGCTGTCGGCCCTCTTCTCTTGTGAAGGCTGTGCTTTCACGCACCTTGGTGAGATCATCCATTTAGGCATACGCTAGGTTAATTACGGGCTGTTGAGCACCCAAGCGGAATTGGCTAGTCATGACCGAGATAATCATTTCATTGGCACGTTAATGTGTATGAACAATATCAATAAAAACGAGTCTACAGTGAACTCAATTCTTTTATTCAATAGAGACAGTGTCCTAGCCAGATATGTTTTATTAAGTGTTTATTTCAGTGATTTTATAAAAAGTTTAGTATTGCCAACGTATTTGTAAGTACGCACATGTGAGACGGACACATAGAACACACAGCATCCCTGAGAACCCTGAGTCTCAATAGTGCGGTGATTGGGAAGCAGCGCTGGCGCCTAAATTACCAATTAGTATTTGTCTCATCGTTCGTCTCCTGTCTCACCTGAAGGCGTCACGAGTGTATATTATTTACACACTGACAACTGGAACACGTCACGAAAACAGTGCAAAACATTTGCTACAATATATCCTTTTTGGAGAAAATGCTTGCAATACAATGTTGATAAAAGGATTTAAATTAAAATTTATGAAATTCCGTAGAGATAATTTTCTCCACTTTCACTTTTTTAACTAATTGGCAAATCTATGCATGAGCGACTGGGTGAAATTAACCTCATAGTCGCTGTAATTACAAACGATATCAATATATAAAGTGCAAATTTGTTCCATATTAACTATTATGTAATATTCAGCTGCCGAAATGTTAGATAATGTAGAATTCCCAATATAGCAATCATTTTCATGTTGTTTTCATAATCACTAATCGCCGCCATATTGATCTGGAAAGTATACTGACACCATACTCTGTGTGGAAAAAAAATTCCTCTCAGCGCACACTTGTTCAGTGCAACTCGTGATTGGAATATGAAAATCTGACTGCTCTCAAAGCGAGTTCCAGTAATTGGAACACGTGGAACTCAGCCAGGGCCCACCGAGTACAGTAGTCCAGAGCAGAAATTGGAATACGCCACTAATGTGTACTACCTTGACTAAAGTCGAGTAGGCCTATGCACACTTCTCTATAAATTTTTTACATTTTACATACTTGTGCTAAGACTTCGTTACACAGTAGTTCCTTAATGGCTAATAAGGAATAATTCTTTGGCAAAATAGGCTTATTATTACACTGAGTGCGCACCAAGAGGTGCATTGTCCTTACGGTGTAATATTCTAAGCAGCTATTTTGGTATGAGGTGGAGAAATATCCATGTAGTAGAACTTTAGCAGTATTTCCAAAAAGTTGGAAGTAACTGGGAATGTATACAAATTATTTGAAAAGTAAATTTTAAATATAGCTTCAGGCATACCTTTGCTCCATTGGCTAAAAATTTTAGCTCATAATCTTCATTCATGGACACCACAGCCTTCACATTTTCATCCCTTATGAGCTACAATTAAAGGAAAATAAACTATTAACAATTTAAAATTAACAGAATTAAATAACTAGAATACCCAAATTACAGTAACATATAAGACACTAACACCCACCATAGGCCCTACCATCAAATATCTTGTAAACGATTCTCAATGAATACCCAAAAATGTTGAAACTGGTGGGATATCTGGAGAAGCGGGCCTACACTACAACACGGAACATTTGTGTATGATAACACTCGCAGTTTTAATACAATTTTTACATCAATAAAACTTATAGATGTATTTGTATACGTTATAGTTCTTAAGGTGCATCTAAATGCCACTACCTAAGATTTTCTTGTAAAAGCAATTGGGCATTTACTAGTTACACGACCGTAACCAACATAACCTTACAGACCACGTTTCTTAATTCAGGAAATGCAATAAAAAACATTCTGGCCAATTTAAAATTTCAGACAAAAAACTGTTCCTTTTACCTTGTTTGTCATATATCTGAATGGCAAGGCACCCAGGATAACGGTTTCGTCTATGCGATCGTACCATCGCCGCCGAGATATCCTTTCCATTACAACATTGTACAATAATGTAGGATAAAACGAAACACGTGCAAGCATTTCTACAATACAGTTCACTTTCCCCCAAAATAAATTTTCGAAACGGGGCACTAACACTTTGTCACGTTCTGTGTCACTGTCTACACCGGTAATTATTTTACGTGGCCTCATCAACACAAAGGAATAATGACTTCACACTTTAAAATAGACTTTCCAGGGCAATATTATATGATAGTTGCGGTACTTTTTTTTTTTTTTAGGCAGAATTCTTCTGCTAATTTTACGTCCTAGGTAACCACAAAGTGACAACAAGACGTGTTGGACAACACAAACTATCCTGCAAAGATTACGGACCGTTTCACTGCCATGGAGTTAGGAGTAGAAAAGGGAGATCGCATGCGAGGACGTAAATGAAACTCCTGGAGATAGATAGTATTCTATGGACTCTAGCTGTCATCTTAACAATAATACAAAACATTGTGTTTACATAAAAATTACGTTGACAGAAAGTAAAAAGCATTTAGTGTTGAACAAAAAAGATAATGAATAAAGAAATATATATTACAATTCACTTGTGAAGTTTTACTAGTTTATTATTGGCTTGTATTGGTTATTTAATAAAATAATCTCCTTATAAAACTACCAGTCTTGAGTGTGATACTGCGGACTACTATTGGGTTATGTGAGATAGTGATGGCTAGTTCACGAACTACCAGTTAATTCGCAACTGGTCTTGAAAAAGAACGAGGTGCATAGTTCACCGCGACATAAAAGAACTAGTCTCTTGTGATATCGGTCAGGCATGCCCTTAGTACCAGCAACTACGCCAGGAGCGCCAAAGTCCACCACTGCACATGCTCCATCGTTCGTTGCTCCCTACAGCTTCCCTCCCATCGGCTATCACTCCCTCTTCGACTCGCCACATCACAACGTGCATACTTCTTAACTACCTCTCTCTGTCTATCGGTATCTTTGTTTTAGCTCGTTCAGAACTGCCTCGAACTGTAGGGTTCGCAGAGCAGACCTACCTAGTTCAATAGTGACATAAGTCGAAAATTGGTTGGGAACTGCAGGACACACTGCACGAGACAGTTGGTAGACCTATGGCCATGCAGCGATCTTTCGTTCTTTCTTCCCTTCTCGTGCCGACCCCAATTGCGTAATCGGTTGCACACCGGTGTGAGATGCGAGGGGTTCTGGGTTCGAAATCCAGTCAGGTTATGCTGGGCTATACAACTTATTTCATCAAGGTCAGCAGCAGGCACAAGGTGGCCATACACCACGATGACCTTCACCTAGCCATGTAGGGAACCAGCGCAGAAACTCCTGAGCAAGAGGAAGGGCCTAATGGCCAAGAGCAGGTAGCAGAAATGCCCATTAGCTAAGCGGAGGCTAGCTCATGCACAAATGGGAGTCCTCTACGGCACCTTTTCCCCACTGCTACACCCCTGGTATTCATATGCCCACAATGTTGGCAGGGGAAGAAGAAGGGCAAGAGGAAGCGCTCACACCATCTCATACACATAACATCAACATCGCATAATGTTACGACACCCAGTGTAGAGACACTGCCATCGGAAGATGTCGCACAAAGCGAGTCAGTACATATCTGTGGGCCAGATCAGCCAACAGGGAAGCTGCCCAGCAGATTTCGCCATGATGCAAACGAAGACTATGAAACTGGCTGACCTCGCATTGGAGGACCACATCAAGAACATTAGGTAAGGTTCAACAGGAGCATCAAGTCCAGCAAGGGACAGCATACTTTTCCCCTTGCCAGTAAAAGGAGCATCACATGGTCCGAAGAGCAGCAGCGGCAGAGTGGGTCTAAACACCCCCAACTGCTCCAAGCATCAGCATCAACATCTACCGCTGCGCATCTCTTGCAATAGGATCGACCCCATTCAGCGAGCACAGGCAGTGGCACTTCACCGCCATCACGGTCATCACCCTGGAGAATCGGCAGGCAGTGCAGCACAGCATCATCACGGGCCATGCAACCTGGGACCCCACAACCAGCTGCGACCGCCGACAACCTGTTGCACCTAGCAGCATGGCAGTCCCTTGGGTGTCTGTGAGGACCAAATGGCCACCATAGAGGGGGGCGTTTGACTTATTCCTGATGTCCATGTATCCTCTGTGCCGGTTTATTCCATCGCAGACACATCAATCACCCAGCAACACCGATTGAAATTAGGTTGTGGTCTCGATCAATGCAGGTCAGCAAGAATGGCATTACACTTTTCTTGCCACCCTGTAACTTTTGGCTGCGGGTCATAATATTTCACATTCACTTCAAGAGATAACTCATGTGACCTACACAAGTGTGTCCCGTGAAGCCATGACCTGTAGACAAAACAGCCATTGGAGGGAAAACTGGGGTAAGTGGCGCCGCTTATTCCCACGACTTTCCAAAGTGTGCGATATCGATGGGCCCCGTGGCCGAACCCGGAGTGCGACATGGCTCCGAATGCTTTCACAAGATGGGGAATCAAATTCCCGCTGGAAGAATAATTCATGGCGATTACACCATAGCTCACTAGGGAAACTGCCCGCTCCAGCATAGAGAGTCGATAATATTCCATAGAAAACAGGGTGTAGCTCTGCCCTTAGTTACAATATCCATGTGTCGTCACATCCATACACATACATGAAGTTAATTTCATAACGACACACACCGATTCTAAAATGTTAATTATAAGAGTGTATGTGTAATCGTCTATCGAGAATCAGCCAGCTTCCTTAGCCATCATTTCATTTAATATCACCAATCGGAAACGAACTATATAAGCATGCTTTTACATACATACATACACTCGCAATTAGGCTACCGCCCGGTGGCGAGCTCTCTCAATTCTCCTTCACCCAACCAACTCATTTTCCACTCCCTTCGTGAATTAACCAACCCCTCTCACAGATACCAATTCCTGCCTCAACACATTCCACTCCCTCACAGACCTCACAAGCATGGACACTGCCTAACCTGCTCCATTCTCCTCCACACCCTCTGAAGCTTCTCACTGTTGTTTCCTCTCCCTCTAAATACCCCCTTACGTAGCTTGTAGTGTAGCCCTCTCCATCCTCCCTCTTCATTTACCATCCTGTACATCCTGACTAGCCATTCAACTTTCCTCCTGTCCTTCAATGAGCTCCACCCCATTTCTTTCATCATCACCGATGGCCTATAGATCCCTTCTTCCTCATCATCCTGCTCATGCCTTCTCCACCTACCCTTCACCCATCTTGCTGCCCTTCTCCAGCTCTCGCACCTCCACCTCCATGAACGGGTCCCATACTGCCACAGCATATTCTAACATTGGCCGTACCATTGTGCCATACGCCTTCTCCTTCACCTCACAGCTGACTCCATTCAGCACCCTTCCCAGCATACCCAGAGCCCTTCTTCCCTTTGCTACCACCCTCTCTACCTGTTTTTCCATCTGAGGTCTCCCTGCAGTACAATACCTAGATACTTATATTCTGCTGCTTCTTCTATCTCTTGTCCCTCCCTGCTTATCATCTTCTTCCATGTGAACCTCACTACCTTGGTTTTTCTTATATTTATCTTCATTTTGTTTTTCTGGTCCACAACCATATCTTATCAATGTCCACTTGCAAATTTCCGCCCCCCTCTCCCACCGCAGCATATACAACACAATTATCTGCAAGCAATCTGATTTTTCCTCTAATCCCCAAACCCATGTCATTTACCATTATGGTAAATAACAAAGGACCCAGCACGCTTCCCTGTGGTACCTCTGACGTAACCTCTTCTTCCTCCGATATTGCCTCCCCCACTTTCACCCTCTGCCTTCGCCCCCTGAGAAAGTCCCCTATCCATTCCACTACCCTCCTGTCTGGTATCAGCGCCTCCACTTTTCTCATCAATGTTCCATGGGGCACCTTATCGAATGCCTTCTCAAAATCTATGAAGCAGGCATCCACCTGCTTCCCTTCATCAACTACCTGCACCAGACCCTCTAATAGCCCAGCCAGCTGAGTCTCACATGAGTATCCCCTCCTGAAACCATGCTGGGACTCCTCCAACCAATTCCTATTGTTCATTATCCTCACCACATACTGCACCACCAGCCTCTCCATTACATTTCCTGTACTTGATGTGAGACTCGCCGGTCTGTAGCTGCCAGGCCTCCCCCTATCCTCTCCCTGCTTGTGTATAGATACCACCATAGCATCCTTCCAATATTGTGGTAACTTACCCTCTCCTAAGGACTTTTTAAACACCACTTCTAAATATTTCGCCAACTCCTTGCCACCAAACTTTAGTGCTGCGTTTCCTATCCAATCTGGTCCCCCTGCCTTACTGCTCTCCAAACCCCTAATTACCTTTTCTATCCCCCATTCCCTCGTCTTAAACTCACTACACCCCCCCCCCCCCCGAACCCTGTTTGTCCCCCTATTCCAACCCTCCTTTGCCTCAAACACTGACAAGTACTTTCCCTGCAGCATCTCCGATTTTTCTTGGTCATTTGTCGCATGCCTACCATTCCTTCCTGTTAGCAGAGGGATCCCTTCTCTCCTCCCCTTAACCGCCTAACATACCTAAACAATTTCCCCCATTCCTTGCCTTTTCCTTCTTCCACCATGCTCCCCAGAAATACATTCGTTGCCTGTTTGATCTTCCTTTCAAGCTCCCTCCCCATTTGTTTCATCATTTCTTTATATCTTATAATCCCTTCATTTCTCCACTTGGCATGTCATTTTGTGCACATCTTCTTCATTTTCAAAATCTCCTGTCCATATTATGGGAGATCTCCCCCAGTCCGTAACCTTTTCATTGGCACAAATTTCGCCATCATAACCTCCATTAAGCTTTTGAACTCCCTCCACAAACCCTCTACACCCACCACTTTAGACCATTTTTTAAATCTGTCTCTCAGGAAGATTATATAAGAACAATATTACAACCAACAAAATACCTTAAATTACAAAAATAGTAAGATCTAGTAAAATTAAAATAAAACAAGAATATTAAAATAAATAAACTAAAATGTACTAATCACCAACAACTAAAATAAGAAAGAGGCATTAAAAACAAAGAAAATAATATAAATTTTAACATTGAAGTAAATTAAATGATAAAAAATAATCATTACCATAACCACGAATCAAACTAACTAATAAAGATAAACCCAAAACAGCCTCGCAAACTCATATGGTAAGTATCGTTATCATAAAAATATATCAAATATATTAATAAATATAAACAAAAAAATAAATCAAAATAAAGATAAAACAATATATTCCAAATTCAATAGCTTAATTAAAAAATTATCATTATTAAACGAATCACCAATAAACCACAAACAAATATAATAAAAGGTAATATAAAATAAATTAACACTAGTTTTAATAATTTAAATAAAATATTGGTCCTTTAAACCAAAAATGAATAATAACCCTTCAAGTGCAGTGACATTCTCGTGACGTCACATTCTTAGCCCTATGTGGGGTTCCGGCATTCGCGAGTATGTCACCAATGTATTTTAGTTTAGCAATCGTAATTATGTACAACACCAATTTCACTTCTCATATCATTCACGACAAATTTGTAAAGTTGTCAACTTTTATGAAACACACATTTGTTGGATTGTAAGCCTGTCTGACTATTCCGTCACTTGTTGAATTGTACCTTTTATAGAATATACCCCTGGTGTGTTACCCTGTGAACTTTTCTGCAGTCTGTGGACTTCACTATATCCAATAGCTATCTACACACAATCAAAAATGACCAAGTGCATAAGACCTTAGTGTCAACAATAATTTATTGAGGGGAGAAGGAGGCCTATTCCTGTTGCTATAAAATTTAAATTTATTTTGATTTAATGAAGCAATTCCAAAGTAGTCTGTTTAGAAAATCGTAACTACATCTTTAATTTCTCATCATATAGGTTCTGGAAAGTATGCTGTTTCCTCATACTGTCATGACCTAGTTACTTCATGGAAAAAATGTGGCTCAAAAACATTATCCAGTTTATTTTCAGAAAACTGCATCGTGATACAAATAGGCTTTCATACATTTGTATGTTACACTGAACTCGACAGTGCATCTGCTAATTCTTTTGCCTTCATAATAAAAATACAAACTAAGCAAAATTAAAAGTCTTCTTTACAAAAAATCTTTATTGTCGACATTGATATAAACAACATGACCACAACCTCCAATTTAATACAGAATATAGACAAACAACAACTTGATCCAAGATCATTTGCTTTGAACCATGGGGTCTGGCCGTTCATGTACAACGAAAAAAACGAATCTGGTTCAAGGCATTAAATGCGTTGGTGCAACACTTCATATACACTGATCTTAGTTCTAACACACAACGAACCTGGATCACGGTAGTGAACTGGAATGGTGCAATCAGGCATTACTAAGTAGGCAGTGTTTGCCCTTATTTATATATTGGAAATTACAGTTACAAACACTGGATTCATCAGTTGATTCCATAGTAATCCAATGTAAAAGAAACCTATTTATTTATTTGTATCACAGCTAGCATTAAGAAATTACCTTTTACAACTACTTCATTAAGAGGTCCTGCAGTAGACCGGGAAAATACATTTTACATGTCAGTTGCGAATTTTATTGGTGTTGCATGTTCACGATAATGAAAGCAAACAAACATGGTTTGAATTACTTGCGAAGGTGAAAATTAATACTATCAAGTAATGCTTAAATCTATTGTTTTTGTCAGACATTACAGATTTGTTTCTGGAAATTATATTAATAGATAAAATAAACGCTTCCATAAATCCTTCTGACAGGGTAAACACAAAAAACTTACGATTTTGTCTCTCCAACTCCGTGGTTGCTAGGCAACGCATCTGCAAATGATCCTAACTTCAACGGTGCATACCAGTAATTCTATCAACACTAGGTTGCTTGCAGCGATCTGCGGCTACGTCATTAACTAAATCAGTCAATAAGGGCGGCAATTCGCTAACATTGTTAGATAGGCGAGTGTCCAGACCTGTCTTCCTCGGCCGTGGCGCAAACACGTCGGTCTACCACATTTTTAGTAAATGACTTTCTTCTTAAACAATAGTAATCTTTTTAGCGTTTGAATTTACGTTTCATTTTCTGACGAAAGCACGAATACACAATGGAATTGTAAAGTTAGATTTCAGACAATTGAGGATCGGTTCTACGAGCTTCGTAAATATGTATATCTTGTTACGAAAATAATTATAATAATATACATATTTTTATAATTGGCTTAAAATTTATATTAAAAGTTTATTTCAAAACATAATATAATTTGTTTACTTTTTTACAATGTGTAAATTCATATATTTTCTCTTTTCATTATGTTCGATTACCGTTTTTTCAAATTTAATACGAACTTTGTTTAGAAACCGAGATTAAAATCACACTACAAAAATTTTACACAATATCTATTTAACTTCAGTTAAATTACCAATAAAATGGCTTCTTATTCTTTTTCTTTTTTTGTAATCTTAAAGTTAATTGTTTTTGACTTTACCTTTGACAGTTGCATTGTGTCAAGCTACGAAAGAAACAATATGTCGGAAAGCAAACAAAATATTAATTTTTTTTTTTTTTTTTTTTACAATTTTCTAAGGGGTCTTTGGTTGTTTGAGGCACGTCATCTTTATTCTATGGTTGTGAGATGTCTATGGTTAGTGGAAATTTTGTTGGTCACACTGACTTAGCGTTTTTCTGTTTATATAATTGTTTGTAATGTTGTTTATGATACATTGATACATGATGTAGCTGACGATATCGTTCGTTACTTTGTGCCATTTAACCAGCGTTGTATCAATACTATCAATATATTTTTTACATGGTAAGTAGCCTGTTATACAAGACAATAGAAATATTGTGTTGTAGATGTGTCTGTAAATTGGTTAGAGTAATTTATTTATTTTCCCCTGAATTCAAATGTTAACGATAAGTGCTCGCTTTTGCTTGCATAAGTGGCTACTCTCTTGCCATCCCCTTCGGTACAAAGAAAGTTGTTAGTTTGGTTTAAATATTATTGATACCGGATAAAAGCACAGTCTGATTTCTGTAAATTTTAGGCGTGGTTTCGGCCGAAAAGGTTGCCAGTAAATAGTTTATATTGGGTATATGATATTTATAAAATGGCTTCAACCTTTTATTAAAAAAATTCTCCAATTGAGGGGGAAAAATGTATAAATTTGATTAATTATATATCTGAAATATATTATTTATACTGTTTCTGTATTTGTTATATATTTGACAATACGAATAATTAGTATTGTGTATTAACGATTTTTAAAATCAATTTTGTATGACAGTTTCCTAACCTAGTGTTACGTCTGTTTTCTGCTACAAATTTTCTGTCTCTCACGTTTCCTGCTTGCAGAAACAATTTTTTTCTTCATGCCAACTGTTTTTCTGTTTTGTATTATCGTTCTTCAACACCTAATTTGTATGTGGTTCTCATTTGAAAAGGCGTTCGCTAGAAGTAGAACGCATGTATTTAATTGTAGTTGAACGTCGTTAAATGGAAATTTGCTGTACATTATATTTTTGAACGTCATTGGGTTTCGTCGTATATATAAGCAGGTGTTTGGGAAATGTAAGTTTGTGTAGTTTTCTTACCTGCGTCACTTCGTTCTTCTCTTGTTTACGGCACATTTCCTGCTATTTTTGGTGTCTCATATTTAGGTTATGTTAAAACGTGGACGTATGTTTTGTGATTTTGCAAATTTTATGTAGTATTTGCTCCTACACGTCTGGTCGTGTATTTAAACATTGAGAACAGTTTATTTTTATTTTGATTACAATGCCTCGGTCTAAACGAGACAAGAAAGTGTCTTTAACAAAAGTGAGTAAGAAAACTGGACTAGCACTGAAGCAGCGTTTTATTGAAAATGTAAACAATCATATCACAGAGTTTGAAAACATATTCGTTTTTGAATTCGATAAAATGCCAAACGAAAAACTGAAAGAACTGAGGGCGCAGTGGAAACCTAGTAAATTTGTCATTGGGAAGAACAAACTGTTGCAGATTGCTTTAGGTAAGACAAAGGAAAATGAAACCGGTAAAAATTTGCATAAAATGTCGAAGCGAATTCGTGGTCAGTGTGGCTTGTTGTTCACGAACGAACCCGAAGAAGTCGTTGTGGAGTGGTTCAATGATTACAGTAAACTTGATTTTGCACGGTCAGGCACCGAGGCATCCGACACTGTAGTTCTTCCAGAAGGACCTCTAGAACAATTTTCGCATTCTATGGAACCATATCTGCGGCAGTTGGGGATGCCAACGAGTCTGAAGAATGGTATTGTTACATTGGTGAAGGCTTTTACTGTGTGCAAGGAAGGGAAGATCCTCAAGCCGGAAGAGGCCAAGTTACTGAAACTGTTAGGACGGAAGACAACAGAATTTAAACTCGTGATCAAGTTTATGTGGTCCAAGAGTGGTAAAATGAAAAGCTACAAGTCGAGTGACAGTGAAAATAAAGGTGACAAGTCTGCTGACGTTGAAATGAATGAAGATATTCCAAGTGCAGGACAAGAAACTATGGAAGCCTAGGATTGGTATAGAAACTATCCAAGTTGCCTGATGAAGTTATATAACATGTTGGCTGATGTAAATTGAATATACTAACATTTGTACCCAATTACTTCTCTGATTATTCATTTTATAGGTTATTTACATTCTTTTAATGCATTTTTATTGTGTATTTGTTTGTTTTATTGCATGCATTTGATCTATTATACATACTTAACAGTACATAGATACTGGACAAGTCATACCAATATAATAATTATTATTATTAACACCCGCAGTTGGGCCGGGCTACTGCTTAGTGGCGGATCTCTCTCATCGTCTCCCCATCTCAACTAAACTCCTTTTCCACTCCCTTCCTGAACTTTCCAACCCCTCTCACAGATACCAGTTCCTCCCTCAACACATTCCACTCCCTCACAGACCTCACAAACCTGGACTGCCTACCCTGCTCCATTCTCCTCCACACCCTCTGACGTTGCTCACTGTTTGAGATATATATATAAGGTTACAGTGTGAACATTTCCTATTATATACATGCATGCTGGGTTGGTAAAATTCTATAATAGGGGCTTTAAAAAAATATCAAAGTGGTATAGTCATAATTCCACATTAGAGGGTATGTATATGTTGTTGTGGAAATAAAAATAATTGCTTGTCATCGTCCAATTTTTATGTTTCTGATAGGTTTTGCAATACTGGTCTATAAATGGTGTTATCATTTTCCTGCGCTACCATCGTTAGGTTATTGACTTAAGTGGTTTGTGACCTGTAATCAATATTTATGTTTCTTCATTATTTGGGAGGATTTTGATATTAATGTGAAAATATTCTGTTATAGCCTGGAAAATCAATTTATGTGATATATCTTCAATACTAGGTATCCTTTCATTTGCTTTGAGTGGAGGTGTTCTGTTACTGACTGTGAATATTCATTCCATTTGTGACATACTATATGCTTATATATGCACTTACATATTTTGTCTATTATCAAAAATTAGTATTTCAGCAGCCTCATACAAACTATTCTGTGTCGAAACTTCTATTATTGGGTATATTTTACAGTGTACAGATTGTGTGGTTTGTCTATTTTTGTTATTATCGGGGAGTCGGGGAAGTGTGTCTGCAATGATGTTATTTTTGCCTTTTACAATTTTTGTTTCAAAATCAAAAATCAGACAATGCTGTTGCAAACTTCTGAATGTGTGTGTTGTGTCATGGAATGAAGATATCTTGACGATGCATGATCTGTTTCCACAGTGAATTTGTGTCCATAAAGCAATTGTCGGAAATGAATAGAAAAATGTTTTATTGCTTGCAAGTTCCCTTTTAGTGATACTCCAATTTTTTTTGTTTTGGTTTAAAATTTGCGATGTGTAGGCTGTAATATATCACATTCCTTTATAGTCTTGTTGAAGTTGGGCTCCTCCAAACGCTGTCTTTGATGCATCACATACGAAAATAGTTTGCCTGTCATCTCTGAACAGTGCTAGTGTAGATGCTGTTGTAATGGCATCCTGTCATCCCTGAACAGTGCTAGTGTAGATGCTGTTGTAATGGCATCCTGTCATCTCTGAACAGTGCCAGTGTAGATGCTGTTGTAATGGCATCCTGTCATCTCTGAACATTGCTAGTGTAGATGCTGTTGTAATGGCATCCTGTCATCTCTGAACAGTGCTAGTGTAGATGCTGTTGTAATGGCATCCTGTCATCTCTAAACAGTGCTAGTGTAGATGCTGTTGTAATGGCATCCTGTCATCCCTGAACAGTGCTAGTGTAGATGCTGTTGTAATGGCATCCTGTCATCTCTGAACAGTGCTAGTGTAGATGCTGTTGTAATGGCATCCTGTCATCTCTAAACAGTGCTAGTGTAGATGCTGTTGTAATGGCATCCTGTCATCCCTGAACAGTGCTAGTGTAGATGCTGTTGTAATGGCATCCTGTCATCCCTGAACAGTGCTAGTGTAGATGCTGTTGTAATGGCATCCTGTCATCTCTGAACAGTGCTAGTGTAGATGCTGTTGTAATGGCATCCTGTCATCTCTAAACAGTGCTAGTGTAGATGCTGTTGTAATGGCATCCTGTCATCCCTGAACAGTGCTAGTGTAGATGCTGTTGTAATGGCATCCTGTCATCCCTGAACAGTGCTAGTGTAGATGCTGTTGTAATGGCATCCTGTCATCTCTGAACAGTGCTAGTGTAGATGCTGTTGTAATGGCATCCTGTCATCTCTGAACAGTGCTAGTGTAGATGCTGTTGTAATGGCATCCTGTCATCTCTGAACAGTGCTAGTGTAGATGCTGTTGTAATGGCATCCTGTCATCTCTGAACATTGCTAGTGTAGATGCTGTTGTAATGGCATCCTGTCATCTCTAAACAGTGCTAGTGTAGATGCTGTTGTAATGGCATCCTGTCATCCCTGAACAGTGCTAGTGTAGATGCTGTTGTAATGGCATCCTGTCATCCCTGAACAGTGCTAGTGTAGATGCTGTTGTAATGGCATCCTGTCATCTCTGAACAGTGCTAGTGTAGATGCTGTTGTAATGGCATCCTGTCATCTCTGAACAGTGCTAGTGTAGATGCTGTTGTAATGGCATCCTGTCATCCCTGAACAGTGCTAGTGTAGATGCTGTTGTAATGGCATCCTGTCATCTCTGAACAGTGCTAGTGTAGATGCTGTTGTAATGGCATCCTGTCATCTCTGAACAGTGCTAGTGTAGATGCTGTTGTAATGGCATCCTGTCATCCCTGAACAGTGCTAGTGTAGATGCTGTTGTAATGGCATCCTGTCATCCCTGAACAGTGCTAGTGTAGATGCTGTTGTAATGGCATCCTGTCATCTCTGAACAGTGCTAGTGTAGATGCTGTTGTAATGGCATCCTGTCATCTCTGAACAGTGCTAGTGTAGATGCTGTTGTAATGGCATCCTGTCATCTCTAAACAGTGCTAGTGTAGATGCTGTTGTAATGGCATCCTGTCATCTCTGAACAGTGCTAGTGTAGATGCTGTTGTAATGGCATCCTGTCATCTCTGAACAGTGCTAGTGTAGATGCTGTTGTAATGGCATCCTGTCATCTCTAAACAGTGCTAGTGTAGATGCTGTTGTAATGGCATCTTTTAATTTTTGAAATACTGTTTGTTGTGAATTTTCCCAAGTAAACTGTCTGTCCTTTTTTCTTTTTTGTGAGTTCTATAAAGAGTTGTGCAATTTCTGAGTAATTTCTAATATATTTACGCAAATAAGAAGTTAGCCCAAGGAATGAATGCAGTTGTTTAACTGGGGTGTTTTCCCGGGGTCAGGAAATAAACCTTGCGGTGTGAATTTATGCCCTAAGATAGTTAATTCTTGTTTAGCAATTCAACACTTTTTTTGGATTTAGCTTGTCTGTAAATTCTCTTGCTCTTTGAAAAACTTTTTCTACATTTTTAATGTGTTCCTCAGATGTATCACCTAACACAAAAATATTGTCTGCATAACAAAAACTACAGTGTTCCAGCACAGGTCTCTTATAACAATGTGTACAAAATTCTGAACAAAGTCTTTTATTACTGTAGGCCCATTGGCAGATGGCAACATTGAAATAATCGTAATTTATCTATGCTAATGGATAACTTATGTATGTCTTCCTTTTTAACCGGAATTGTATAAAATCCGCTGAACATATCCCGTCTGGTAGCATATTTTATATTTTGAATAACTGAGTTATGTCTGCTGTTCGGAGTAGTGGGTATTTTTCCTGTATAATAAATTGATTTAGTGCTCGGAAATCATTGAGGAAGCGAGTATTGCCATCTTTATTCAGTACTGCTAAGCAAGGTTCTGCATATTGTCTTGTAGAAGGGTCTGTACTTTTTACATTTGCTGAATTTGTTCTTTTTTGTTGGTTTCGCGTATTTTTGTAGAAAACTGTAAGGTTTATAGTGGATTGGTTTATCTTAACATGGCTTGGCTGCTAGCAAGGGGTGGGATATGTCGGATTTGAGAGAAATCCTGCTGCATGGCGAGAATTATTCCCAGGGCGCCAGCTCGTCTAAATCACGGACGAGCATCTGGAGACAGAATCTCAGGGCAGTAGCATGTGGCGATCCCCTCGCAGCACACGTTAACGAAAGAAGTTAATACAAGCGTCTCTTAGCACAGTTTTGCAGTTCAGAAGCTGATCACGTGGGTGTTTCTGGAGAGTGCCAGGTCCCGAAATTACTTTAGATGTTAATAAATAAGATGAGATCCATTTGAACTTGGCATATTGAATGAGTGAGACCCAGCATACATACAATACACTGATCCTTCGAATTAAGCAGTCATGGCACACACAGCCTGCCATATGCCGACATGGAACGAAATACTGGACGCCACATGGAAATTAAGTGTTAAACTCTCCGGGGCCTAAGTCTGACAAAGAGAGGATGATTATGCAGGAGGAGCAAAAACAATTAAAAGGTTCCAGCAATTAAAAGACTTACTAATGTAGTTGCTGTGGGATAAAGCCTTTTTATCCACCTTCTTCCTTCCTTGTTTAGGAATGTTTACATAGCAGTCGCTACTCCTGTTTGAACCACATTTTGTATGGGGTCTTATCAGGGCTAACAGATTTTCCTTATCTATATAAAATATACACGGCGTAAAGATTGCGGAAAATTTTTATGCACATGTAACATTGCCCTCGTTGCTTCAACAACGGGTCTATTGTTAATTTCTATGAAGGCATTTAATTTGCTACAGTAAGGGGCATAGTTGACAGTTGCTCAATAACAAATTTTTCTAAAGTTTTCTTAATTTGCATGTTGTCGAACTCACTTCCGTTATCTGACTGAAATGTGACCTGCTCTCTTACATTCTTTTAGTACTTGAATGAACTTCTCATGTACTTCAGTCTTTCCCTTAATGAAGTAAATCTAAAACGGATGAAGTGGTCTTTGAAGAGAACGTATCGGAATCTCGACACTGGACACTCAAATGGACCTATGACATCCAAGTAAATGACTTGTCCGGGAATGGTTACTCTTTCTCTTGTACCAAATTTTGATCTATGTGCTTTGCCAAACTTACAACCTTTGCATAACTCCGAATATGTTGGAGCCTTTATATCCAACTCACGTTCAAGTATTTCTTTAACGTGAGGCTTGTTCTGGTGCGCTAGTCGCTCATGATAAAGTTTTAAATTGCTATTGCTATCGTGTACTGCATTCACAGTCCCGTTACTAAAATCACGTGAGATTTTTAGTTTATATAAACCACCATACCGGCAATGCTGTCCTAAAACTACTCTCTCTCAGTTAACTGAAAATCTATATTTTTCCGTTGTTGAAATGAACTTGCTGGTTGGATTTTGGTCCTGAGCAGATAATACCAAAAATAAATTTTTAGTCATGCTAGGCTCGTACCATACTTTGAACAAGGTAATATCTCTAAAACTGTGGTCATCATTGTGAACTTGGTTTAACATCACCATATCCCAGAGCTGGGACACTGTCTCCATTCGCTTTTTTAACCGTATGTTGTCCGGAAAAATGGTTCGCTTGTTCAAAAAGACCCTTGTTGTTAAAATTTAAATTGTGATACCGTTGTCCACGTACCAATCACATTATTCTGAAAACACATCGCTGGTGGTAGAAAATAATATCATATTATTGTTAAACTTATTGCTCTTGCTAGGTTCAGACTTTGGTTTAGGTGGGCTGCCATCCTTTTTCCACTTTAAACAGTTTTTTTGACAAATGATTTGCCATATCATCAATAATATCAAATTTATATGTAAAGAATTGCATGCATAAATCAAATGTTTTATCTTCTGTTACCCTTTCGTATAATCTGTGCAATTCAATCCAAACTTCTCGAGCAGAAGTGAATGTCATGTCTTTCGTCAAGGTTTCCTCCCTCATATTCGTAGTTAATATTAATAACGCTTTGGAATCTGCGTTTGTGAATAATCCTAACTGCTTATATTCACTTACTTGATCTGCCATTTTCGTTGATGGAAGTTTGGCAGAAACTCACATTTGACTACAGCTCCTTCATTAGGAATACTCCTCAAAAGAATTAAAACTTTATTTCTATGAAGCTCAATTAGTTTTGCCTTCTAAGTTTCCAATGTTAACTTGAAATCCATTTCTTTTCAAAAATCTACTGTAAACAATGGAACTTAACCACAAAACACTTTGTTTACCAGTCACCTTAGTAGTTTCGCGTAAAACTTTACAGATAACCTGTTGTGGTGTTTGAAATAAACTGCTATTATTTGTTAAAATCATTATATTAATGAAAAATAAACATTTATTAATGATTGGCTTGACATAACCAGATACAAATATAGTAGCATTAAACTACATTGTGCCGAAGAATAGCGTGTCGCTTCACTACTGTTCTAATGAGGGTTGAACTATACAAAAAGTAAATAAAAACAAACATTTCCAGAACATATTTCAGTGTATATAAGATTAATAATCGAACATAATATAAAATAAACATTTTATCTCAACAGGTATGGTAGTTATACCTGCATTGGTATAAATGTAGCTACTAGATGAAACTTAACCCCCCCCCATCAGTGTGTCGGAGACCGCTGCTTGGGGATGACCACTGTGCACTGACACCCCGGCTCTCGGCTGCCATATCCACCATGCTTCTCGTCGTGCTCATCTTAACCGGAGTCCTCGATTCCCATTGGCTCTTCCTGATAGTCTGGGCGGAGCTATTGACGTAATTTCTGATGGAGTTTCCGCAACCCCACAGCGTCAGCCGGACCCGATCATTCTGCTTAACTTCTGTAGAGCCCGGTATTTTCCGCAGTTGCAACACTGTCCCTGTTGTCTGCGGTTATTGTTTGAATATTAACTTTTGGCCGTATTCCAGCCTGGCCTGGCCTCGCCTCGCTTATATCGTAAATGTAACAGGGTGTTTTCCCTAACACTAACATGATACTGACGGCCACTGTAGATGTTCTCGTCCGTCGATGGCATGGAACTGTTGTTGATAACACAACAAACAGTCGCAGAGATGAATGAGTTTGGACTCGTGTCACGGATATAGTCATAGCAATGGAGACATGGCTTAGTGAGGAAATGAGGAATGCTGACAAGATAAGTTTACAATCTACAGAAGAGCCAGGAACAGGAAAGGGGGGAATAATAGTGTGCTGAAGAGAGGGCTTGGAGGATTCTGTGGAATGGGTTTGTGGTGTGACTGAGGTAATGGGGAGGGGTATTGCTAGTAGTATATGGACTGCCAGGTCAAGAGCGGCAGGCAGTAGAGGAAGCTAACAGGACTGACATCTGAGGGACAGGCAGTGGACAGTAATGTTGAGGACCAGAACATGCCAGGTGTGTAGTGGTTAGAGTGAGTGAGTGGAATTGTGGAGTTACTCGACGAGGTCATATTGCCCACAGGAGTGTAAAGTTAAGACACGTTAAAAACCTCCACAGGAAATAATAGGAAATTCACAAAACAAATACTGCAGAGGGGCAACAACTCAAGAACACAAAAACAAATTATCACGCATTAAAAAGACCAGTTGCACATAAAAATGGGAATATGCCACTCGCAGGCATACTCCTATCACAGAGAATTAGCCGTAGGTCATTAGGAACAAAAGTGCAATGAGCTTGGTCATACCTGGGAGACTCCAGAATGTGACGGACAGTCAAGTGAGTGACAGTCATCACCAACCTCTTTCCTTATTCCTGCTTTTGCTAAAATACTAAAGAAATTGATGTATGAAATACAATATCATTTCCTTGATACCAACAACTTATTAACAAATAATAGTATGTATGCATCACAACAAAAACACTGCATACTAGTTTGTGCATGGCAGTGTAGAACTTATCGCTCCTGTGTTCATAAGCCAAAGATAGCTCAAGGTCAGTAACCATATTAACTGGAAGTTTATCACAACATTGGTTGTATTTTAACTATTTCCTTGATTTTCAAGGGAGTACAGGGTTACATGGTGGCCACCCTAATTTTTTTTGGCTACAATATAGCATTGTATACCTCTTTCTCTCCCAAGAAAAATAATTTAATGTAATGCTCATTGGTACCTTAGTAATTATGCATTACCAACAATCTTATTTTCAGATTTGACAACCTGCTGTAACAGAAATTTTTTTTTAGCATGTTATATTTCCTTAAGATGGGAAAATATAAGACTGTCCTTGTCTCTCCATGCCTTTTCTACTGGTATAATCCACCTAACATTCAACAACATTTATTCTATTAATTGGAGCATAAATAACTAGTATTGTTAACTTGGAAATATTTAACAGGGTTGCCAGATTGGTTTTGTTGAAATCGCCCAAATGTCGCCAAGTTTGATTGCACTTTATATTAAGTTAAATGCATTTTTACAAAATATATTGAAAATTTTTCTTGTAATATTTTATATATGTATGATACATGAATTTTTCTTGAATTTAAAAATGATACAGGCCTACACAAAATTAGAAAAAATATGTCAAACTCCTAAACAATTGTGTGATATTAAATTTGCCTATTCATTGTCTGCAGTAACAAGCGTCTGAACAAGAGACCCTCTTCAATTGTATTCACAGTGGCCGTTTAAAAAGCTGATCTTGCTTATGAGAATTAATTATCTTGTTCACAATCAACAATATTCTAATACTAGGTAAATAATTCCAAGTACCCGGGATATCGCAAATTCATTACAAAAATTGCCCAGTTTGTGATTGTTGCATTTTATTAATTTTGGTCGCAAATTTTGCCTTTAAGTAGCCCAAATGGTGACAAATTGCCCAACTTACAATTTCCTTCAAATCTCGTTTCTTATATTTGATTTTAAGAGTTATTGCTTGCAAATTTTTTTGGTCCACTTTTTGCTTTCTTGTATTTCAAAATAACTAAGTCTTTGTGTTTCATAATAAGTATAAATCCTTCATGTATTCTCCTGCACAATTTGTTTTTTACTACTTTTATTTACTCTCACTTTGGAAGGCAGAATTAATACTCTCCAGTATGCATTTATTTTAGCCACTACCATTATGTACTTAATTCAGTCTTTATTAACTATTCCGAGTTTTGAAAATATATTTAGACTTTTATGACGTACCTGATTTTACTCTTGTTTAATAATATCCATCAAATATACTTCCAATTATAAACTCTCCAAATAGTTGAAATCCATTTTTGTGTTTGACGCCAGCAACAGTAAGACCATGGAGGCACTCGCCGCTCACTGTAATATGTGGGTAAGCATGCGAGTGCAGTACTGCTGCACTGCACTCACTTTCCCAAAATGGGATAATTAATTTCAGTGCTGTGTATTTCTTTTTTAGGGTCAAAATATATATGCAAATTCTAGTATTTTTAATTTTAGGTTTCATGTAATGTTCAAATTCAAAGTGCGCGCGCCACCAAAGAGAATGACAATATTATTCAAGCTAAGATACCTTTCAAAGACATTTAAATGACAGCAGTATATTTGTGAAAATGTATTTAAATGCTTTTTGTACCATTTCAAATTGAATATTAATTGATGCCAGCTAACAGTCAACCGCGTTAAGACCATGACGGCGCTCACCACTCATCTGACTGTGGGCACGTGCGCAAGGAGGCCATAACCTGAAATTTCCCATAACGGAATATTTATTTTAAGAGTGATTTATCTCTCTTGATTTATTTTCAGGTTCCCAAGTGTTTGTCTAAAATGTATGCTTACAAATATTGTCCAATGTTTGGTTATGAATTCAAAATGTGCGCTGCGCGAAGACTAGGAACATTATTATTCCGGCGTGAACGCCATCATAAGACATTTAATGAATGCAAAAAATTCACTATTTAAATATAAAATGTAAATCCATATTTACATTATTTGTGTGCCACTTATTTTAAAATATAAAAGTTTTACTCTGCGTGCATAGCACTTCCGCTTATGTGAACCCCGTAGGCAGCCATGGCAGGTCCGCGTGACTTGCCTCTGGGTAGTCCTTCGAGGAGAGCTGGCGAGGTAAGACGCTGTCACGTACGCACTTCATACTTTTGCACTGACAGAGATTTCGATTGTTTTACTTTAGTATACCGGTTAACCTTTGCTTTGTGTACATTTGCCAGACATCCCCGGTGTAATGCTATCGGCTTAACTTAATTATTTTTAGGCCCTTGCTGCTTTTTGAACTTAAATGAGAGGTGATAATGTCGGAGAGGCCACGCAGCTTGTGTATCAGATGCCATCCATTCATGTCTAGGGCTTTTCAATGTAATTTCTGCTTAATTGCGCAAGCAACATTAAGGGTAATGTTTGTGTGTACTTATTTCAGGGTTTTTGTCATGTTTAATTGTTTTATGGCTATATTGCCCACCACCTCGTTGTTTGCTGCCGCCAAGTCCGTATCTCTGCCATCACCGTGTTTGGAGGGCTAATTCGTGTTCCATCTTGTGTGCCCTAGTTGATCTCAGGGTAATATGTATTATTTTCATTCAGGGTTTGTGTATTTTTTATGTATGACCATGCAGTCAGTCCACATGTTTGTATTTTCCCGCCATCCAGCATCTGAATATCTTTTGTATTCTCGCATATTGGAGAGAGTATTTTTCCAAGTGCGGTTATCATTTGGCCAACAATTCGTAACTAAATTTCACGTAAGATAATGCGTTTTATATCTGCACACGTGATCCACTAAGAACTTCATCCAGCAGCATCTGCACCATCTAAAGTTATTTTCACGCATCTGCATGTTTATTTTGTTTGTTCATGTTGTGCCTCATGTTCAGCCAGTGATATTTCTGTAATTTTGTACCACGTTACTATTTTCTGTCCTACCCTGCTATGTGTATTGACCGTTGTCACACAACTCGTGGTTCGGGGACGAGACCCGACGAGTAGGTGTTGGCGACAAAGATAGGCGCACATGGTAGTGATAGTGTTTATGTTCATACTCCGCGTCCTGCCTCTGGGCAAAATCTATAGTCCATCATAGCGGCTGTGGAGGCTGTGTTATCAGACACCATCTAGGAGTGCGCGAGCTGAGTAACGTGCTGGGTGATCACCCACTGGAACGGGCTAGTCACGTCCGATTAGTAACCATAAAATTCATCCTTGGCACAATGTAACTTGAATAAATAAAAATAATCTTACCAGTGTAAAAATATGTATTCTTGTAGCTTCAGAACCCAACTTTCTCCAAGTGTTTGAATTGCAATGTTTAGTATGGCAAAGTGTTTTGTAAGTACGCACGGGCGAGACACACACACACACAACCCACAGCATCCCTGAGATCCCCAAATCTCAAGTGCGGTGATTGGGAAGCACCGGTGGTGCCCATCTACCAGGTAAAAGGTGTATCGTAATAGTCTCGTGTCTCACCCGACAGCATCATGTTTTATATTATGTGGGACTGTAATTTATGCATTTTTTTGTATTGCATAAACACTTTCTTTAAAAAAAAAAAAAGTAAATTGTTTCTTGCTAAAGATTGTAAAAACCTGTTTTGAAGTGTACTGATTTATTTGCAGTCTTGAAATATAGTCCATTCACAATTACAATATCAGTAAGAAATTTTTCTTAATTAAACTGTCATGGATAAAGTTGATTACCATATCAGTCTTGGAAAACATCATAAGCAGGATTACATGCATAAATTGTCAGTAAGTGGTCTGTGAGAAGAAAATTAATGAATGTAGTTTTGATGGTCCTTGTAGATAAGTACGTTACACTGGGAAACACACTTGCCGTGGTATAATGATTACTTGGTAGAATTTTTCAGTCTCTTAATTATTTGGGTACGAGAGTGTTGCAAAATATCACCAGACTGGTCAAACCATTTTGCACAAGCGCAGCCTGCCTAATGCACATATATTCTGAGTGCTGTGGTACACAACATGTCTGCTGCTGACATAACTGGACTTGTTGCCACCTAGATCTATATACAAGACTCTTCCAAGGTAGGCTGGTTTACTTACACATTATGGACTCTGTGTTTCACGAAAGTCATGCCGTACAGTGATGAGAGGTATTGCTGTTGTTTCTAGCATGGCAGGGATACCAGCTTACAGTGCAAAGTTCACATATTGGCTGTGACATGAATAAAGTGTCTTATTAAAAAAAAATTACTTTTTGTGCTATTTGAACAACGTAAATGTGAATTGGTATCTCTTATTTTAAACTTAATTTTTCTCTACAATTTTTATTTTAGAAGTGTATTGTAATTCCAGCATGGTATAAAACTATCATACCAAAACTTCTTTTATTGTTACATTTTATTCCCTGCATTTGATATTTTCCAACTTGTAAGAGAGAAAAAAAACTACTATTGTGCACGGGCAGCTAAGCAAATGGTAATAGTAATGGCAGTTGACCAATGCCTACGGAATACACTACAATGTATGTTATAATCATGAATACATCACAATGTATGTTATAATCAATCGTACATGGGTAAGTTGGTTTTAAAAAACTAGCTTAAGGGTTAAATGCTTGTGTCTGGGAAATGTATAAACATTAGAGATCAACTGTCCTTCGGCCCCTCTGCTGATGTAACTGTAGAGATGATATTGTTGGATGTTTACTAAACGGTAATCCATTGGCTGATTACACGCCATATTGCTGTAGAGAACTTTGGTAGCAAACTGATAATTACTATTACGTCTCGCAGTGTGGACTATTGGGGCTATCCAGACGCCCATACAGATACGCTGCAATGAAACACTGTACACATTCTTACATAGAGCCCTACTGAAACACTTGCAAAATGAAGGTTGGTATTGTTAGGGCCCGTCCCCTTAACTGCCTTGTGGCGACCGAAATAACTTACTCGCCGATTAGTTCTCAGGGCATTTATTCTGTTGAATGAACACTTCTCTCAGGAAGACACTTTACATGCGGAGATGACTTAACCGGTGTTCTCGGTGACAGTTGAAATGGCTTATGCCATACACATGACTTATGGAAACTTAGCTTCCACGGGGAAGTGAGGGTAGTGTACCGGGCCGCGAAAAACAAGGCGGTTATGAAAACATTAAGCTATGGTAGTGAAGTGATGAGTCCAAGAAAGTGGGAAAATGCTGAGCACGGGACCACCCTCATTGATGCCAGATGCTTACTAATCTCAGGGAAAGCTGGCTTGTGTGCCAAGGTAGGAACTACTTCCTACACTACATGCTAATACCTGCTGAAACCTAAGTCTACGTGCTACATTAAATTACACAATAGCCTTGGATGATAACACGTATTAATAACACTGATGAAATGAGCATGAACACAGCGTAACAATGAAAATGGAAAATGTACATGTCCAAAAGAACACAACAAAACACTGGCGGTACATAGACAACAATAATATAGAACTCTTTACTAACATAACTTGAACGGCATGAGCCGTAAACCTTTCAACTTGGCACAGTGTTACGTTCTCTTTCGTGTATCACTCCGCCACGTGAAAGTGTGTATTGGGAAGGTGTGCATTAAAATATGTTAATATGTCTCATCCTTGCCAAAACCCACATGAAATTTAATTATGTGCATAAATTTTTGCTTGTCTCCCATTCTCTCAAAGCACAACATTTTTCCATTTTCTTCAATGCATAGTGATAGGTACAGTTTGAAATAGTCCTACTTTGCTAGCCGGCATTGTCGGCATGTGCAGAGAGAGATTGGAGGGGGGGGGATCGTTTCCAAGCCATGGCGCATGCGCCTCACTATGATGGTGGACATCCGGCAGTGCACAACTCTCGGCAGCCGGTCATGAAGGACCCTGACGTCGCCCTCGCTCTGTCCACCACTCGGGGGGGGGGGTAGCCCGGTAGTGCTCGCTGCTGCATGAACTGCACGTTGTGCATCAATGTGTATAGTGTGGTATGTCGTTTATGCGTGAATGAATTAGGGATCCGTTCACTGCATCTAAAGACCCAGAACATGTGCTTACCAACGTGTCACGTTAGCTGTGAGCGCCGTTATGGTCTGACTACCGCTGGTTCTTAGCCGCCATTAAAACGGACTCTGAAATGCAAGCGGAACAAGCAGATGACCCTGGATGAATTTTAACCATTCTACAAAAAAATACTCTGTGGTTGCAAATTGCTGATATACACATCTCATTTTGTATATTTTTACATCATTTAAAAAAGTGTAAATACTACTGCCGAACCATGTGCAATTATTTATTAAAACAAAGATGATGATCGCCACTGCAACAATCCACGAATGTGCGCGAAAGTATCTGTAGTATTATTTTTCTATCATCTTAGGACACAACTTGGGACAAAAATTCAGTTTTCTGAATGCTTTGACTTGGAACACAGGTTCACGTGCTCCAATTAGCGTGTACTTGTCGTAAGAGACAGGTTGGGATAGTGTGATTGTTGACAGGCCTATCCTAAATTTAACGTGTTGCCTGCTGTATTCTTTAAAAACAAGGTGAACAGAATCAAATTATTTTAGGGAACCAATTAGTGTATCACGACAGGCATTCTTTAAAAATCTTGCCCCTCCATGACTATAACTTATTCTAACACGAACCTATCACACCCAAAGAGAAATTATACATGTAATTTGAGTTTAAAAAAATCCACAAAACTATTTAGTTTACAGGATACAATGATGAAACTGCATTTTATTGTTTCGTGTTGTGTTCCTTTTGGTTGTGATGAAGTGTGAGTGACTACAGGTGTTGGCCTAAAACATTTGGATGACAAGACAGGAAATACTTTAGGGAACAAACTGAATTTGCAAAATGAAATGAAAATTGTAATGCTGAGCCAGGTAGATATAAGAAGTCATTTGAATGTAGTATACAGGAGTTTAGTTAAAATACACAATGATCTAGTAGAAATATACATAATTTCTACAATAAAAGAATACCATGTATTTTGTGGAATTTTTTTTAGTAGAGTTCTTGAGATCATGATTAAACTGCTAAAAGAGAAAACCTGGTGTGTTTAGAGGTTTGTTAGTTTGGTGCAACTTCAGTAAAGTTTTGATGCCGTCGGGTGAGACACGAGATGAACAATGACACAAATACTTACTGATAATATGGGTGCCAGCTGTGCTTTCCAATCACCGCACTATTAAGACTCAGGGTTCTCAGGGATGCTGTGGGTTGTGTGTGTCCGTCACACCCATGCGTATTTACAATTACGTAGGCAATACTAAACTTTTTACTAAACATCGCTGGAAATAAACACTTAATAAAACATATCTGGCTAGGACACTGTCTCTACTGAATAAAAGAATTGAGTTCACTGTAGACTCGTTTTTATTGATATTGTTCATACACATTAACGTGCCAATGAAACGATTATCTCGGTCATGACTAGCCAATTCCGCTTGGGTGCTCAACAGCCCGTAATTAACCTAGCGTATGCCTAAATGGATGATCTCACCAAGGTGCGTGAAAGCACAGCCTTCACAAGAGAAGAGGGCCGACAGCTGCTAGGGTGGACTGACAGTTTTTCCCTGAAGACAGGACACGGTGAATTACAAATGAAACCCTTAATACATATTAACACATGTGATTACTCGGCATCACTAACACAAACTTGCCAGGGCTCGCCCTCCAGCACGAGGGTAGTGTGGTGACTGCCTATACACAGAACCAGCTAGGACAAGAATAATTGCACCGTACACTAATTACAAAATTACATAAACACTTGAATGATACATGAAACAAGATGGGACACGAGATGAACATTCACAATACACACACACATGTGTGAAAACAATCTTAGATGATGCGGATGCCACTGGATGAAGTTTGTAGCGCACCACATGGTGCAGATGAAATTGCAATATTTCTGCGTGGAAACTGCAAACTAAATTCAGACAAAGGATTATTCTTGCCGAGGAAATTATTTTCTTTACGATTGCAGTGGTTACAGGCGTGTAACATGCCTGATGGCGGTAAAATCAAACATTACTGTGACCGCGTGGTCAAGTACAAAAAGCATCAATTTACGTGAAAAATACATAGAACCCTGAATAAAATTGACATAGAGCCCTGAAATAAATTATTGCACATACGATGTTACATAAATAAGCTCCAAATGCAACGATGGTGTATACTAATACTTGGCGTCGGTCGGCCACGTGGTTATACTAGAATTTGTCGTAAAATATTCAAACACGAAAAATACCCTCAAATACATACATAAAAGCAAAGCCCTTAAAATTGTTTGTAGCAATAATGCAAAGTTACAATGAAACGCCATAAACATAGGCGGATGGCGCCTGATTCAAGTTTAGTGGGTCGCGTGACCTGTCCGACATACTTCTCCTCGATTAAGTTAAAAATGCCACAAGGGCGCAACAAAATAATAAAGCGGAAGCATAATGCTGAGGAAAATGTATGCAAGCAAAGGTTAACCGGTAAACTAAATAACTATGGAAACCTAAATCAGTGAACAAAAGTTATATTGCATATGTGACAGTGTCTTACTTCGCCTGCTCTCCTCTACAGACTGTCCAGAGACAAGCGTCACACGGACCTACCATGGCCGCCTACAGGGTTCACATAAGCGGAAGTGCTATGCACGCAGAGTAAAATATTTAATTAGTGAAAATAAAATGACACAAATTAAATTAAGTATTGTTTCACATTTCTATAATTTTCTTATGAATTTCAATAATATTTTAGTGTCTCTTTATGACGGCGTTCATGCCAGAATATTAAGTGTTCTTAATCTTGGTACCGCGGGCACTTTGAATTTTATAACCAGACAATTTAAAATTAGTACAAGCACTTGAACACATTTTAAGACATATTAAACACTGCAAAGACAATAGAAGACATTTTACACTCAAAATAACATTTATACGAAAGTTAAAAATTATTGGCCTCTTTGCACACGTGCGTGGAGAGCGCCTTCATGGGCTCTTTCGCTGCTGGCTGTTAGCCGGCACCAGTTTTATATTATTTTTTAACTTTGTGCCCTCCTTTGAAATTCTTTCTTGAGCTGCCACTGAGGCGTTCCAATGAGGAAGCATTGTTTTTTGTCATTGTGTATTTATAGTTTCAGTGTGTGATATGTAATGCCATGCTTATCATTAAATATATAAAAAATTGTTGATAATAGGTCACATTTGTTGAGTGGTAATTATGAACTCTGCTGGACACCATGTTTCATAATTCCTCAAGAGAAGTACTGCTGTGTCAAAAATACAGTAGCCTACATTAATTAATTAATTAATTCAATACTAGCTCAAGATGGTTGCACAGTTATATGGTTGAGCTCTATGATGGTATTAAGGGGGGTCAGTGTGCTAGTAACCCATGCAGCAGTAATCTCACACAACTTCAAAATGGCGGTCCTGCAAGTATTTTATTTTAGTAAAGTCTAGCTATATGCCATTTACAATAAAGTGAGCATTTTTGAAAGCTCTCTCATTTAGAAAAATAGTCAATAAATATATTTTATTTAGCCTTGGATGAAAACTTCCAAGTGTGGTGGAATATACACACTGTGTTTATAACTTACATGCCAATATTTGTTACAAATATTGGTTAAAGGATAAGAAATGGCTGAAAGAAAAAAGTAACTAGGGTCTCAAAAGTGCTCACTTTACCGTGAACAGCCTATACCAAAATATTAGACTGCTTACATGTGTAGTTGATGCTTTGAATCTGACCTTTATGCAGTCGGTTGTGTGCTAGGTTATTGTACGAGGTATCCTGGGTTCGAGTCCTGGGTAAGGCATGTGTGTATTTCTAATTGTCTAACTACTGTTGCATAGGTTTCTGGTTCCATCCGTAATGATATTGCTGTCGAGACGTCAAGGCCTACCTACCATCTAAGCTTCTAAAAACACCATCAAAATTATTTGTATTTATGTAGAAGAAAGTAGGTTCATTAGTAATATGAGTAATATCTTGTCTTGTTTTCAGATGCCATCATTTCAGTCTGACTCACCACCAGTTCAGTCAAGAAATTTGAGGAAATTTATAGATATTCTAGAAACCCGCAGAAATGGTAGTGATTTCATGTTCGTGTCGAGAAAATGGGAACCCATGGCCGCATATACCCAGACTTGCAAATCAAGTCCAATCAAGCTGAAAAAAGATGTTCTACGAAGTTTCAGAGTTAACCAAATTGTTACAGAGGTAAGTGCATATGACTTAAGCACTAAGCAATTGGGGGAAGTGAGCAAATACTGGAAAATAATATAACTTAAGTATTTCAAATTGTTGGCAGTACTGCCTTCATCAGAGGGAAGTGAGGCACCCAATTGTTGACCCCAACTGATTATATCACTATGTATTGTCATGCGTGCCTCACTTTGTGGTGTACACAGAATTCTGCTGGTGAGAGGAAATTTCTGGATGAGCGTAGTCACTCCCAGACGAGACCTGTTAAGGACACTAGAAAGGGAATAGGTAAACACATTATGGAATAGTTTACCACCCTGCCCCAACTTCGTTGACGCATAGCAATGGTGACCTAAAAGTCCCACAGCCTTATTCCCTGGGTTGAATCTTAGTTTCTTTAATGAAGGAAAATTGAGGCGGGAGTTAGAGAGTAGCAGTTAGCTATCAGAAACACCTGCAAGGAATGCAAAATTTTTGTATCCTACGGTTGTGACTCAGGATTCCAAAATCCGGATCAACTACATGTGCACAGTTCGTGAAGAGCCTACGGTCTATGAGTTAGATTGCAATGATTGCATAAGCTTGACATTGTCAGCGCTGCTACCTAATGTTCTGCAGCTGGAAGAACCTCCGCTCTACTTGGTACACACGGTGACTTGGGGGGGGGGGGAGGGCTGCAGTTGTTGAGTGTTTAGATTGCTTGCCTCCCACGAAGGTGAACCGGTTTCAATCCCTGATTGGGTCACTCTCTGATTTTTGCAAGTGGGAATCTTGCCGGACGATGCTGCTGGTAGGCGGGTTTTCTCTAGGATCTCCCGTTTCCCTTGCCCTTGCATTCTGCCACTGCTCCATTCTCACCTCATATCACTCTCATTGGCTCTCAAGACTGTGTTGTTAAGAGCCATCTGAATCTCTCAACTCAACTACGGTGACTTTGAGAAACTTTTCAGCAAGTTTGCTTAACAGTCTAGCCAATCCCAGGAGGCTACCAATCAGATAACATCTCTTCAGGAAGAGGAGCCAGATTTCTTTCCAGTGCAAAGTAGTGACGAATACTAACAGGATAACAATTATGGTCTTTCCATCATCTAATGAGCCAGTGTACTACCAAAGGTAACTAGATTGGCCTTCAACCAAGGAAATAGCTGGCTGGAGCAGTTGATTGAAATAGATTATCCAAATTCGGGATATAAATCATCCAACCAAAAAGAAAGGGGGGGGGGGACCAATCACCTGGGTATGCTGCCACAGTGTGAGAGAATACAAGAGAGTAGAGTGGAATAGACATGAGAGCTGACTTCACAGCAATATACACTAGCGGTTAATAAAAATAGCACATACTGTAGGACGCATAGGATGTTACTGAAACTTTATAGAGGTAGTGATATAGATGAGTAACATGATCAAAAAAAGAGCAGCAGGACAGTTACCTATGGATCTGTGGTACACCGTCCAGTCATTTTCAATAGTGCAATGCACCCTGTTGCACTGCGATACATGCTGCAAGACAGTCTAGCATGGAGTCCAGTAGACGCAGATTTTACCCCAAGGCAGACGGGCCCACATTTTATTGTTCAACAGTGTGTTCCAAGTCCCAGATACTGTAGCACTGCAGTAGCTGGTGTTTCAGTGAATCCCACATGTGCTCAATTGGAGACATGTCAGACGAGTGGATAGGCCATGGTAGTGTTTGCACATGATGGAGGAGGCAGCCCTCGGCGATCTGTGTAATTTGCTGTCAGGCATTACCTTGCCTGAATGTCACACCAGGAATCCCAGAGATTGGAGTGGAGAGATTTTAGTGGCTCTTAACATCAAGGTCTTGAGAGCCAATGAGGGAGAAGCGAGTGTGGAGCAGCAGGGGAAATGAGAGATCCCAGAGAAAACCCACCTACTAGTGGCTTCATCCTGCCTGATTCCCACATGTGAAAATTTGGGAGCAACCCCACCAGGAATCAAAACTGGTTCATTTACGTAGAAGGTAAGTTGTCTAACCACTACATCACTGCAGCCCCCAGAATCCCAACCAGATATAAAAGAGCATATTGGTACATAGGATCTCACCCACATACTGCTGGGCCGTCAATGTTCTATCTAACATGACGAGAAAGGATCAGCTATCGCAGGCAATGGCATCTTCCTGGCATTCTTCTTCACTCTCTATGCTTACTTTGTATCATCCAGTGTCATTTTTCATTAATGTGGCTTTGATTACATGACAATATATATGACTGCTGGTTATTGCTTGGAGTGCCACTACCATGTGTGCAGTCAAATGTAGATGTACTAAGATGGGTTCATGTGCACCCCAACCCTTACTCTCGCTATTTACATTGTTTCGTGTTTGTCACATTGTTTCTTTGTGGTGTGTATTTTCATTGATCGGCAGTGTATACCAAAATAGAAATTGTCTCAGTTTATTACAAAAAGAGAATATTTTAAATTTCTTATTTAAGCTTAATAATATTATAATGCAATGGTATTGAAGAAAATGAAATAGAAGATTATTGTTACTATTGTTATGTTTATTGTTAATATTACTACATCTGCTTCTACCACTATCACTGGTTCTATTAGCACCACAACACTACTTCTCCCAATGCTACTAATACCAACCCCAACACTACCACTATTACCACCATCACCATCATTATTATCACTACCACTAATATTTCCACCATTGTTACAACTCATACTGCCACCCATACTACCATTATTAACACCATCATTACTCCTAACGTCATCATTATTAACACCACCACTACTGCCACTACAATACCACCATTAAATTGCCACTACAATACCACTATTAAATTACCACTACTGCCACTACAATACCACCATTAAATTACCACTACTGCCATCACAATACCACAATTACCATTACTACTTACATTACATCACTAATAACACTATGACTACTACTACTTCTACCAACATGCTACTATTATCACGACCACCACCACCACCGCAGACACTATTAACACCTCAACCACTACTACTAGGACTGATGACGAGACCTGGATAGTTGAGCACCTGGTGCTGTACAGTGTTATAACATTTCCATAGTGCAAGAAGGAATTCCATTAAGTTTCATTGTCAGTTGTGTTACCTGATCACGTCACAAGAGCAGATAACGTTCTTCGTTAGTTTCCATTTTAACAGGAGGAAATCACAAAATGCCAAACCAAGCTGGGTTTAGGAATTCGTGGAGAAGACGGATCGAAACACAGTTCTCGAAGACTGGAGCATAGCTGGTATAATTCACACTGTTGTTAATGATAATGCAAGTTCTATTACAGCTTCGGTTCATGTCTTAGGTGATGTCGAGCACAATATAAAATGATGGGCGCACACGCTCCAACTCTCCATAATGGATGCAGTAAAAGTGTACAGTAGTATTGTACAATTTGTGATAAAGTAAGCTTCGTTGTCAGTCCCGTTAAGCATTACGTTGTTGTTTCTTCGGCCTTGCAGAAAATACAAACCCACCTTGGTCTGAACCATGAACGTCTTATTGAAAATTGCCCTACATGGTGGGATTCAGCCTTCATAATGTGTGATACTTTTCTACACAACTGTAGTACAATCAGCACTATCCTGGTAGATTGAGTATACACAAAGGCCACTATCACTGTCGAGCTTGAGACCTGTGAATCTAACTTGTCTCTACTAAAAGAACTGGTCACTCTGTTGAAGCCTCTGAAAGATGCAACCAATGTTCTAATGTGGCTTGGTTTGCTAGCGAGGAGTGGAGTATGCCGGATTTGAGAGAAACCCTGATTCATGGCATTAAATTCGAAAAGATTTGAAGTTTTTACCAAGGGAGCCAGCTCATCTACGGCATGGGTGAGCATATGGAGACTGTATCTCAGGGCAGTAGCAGGTCGCGACAGCCATGTGGCGCTCCCATCCCAGCACACGTTAACAAAAGAAGTTGAGGCAAGAGTTCTGTTTAGCACACTTACACAGTTCATAAGTTGAGCATGTGGAGTTTCTGGAGTGGGGCAGATCCCGAAGGTACACTAAGTACGAATATAATAAAATAAGATGTCTATCTGAAGTAGTATATTGACTGAGCGAGATCACAGACTTACAACAATACACTGCATCCCTCGAATTAAGCAGGCATGGCATATCAGGCCTGCCATAGGCCGACACGGCGAAAAGTACTGTTAAGCGCAAATGGAAATTAAAGTAGGTAAATCTGCAGAGTCCCGAGTCGGACGGAAATGAGAGCGCAAGTGCGGGGGGAGCAAAATAGTTACAAAAAGGTTCCAGAACTAAACAAACATACTATTGCTGCTAAGTTTTCATACAAAGAAGGTTGAAGTCCCCTGCGACGTGAAGCACGTGCACTCTCCCTGGCCTGCTGGTCTATACTGGAGATTGTTGCTCAGAGATCCCATAACCAGCATATCCCTGCCAGTACTGCGTAGGAAATACAAAATACATAAACTTGAACAAGTATACATAATAGAACACTCAAAAGCATACAACAGGGTCTGGAGGAATTATTGCAGTAATTCAGATGTAAGAAATCATTTAAATAAAGTCTGTAGCTCTTGTTGCTATGCGTATTGGAAAAATATAAATTACGTCGAAAAGCCTGAACGGGTTTGCAAAGCATATGGAAAGTCACTATATAATAAAAGAAGATAGTTAATACTTAGATAAGCACTCAAAAGAACAATATTAAATTAAAACATTAATTTAATATTAAGTTGGAGAAATTGAATTTGGGCATTTGGCATGATGGACGCCGGAACTACTGAGATCATTTATGTTACATATGAACGAAAACTGAGAAATTGAAATATGACCTTTTCAAACAAAATACACATGAGACAAACACTGCAAAATTATATTATGATTTTAGAACATCTCAAGTCATTGGTTAGTAGCATCACGTGAACCACGTGACTTTGCACTCTGAAGCTCATTACACTTTATTTATATGGAGCACAAGGGACATAATACTTTCCCATTTATATCTGATATTCTGCTTTCAGGGGAACAGATTACTTTAGCACTGTAAACACACTGGGCTGAGTTTACTCATCATTGCAGGGTTATTAGAGTTACTGGACGGTTCCCTGATCCGTTTGTGCATGCACGACTTGATTAACCCGTGCGCTGCACGCATGGCTGATGCACGAGCAGAGCGGCATCCCGCACAGACAGTGAGGATTTCTTGTATCCTGTGGCTGAAAGAATTAATATATGCAAACCGAATAGGATGGCATGTATCCCTTATGCCAGACTTCTTTGAAAAGAAACAGAATATTAATTAACAGAGTTTCTTTAATTTATCACTTCTATGATTACAGGTACGTTTATTCTGAAGTTCTAACCCAATGGGCATAGATAGTTACAATTGATGTAGACAGGTGTTTTAAAACCGATTAATTTGGAAATTCATTCTTGCCAAATTATGACTATAGTTGCAAATAATATTTAGTTGTTTGTGCTCAGAGAAAATGCTGACTGGGTATAACACTGCATTTTGCACATTACAGGCAGTATTTAAAAGTTGTTCTTTTTATAACAATTTTTCTTGAAGATTTTACTAGGGTCGGAAGTGTTCCTTATGATAAATCTGGAAAAGTTGGTAACCCTAACCACCTTTAACACTAACACTACAACCGCCTCCACCTCCGCCACTACGACTATTATTACCAAACACGTATCCCTGCTTGTAAATGTGTTTACATGGCAGTCATCCTTAATATGTTTCAAATTAAGAGGACAGTTGTGTTTGGTGCGAGAGATGAGTGTATTGCAATGTTAAATGACTGTGTGCTCAGATAAGCAGAGAAGACAAGAAGAGTGATCAGGAAATGTTGGGCAGTGTGCAGGCCATGTTGGATGAGATGGCGCTCAACAGGCGCATCTCAGTCATCAGGTTCCTTGGCTTGTTGCTTACTAAGATACTCAAGAGGATTTGTTCTGGGCTGTGTGTTGACGAGAGCAGCATTACAAGGGTACGCTTGTAATATATACTCACTCAAGCTATTGCTAGCAATTAATACTTAAACTTTGTTAGTGGTTGATTTTGCCCTTTTCAAAGCTTTGCTTACTTTCTTATTTTTACCAATTATTGTTTATTCTCGTGCCACGTGTATAAATTAGCATTGCCATATACTTGATTATTAGCATTGCCATATACTTGATTATTAACATATTACCTTTCTAGTCTGTCAACACAACTGAAGCTGTATCATTTTGACTTTACATTTAAATTTGTTTACAGCAACAAAATCAAATGCGTTTTGTTAACACCTTGTGTAATTAGTTACCCATAATGTGATGCTAAGTTGTAAAGTAGTCATCTTGATGCCATTACCACTGATAATCATTATTTATCATGTTTTAGTTTTTTTTTTCTACTTTGTGAAAACATGAAGTACACTTGCTGCAGTTCATTGACTGAATGTAGTCACACTTCAAAGTCCCACAGTGCTGAGTCATAATGTACACACCACATGCCCCACTTAGATTTTTGGCTCCTAAATTGGCACCCTTTTCCTAAATGCTTGTTTGCTCCTTATATAGCTGCCTTTTTACTCTTCTGGGATTTGCAATTGTAAAAGAGAACTTCTCAACATTTTCTGTTTGTTTGAGTTGAGTTAACATTGGTGCATGTGGCTGGATACTTTTCATCCTCCACGAATGTGTGTTGCATGATGGTATTGCATGTTAAAAATAGTAAAGTGAACAAAAATAGAGAGTCTTGCATTGATTGCCTGTACTAAGGTACACCAATAAACGTTGTAACTAAAAATAGTCAACAACATGAACATTCATTTTATGTTTTTATTATGTGCCATGGTGTCTGTAAAGCTCTATCCATATCACTAAGTACTATTTTAAAAACATTTGTTATGAATTACAACAGACTGTAACTGATAACCTTGTGTTCTGTATGTTACACAGGCGAAAGAAGTGATGGGTCACTGTCCTGTAGTATTTGCCCCAAGCCACAGGAGTTATGGAGACTTCATACTAATGTCATATGTATGCTTCACGTATGATATGCAGATTCCTGCAATAGCAGCTGGAATGGGTGAGTTTGTGGTACCTTATGACCAAAAGAATTTAATGACAATGAGTTTTAGTGTTGGACTTACTGAAATGTGGTTAGTAAAATTAATTGTGTACACCCATCTTGCATTTCTATGACTCCTGGAATATCAACCCTCTTTAACACTCGTTTGAAATAACAACCCATTTCCTGGTAACCATGAAAGGTCGTAGAGAATTGTGAGTTATTGAAGTTATCTTATACCCTGTGCACAGTATTTCTCACAAAGGTTATAGGCTATTCATGGTAAAGCGAGCACTTTTGGAAGCCCTCTCATTTGGAATAAATATATTTTATTGTAGCCTTAGATGTTAACTTTAGAGTCCAGTGAAATGTGTACACTGTGTTTATTACTTACATTGCAATATTTGTGCAGGTTTTACACACTCGTCAAAAGATCTGGTATAATAAACCTTTGACATCAAGTAATAAGTTGTGGCCAACCAATTTCGCAGTCACTCCTATTTAGTAAAAAATACATTTTCTTTCTAAAACGCTCACAAATTTAAGTGGAAATGTGTCTTTAAGTATATTGTACATGCTGAAATCCAAGAAATGATATTTTTATCTATTAGTGTACATGACCAGAGTAACACACAAATAAATACTTACCAGCGTCATGTTATACATATTTAACACAGCAATAACCACTGAATCAAGAAACATTGATTATTTTCATATACAATGTTAATGGTATTCGAGCCTGAAAATATTTTTGAGTATTAGGCTACCATCTACAAAAACACGTTAAATGTTTAAATTACATGTTTGTTTAATATTTTATGAGATGTCACAGTCAGGCTTCTTCTGCCATGGTAATACTCCACCCAAAAGTATGTTCAATCAAACTAACAATCATTAACCTCCTGAAATATCTTTAATGGATCTATCATTTAATGGTTTCTTTATTCAACAAAGTTACTTTTTTATTTTGCAGATTTCCATTCAATGTGGCTAATGGGACAGGTGCTCAGAGATTGCTGTGCTTTCTTCATGCGTCGCTCGTTCTCCAATGACAGGCTGTATTGGACTGCCTTCAGCGAGTATGTTTATAAACTTGTCACGGAAAATGAATCTGCTATAGAGTTCTTCATTGAGGGAACGAGAAGTCGGTCTGCCAAGTCACTTATGCCAAAGTTTGGTGAGCCGTCTCTAGACAAGGGTGCTGTATTTTACAAATAGAATTGCTGCTTCATACAAAATCTCACGTAGCTTTAAAGACTTTAAACAAGAAATTGTTCACATATGTTTTTGGTTATTGGAAAGTTACAAAATCTTACAAAACACCTTAATTCGCTGATGAGTTTTGGGAAATATGCTCATGACTTTAAACCTCAGATATTGGTAAGAGTGGCTTTCAATAGCTTATCATGTAGACTTATTGCTTAAGAATATCTTTGAACAAATTCTACTTACCTAATAAATCTGCTAAATTGATACTTTGTGATGGTTTTTGTCTGCAGGATTCTTGTCCATGGTGCTTATGCCATTCTTCTCTGGCCGGGTTCCAGATATCTTTATAGTTCCTGTTAATATTAGCTATGATCGTACAATGGAGGAGAAGTTGTTTGCTTATGAGCTTTTGGGAGTTCCTAAACCTAAAGAATCTACGAAAGTAAGTAACATTTTTTGCCTTTGAACTTTTTTTAATGTTTGCAACATTCACATTGAATTATTGTTGTTGTCAAATTATTTGTTATAATTTGTTATGCGGCTGGTTTAGTTAATTATTTAAGTAAGTATTGGTGTGGGCGACGTTGCTGCCCGTGTTCTGGGTATCAAGGAAGCTGCTGCCAAAGAACTGCTATCCGCCCATGGCAAGGCACCTCCAGCCAGAGGGATCAGATACCCGAACCATCAGCTATGTGCTTTGTGCAAGGGAGACAGTGATTTGGCACATGTGCACTCTACAACATCAAGACACTACAAAGTACGATGGCCCAACTGCTGGCTTATGTATACATCCACACCCAGTTTGTACCACACTACCTGCGAGAGGATAAAAGACGGAGGTCAGCAGCAGTATTCATCAGTCTTTCATCCATCGTTGGACGGCGTTAATCACTTGTTCATTAGATGTCTGTGGATCAGCATTTTTTCAATTGAATCAAACTTAGTTGAATAAAATATTACTCCTGAATTTCGAAGCATTTTGTAATTGAATCACATATTTTTAGATTTATTTGATTACGTTATTCGTTTACATTTGTAGAAACAAATGACATTTGATTTTTCAATGCAGACTTTTCAAATTTATAGTCCAGTAATAGTTTAATTTTAACATTTTATAATGATGGGCAAACTTTCTAACCCAAGCAACTACGACCTGTGTGCAAGTTCCCTGGCACCAGACGGAGTCTGAACTACTGTAATATCTACCAGAGTGCCTACAGATTACTCCCTTGTTGCTGGCACCAGACGGAGTCTGAACTACTGTAATATCTACCAGAGTGCCTACAGAGTACTCCCTTGTTGCTGGGAGTAATACAGGCACATCAGTGTTATACTATTCTTCACCGCGGTCAGTAAACTGTGCCACACCACCCCCTCAAAAAGCCATGAAGTATGAGTGAGCCAGCGGCCGAGTCATCGCTGCCACCCCCCCGAGCGGTCAAGTAGTTCAAGGGTGCACCGAGGGATAGCGCCACCCATGCTCCAGCCAGAAATGGAGGCCGAGCAGACAGCCTGCCTGTGCACAGCCGAAGATCGCCAGTTGTTTGTTGCCTCTTGTTAGAGCCACATCAGACCTGACAGCTCGCTCCACCGCCATGTCTGCAGGAGCTCTCTAACCACTGTTCATCACCTAGACAACCCAGAAGCTCTTCAGCTCCATCTCCAGCATCTGCCAGACCTTCCAGAAGATCTCCCCTGGCCATCCCTAAAGAAGTCGTCAACCCTCCCGAGCCGATTGCCTTTGGCAGTGGCTACTCCATGACGCTTCAGGAAGTGCGCACTCTTAAGTCCCTTCAGCACATGGCCAGAGTAGATAGGGAAAGTTAATAGCTAACTAGTTGAAACTGCAACCCCCTAGTCTAGAACTAGGTCCCCCTTCACTTGGAAACTGCGTAGCTTATACTTCCAGTCAGCTCAAGGTAGTTAGGAGGTAGTACGGGCCATGTTTATTCCTCCCCGGAATAATACATGATTCTCACCTACTTAGACTATAATTTCCTTAGGTGACTGAGAGATTCCCAGTAGATGCCACACCCGCTAGAGTGGAGCAGGATGACCGGGTTTCACACCACCCAATTTTATCATCTAGTGTAGATCAAAACCACACACATGCTCAACGGCTACACAGTCGGTGCATCCAGTGCATCGAACAATAGAGCCCCAACCACTAGTCATACAACCCCTAGTCATACAACCCCTAGGGAGGCTAGACACCAGGCCAGTTTGCACTCCATCCACCACAACACTTGATTTGCCAGAGGGAGTGTTTGATCGGTACTGGGGGGTGGGGGGTTATCCTGACCACCCTAGGATCTACACCCGCAGTTGTTGTCGGATGCCTCAAAGAAAACCCTATCACAACCACCACACTGCTTGTGTTGACAGTTGAGGTAACTGTATGGCTGTTGCAGCAGAACACGCTTGGATAAGGACCAAAGTTGCCTGCTCTCCTCTCGTGCTGCAGGCCATAGCATCCCTCCATGCCTTACACCAAAAGGGCTGGTAAGGATCTGCAGGAGAGAAAGGCCACTACAACTTACAAAACTACCTGGGTCTGCACCTCATCGAGTCGCACTTTCACCCAAGATAACCCCTGGGACTGAGCTGAAGCTGCCTGAAAGTTGGTGGGGCTTCACCCCCAGCTCACTCTTCACAGATCACACGAAGATCCCGGGGACTCCACACCCAATTGTGGTTGCCTTTCGCCGCAGAGAGGAAGTAACACTGGGCCCGGCCTGCCCCTGGTACGAGTCCAGTCCAGTTCCAGCCATAGCAGTACCTGAGGATTCGACGGCTCCTCCAACTCTGCCAGAAACCACTACCGGCCTACTCGTCCAACACCAGAGTCAAGCCGATTGAGTAATGGCAGAGGTAAAAGGTCACACTACCCGGTACATAGCCAAGCTAGCACTCAACTTTGTACCTAGCTGCCAGGCAACCCGACACACACTGTACAGTGGTTGGGTCCCTTCCGGCAAATAAGTTTTGAACCAGCCAGCTAACAATTGTATGACAGGCCTCCACAATAAAAACTAGCTTTTTGATTGATTTGGCGTTGTATCATCTAGTCCTCGATAGCGTCACGTGTCAATACATTTTTCAAGAAGGTTGTGTATACAGAGGCTTACATAAATAAACTGAATTAAAATAGTTTTACCTTATAAAATAGTTTTACCTTATAAAATGTATTGTTAGCAGACACTAAATTCAATCTGAGCCAAAAGTTCTAAACCCTCTTAAAAAGATGATGACACCAAAAGTAAGCTAAGTTTAGAACATTCTGCATGCACTTAGTCGACCTAGGAGGGATGAATGAAGAGGCTGTGGAAAGAAGAAAAGAGAGAGAGAGCGTGTGTGTTTGGTGGGTGTCATGTGCGTGCCGTGCATGTGTATGGGGTGTGGTGCCTGATGCCATGGCAGCAAGGAAAGTGAAGTGTGTTACAAAGAATGAAAATGAATACATTTGCTGCTGTCAGCTGTCTTAGTATTATAGCTGTTAGGAGAATTTATCAAGTCATGTCTCAAGTTGACCACAAAAATTACACGTGTTTTGCGCTAGCCCACCCATAATCTCGTTTGGCATCAAACATTACCTCCATGCTTTGTGTTCGAAAGCATTGTGGAGATGTCAAAATTCAGTACCCAACATGCTGCAAGAGCAAGTCCAGGGTTTTGTTTTATATAAACAGAGCTTTCGCAACATAAATTTAAAGAGGTTACCTTTTTTAACGATAAACAATAATGTGTTAATATTTATTACATTTTCAGATGAAACCGTGTAATTTGAAATATGTTGTTAATAATACTATGTAGAGTGACAATAATTTTGATAAAACTTTTGCAGCCTGAAATAGAGCTTGAAATAATAACATGCTGTCCTGAATTACAGTCATATACTTGGTGTCTGCTGTGACCTTGGTAGAGGAAATATAGTAAAATCATGACAATGGCAGGAAGTTATGTAGATCTCAATTAAATTCATGAATAATGAAATAAAATAAATACATATGTTGTGTATAGTATGAAAAACAAGTTTGTGAAAATTGTTTAAAAGCTGCAGTTTGGAGTGTGTATCGTATAAAGTAAGTATGGGGAAATAGCACAAATTCATTACCTTAGTAATTGGTATTGTGCTGTATTCGGAGTAACCAGTATTGATTCTTGCAAAATACTCGTTACTCTATTTACCTACGTATTCACACAGCTGTCTTGGGTTGGATGTGATTCATGTTCAACTGGATTCGTGCCAAAGAACTGATGCGTGCTCGATTAGACTGACTTAGCACGTTGGTCGAGGATTTTGTCCGTTAGACCAAAAGCGGGGCAGTTTGGTTTAAATAGTTGACGAGAGGTGAGAGGTGTTGGTTAGAACTTGCTCACTCCTGCTTCTGGGTGCTGTAGTCGGATAGGCTTCGCCTAGGTGCGGCAAATTCTGTCTATGCCGGAGCTGAAGTTCCACAGGTGTGCTTCGTTAAACCAGAAGATGAGGTTATCCCAGCCTAGGTGCACTTCAGTACCGGTCAGGAGTCCTTTGACAACAGGATGTATGCGGATACACGGTGGGAAATCAATTACCAGAACAGGTGCGACTGCTTGACGTCCAAGTTCGACGGTGCAGTCCCATTCCACCTGCCTTTCCTGCATAGAACGTGTTAATGCAATCCACGGCTTGAGAGCAGAGTGAGCCAGATAATGCTCCCTGCATTTTCTACCACCCCTCTTCTCGTGAGACATAGGGAAAACAGTTCTATAGTCTACGCGATGCACTTAGACAGGAAGGTTGACAGTGTAACCCAATAGTGACTAGCCGGCACGAGCTCGATAAGTCCACCCGCTGATCCCCCACAGTATGCGGGCTGATCAGGGGCGTGGAGCCGTTGGGGGCTGCCAAGCCTCTACTGGTTGTGCGTTCGCACTAGGCTGAACGGCAAAACTTCAGACTACGGTCACTGCTTACTGACTTTGTGCAAATGGTGAGCAACCTGAGTCTGTTGTGCCTCCCAGTGTGAAGGTGTTTCTAGTAGTTAGTAGTTGTTGCGTCGCTGTTTCTCCCCCACGAGCACTAACTTAGTGCTAATGTGTGACTGGGAAGAAACAGGTAGCCGTCTAATATGTATGTCTTCTGACGTGCAGATACCTGAAAGGGATCCACAGTCAGGCTAACTCGATTTAACATAACTCCCGGTTCCTGTCGGTAGTGCACGGCGTATTCTGACTCCAACTATTAATACAAACAAATACCCTGGAAATGAAAAACAGAAAGGTAGAGAACAATGTATTGAAGGTTCAATAAACACTTGACCTGTGCTACCTCCTACCAAGTCGTAGAGAGCTGAAGGTAACTGCGGTTCCAGGTCAGGCAACCTGGTTCTAAGTAAAAAGGGAAAAGCTGGTTCTAGACAAATAAAAATTAGTAAAAGTTAAACTACTAAGTAAAAGGTGTCTAGAGGAGACAAAGTGAAGTTAAATATGTTATATTGTTCGCTGGTTGTCGGGTTGACTGTTCACCGACGTACGTAGTAAGTAGCCGCTGGGGTGTACTTGAAAGTTACAACATTCTCGGAAGGTCCCGAGCACCGACTTACTGCTGTGGGAGGTTGCTAAAGAAAAATGCTTAAGAATGACTCTCGAGCTCGGCAGCGTCCTGACTTAGCTTGTAGGCTGCTGGCGCAGGGTACGGGAGAGGCGTGGTGGCCTCCTGCTCTGGTTGGCGTAGGAATACTCTGGTCAGTGTTTCCGCTTTGTGCCTTGTCGGTGGCGCTCGGCCCTGCCCAAGGTCTGGGCAGCTTGTAGGCTCTCAGCGCGTCTGGAGGGGGGGGGGGCTGCCTGCCGGGTTGCAGATCCTGCAGGTGAAGAGAATACGTTCGTAAGTTCTCATTGCCTGTAGGGTAGGCAACGTGCCACTCACGTCTGTAGTGATGGAAAAGGTACTCTTGGCGATGTGTCGTAATCGTATTAGATTAGATGTATAAGCAGCATGTGCGTCAGAACAAAGGGAAGATGCACAGTAGAAAAGTAACGAGTTCCTGTCCTTCACCCAGCTTGGGATTACAAGGCTCAAGAGATGGGTGTAAACTGCCTTTATATCCATGGGAGCGGTGTGGCTAATCCTTCGTTTTGATTTGGCATCTTCAGAAGCCTAGTTGCATGCATCGCAAAAGTATGGATCTTAGCAATATTTTTATTTGTATTTATGCATGCTTTTTATATCTATTAACCAGTCTAAAAGAGTGTTATGTCATGCAACTTCGGGATTGAGAAATAAATTGTAAATTGTTACAAAAGTACGATACAAATTTCAAATTTTTATATTCTCATGAAATAAATATCACTATAAGGTGGTTTATGAAAGTGTAGTTCAATGGCAAATTAAATTTTAATAAACAAAATAAAATAATTAGGATCCAGTAGAAATTATTTTTAGATTTTTGGTCGTTTTATTAACCAATAATAGTTCAGAGAAAGGGTTACAACTTCTGCATGGTCATCTATTAAAAATTAACACACAATAAAACGGCAAGTTTCTCAGCTCCCAAAAAATCACTTATAATTTTGAATGTATAAGCAAATTAACCTATCTATGAATCATTATATTAGGCAGAAAGAGTGTGTGATGTTGAGTCTAAGGATGGGATCCTCGATACCTTGATATAGTATGGAGTATCGCATGATAATTTCCAACAGTATTGAATTTTAACACTCATTTTCATTTTCTAATACCATAATTATGGTATGATTGTGCCACAATTTAATCTGTGTCCTTCGGGTATTCCAACACACCCCATAAAATGTGAACTAGTCAAACGGTTTGCAAAATATTAACAGAAACTTTTAAATATGTACCATAATTATCTCTGCTGGCAGCGAGCATTCCAAAGCTTCCTGCAAGCATTCCAAAATGCCTTCGCTGGTCGAGATCGGACGAACGGTTTACTAGTTATTAAATTTTAAATGTACATGTGTACTATTATATAACCTATTTTATTCATAGCATAATATTCACACAGATGTGAGCACCTTGATGTGTTTTTAGGCAACCCTTGCATACAAAAATTATGATTTTTGACAACATTTACTTTTATGCTACATAATTGAGGTACAATAAAAACGGGTCAAGAGTTGTGAGCGAGTGCCTGTATGCACGAGCGAGTAAATTGCGTAGTTATTGTATGTCCCACGCATACCATAATTATCTGATACACCTGTCGTGGCCTAGCCCGTGTATTCTGTGGGCTAGGCCACGACAGGTGTATCAGCTGATCACAATATTTATTTTACTTTATAGTTATTTCCTTGAAGTAGCAAAATAAAATTTAACAAACTGTAAAATCGCAAAATAAATGTGTACTGAGCTGTAATTTTCCTCAAAGTTTGATTACAGCTTTTATTGTGGAAACGTGATTCTATAGAATTGAGGGAGACTGTGTTGGTTTATAATTAGTTAAGGATGTTTGGGTTTACAAGCTGTCCACCATTTGTTTCCAGTGTATTATGGGTTTCTATATACTTTGTGTGTGTCGACGACACTAGTAAAATGAGCAATTTTTTTGCCCAAGTTGATTTGTATTCATGAAAATTTTAATTTGGTATCGACTATTGTGAGAATGTTTTGGTATTGAGTATCAAAAAAATGGAGTATCGATCCATCCCTAGTCGAGTCTGTTATGCTTACATATTTTAATTCTTGGTGAAAGAGTACATTAAGTTAATGAATCTTCTAGTAATGACTAAGTAATTGTTCCTTTGTTAATGGCTGACACACTTTGTTTTGAAAAGTCCAGTCAAGTTAATAAACAAAAAAGCTACATCTGCGGTTAGTGTGTGGAATAGATGTACTAAAACAGTTTGCTGCCCCTAGACAGACTCCTTTATCCCCACTCGATTGATCGTGAGAGGAAAGAAGCGAGGATGCCATGCTGGTTGCTAGGCAACAATCTCCCATTCGCCACGTGATTAGTCAGTTGTGTAAGTTGGGATCAATGTAACCCTGGAACAGCCAAAGCTTATCCATCCAACACTCGTACATTCGCAGATATACCATCAGTTCATTGGCCGGTGCACACCTCTTGATCAATTACTATTTCATTTTTAAAAATTTGTAATTTTTGAGACACAGGCAAATTAATACTGTTATTAAGATTAATTTCTCTACAACGTTCAAAAATTATTTTTTCAAAACCACATTCTCGGAATTTTTCCGTAAAATTGCACTTCACCTCACCATATTAATGCAGCACTCGTACTTGGTTACACATTATTTTGCAACATAAAGGTGTCGTATATGGCCTTACAGGATACCGTTTGATTCAGAAAATGTGTATCTATTGAAATCAATTAACATTCAATTTACAGATCCTCCAATTTTTCCAGAAGAAGCCACTGAACATGACTTTATGCCCAGTGAAACTTACGTGCTGTGTGATTTTGTAACTTTTTGACAATGAGTGGTTCCTGGGGTGTCATTTTATTCAGAAGGCCCACTAAATTAAAATTGTAATTAATTTAAAAGTAATGTTTTACTCTGATAACTACTGAACAGACATAAAAAGTAAAGTAAAAAAAAAACAAGTTTTGGGTTTATTAGGGGTCGAAAATTGTCAGTTTAGATTTTTCAGTTATTCTCTAGAACCATGGTACTCCAAAAAAATTGAGGGTCTACTTTATCCATCCATTATTCTAGTTTTGAAATGTTATTTGGAAATACAGTATGATAAAAGATAAGTGGTTTAAATTTTTTTGAAACTAATTCAAATTTAGACTTTAAACCGAATGATATAATATTTTGGAATAATTAGTAATTTTTGCATATTCGCATACTTCTATCATTGATTAGTCTTTCTACATTCAGTCTTGGTCGGCCAGTGGTAGTCATGTGAGCTCTCAGCAGTATGGTTCATGATCCTTGTAAAGTGTTATCACTTAGTGAATGATAATTCTCTGCTCTGCAGGGTAGACAGGGACAGTTTGTCCAATAAAGTGTCTGTTGGTAATCCAGCTTCCAGTAATTTTGGTGGTAGTTAGTTTTCCTGCAATAGCAAAGGCACAGCAGGGCGTGAATGTTGAGCTATGAGAGTATTCAGGGGAACACCACGGCTCCCTGTATACTCAGGGTTGACGGCAGAACATTACACTGACACGACAGTAGGTACAAGCTGCAGAATACTTTAGTGGTGGACCATGATGGAGTGCCAGTGGGAAGCACTCTGGTGCATCTCATCGTGGGGCCTTCCGGGCAGCACTTTCTCTTTGAGGGAGCAGGGGTGGATAGGGAGTGCTTTACAGAGTACAAGAAGTGAAGCAGTGTGATGCACTCTACCCTCTCAGGCACAGTATAGCGTTGGGGAATTAGGTACATGCAGAGACCCAGACCCTCTGCGTACGGACAAGTGTTATTGTGTCATTCGCAGATCACATGTCCTGCAAATGTAAGCATCTCAGTACCAACCAGCAGCTGCCAGGGACTGCAGAAACAGCACCAGAGCTGGCAGGTCAAGCAGCTTCCTACATCCCCTTTGCCAGGTGACTTTCCATCTGGCTGCAGGGCGATTCTGGACAATAGGCAACCACGGAATCCCCTTTTGTTACCAAAGATTATATTTGTTTTGCATTTAGTCTACTTGTTCACTGTACACTAATGCAGTTTTACTTCATCCCAAAGTTAATATTTTCTTTGACCACATGTATATCACAACATGTTGATTGTATTGCTGTTGTATTACATATCACAGGCCGAGCACCATTATTAAAGTTTTGTTTGCCACTATTCTTGGGTAATCAAGCAATGCCATACCTATTTTAAACATTCACCGATTGTGTTGGAGAAAATATATAAGGTTGGTAAGATACATTAATGTGAATAGAGCATTCGTTATAAATATTTTTTGGTCTGCAGTCCTTGTAAAATGTTTTTGTATTTTACTTTAACTGCTTAAAAATCTTTTAGTCATTGTTTTATGCGGACACATAAATACTTGCACAAGGCTGTACCTGGTGTTGAATGCCACTACTCATTGTGGAGTCTGCAAGTTTTTTGGTATGTACAACTGTAGATTAAATCACTTAAAGTAGCTGAACTAACTGAGGTGTAAATAATTGCTTCGCAGAGTTAAAATTGTGTACTATCTGTTTGATCGCAACTAGTCCTTAGCCATCATATCTCTTATCTCCTCCTCTTTCTCTCTTCCCATTCTCCCTCCCTTTCCCCTACACTCCTCCCCCCTCTCTACTTCCTCTCCTCTCTTCTACCTCTCCCTGGGGCTATGGTGGTGCTACAGCTAGTGTGCTCGCCTTCCACCAAAGCAAACCATGTTCTCTTCCCAGCAGGTTGCTCCTGGGTTTTACCTCCTGGGAATTGTGCCAGACATGCTGCTGGTTGGCGGGTTTGCACATGGATCTCCAGTTTTCCCTGGAGTGCTGTCCCATACTTCGCTTCGCCTTCATTGGCTTTCTTCCTCTCTTTCTCTGTGTATACTTTTCCATGAAATGTGATTCTGGTTTATTTTATTATATATCTGAAGCCATATGATTTTTGTATTTCATTCTTTAAAATGTAACTTGTGGATTTCGAAAATGTGGTTATATTTTGCATAAAATGAAGATATGTCATAAACTTTCAAGAAGCTGATAAAAAAATGAAAAATAATAAATTTCATTGGAGCTGTGCAGTAGCAAAATTATAACAAAAATGTTACCATTTTAGCAAGTTATTCATTATTTGTTGTCAACCACATTAGCTGCACATTATCAACCAAACTTAACGTAAAAATATGAAATTATACTTTTATAGTACCATTGATGTTCTTACAGTATAGCAATACTTCTAAATTAAATATTTTTTTGTGCATTGTAAAAAGTTAGTGACATCATTGTACTGCATTATGAAGAAATGAAAGCTAAAATAAATTGCTTGAAAAACTGAATGAATAAAAGGGGAAAATTATGGAGTGTTTATCACAAAAGTTGTTAACAGGAGTTCAGTTTTCCTTTGTTGTTTTGACTTTAATTCATAATAAAGGAGATAAACACACGTACAAATAAAATTTGCTAACAAATTTTATATAAAAAACCTAATTAAATGTATACATTTAAATAATTTTGCTATACCAAATATCAGTATTCACATAATATGATTTTGTAATCCATTTTATAACCTTTTGTTTTTCTTCATGTCAGTTCATTATTAAAAGTGTTTCTTTTGATAAATCTAAATAATTTGGAAGATGAGTTTAGAATGCTGTGGGAGGGGGAAGGGATGAAGGGGTAGCATATTCCCAGTTTTGCTCCAAGTTTTTTTATGAGCATTTTTACCAAGAGAATTGGCTGCCTTAGTGTGAATATGACCAGTGTTAAGAGTGCTGCTGTATGTGGATTTTCCTTGCAGGGTCTGCTAAAAGCAGTCGATATTCTGAAGGAGCAGTACGGGAGGATCCACATAGACTTTGCGGAGCCAGTGTCAGTGAAGGAGTTCTGCGGTTCTTCACTGAATCGCTCGAGACACATGATGGTTCCTGCCCACGTGGATCACCTGCGAGATGAGGAGATAGAGGCATGCACGGCCCTGGGACACCACATTGTGGCTCAGCAGAGACAGCATTCTGTACTGTCGCCATTCAACCTGATGGCCATTATTCTGAGTTACTATGGCCATCCGTCGATGCAGCAAGTCATCAGCGAGGTGGTGTGGCTAAGAGATATATTGCTGTCTCTGGGAGCTCTTGTCGACTTGCAAGGTACTGTGTTATTTTTCAGAGTGACTTATTAAGCACAAGATTGTATGTGGGTGTCTCGTGGAGTGACATTGAAGGGACTGTGGTGGTAAAGTGGTCAGACTGCCCGCTCACCACCAAGGGAAACTAGTGTTCGATCCTCCGCATGGTCAATTGGATTTTTGCATGTGGGAGATATGGCGGAAATTGCCGTTGGCCTGCAGGTCTTGTCTGGGCACTAGGTTTCCCATACCCTTGCTTTCTGCCACTGCTCCTTCTTCACATTTCCCCTCATTCTATTATGCACTGATCTGAATCTCTCAACAATTGTGGGTTTGGTATATAGTAATATAGTAAATTTCCGTTATAGTGAACTAGACATTTCTTAAAACTGATCCGTATTTGTGTCAGTTATTGCACCGTATGATTCACACTGCCCACTAGTCGAGCAACATTGTCTGGAATCCCACTAATTATGACGTTGATGCCGTGCATAATGCATCTATTTTTATTTCAATCAATATTTGTCAGTTATTTGTTGCATACATAGTGTAGTTTTTTTAGTATTGTACAGTATTTTAATTTGTAAACCTTATAAACTTGCTTTTGTATTACTTCATATGCCTTTCCTATGTAAAATAAATGTGTTTTATATCTTGTTTCCATAGTTTCATTGATGTAAATACAACCTTTCAAGACTTCTTTGTTATAAACGAGGCTTTAATTAAAACTGACAACTTTCAGTCCCTGTTAGTCTTTTATAATGGGGTTGTACTGTATTGCCAATTTTTTGCAATTATATTACTTTTATGTTACAAATACACAGATATACTGGTGCCTTCATCTCCATAACTATAACTAATGTTGAGACCACAATTATATGTTTTAAGGTTACCATTATAAAATAATTTGTTAATAAACAATTATGCAGTTGTCTAATTTTCAAACTGGACATGTATTATGATGTTATTGGTGGTTTTTTTTTTTTTTTTGTTCAGGTAATGAATGTGTAGAATCGAGAGTGAGTGAAGCTGTGGGAATTCACTGTTCGTTAGTAACTCTTACCAATGCAAATATTTTGCAGCTTACTAAAGTAATCTCTCCAGAGTGTACCAAAGATCTTTCAAAATTAAAAGGTAACTTTATAAATAAATTTGAGTGCAAGAATACTTATTTCAACACTAGAATGTGATATCATTTATGTGAATATTTTTGTGTTTGTTTTGCCAGGACACAATCTCTCTCAGGAAACAATGGATGTGGTGGTTCCTGCTGTGATGTTGCAGCATTATATCAATCCTAGCTTGCATTATTTGATAAATGTAGCCATTTTAGCTATTAACATGAAGAATCACATTATTCATAAAGGTAAATTTTAAAAATTAAAATATTAATTTGTTGTTGTTTGTGAAGATACACTTTCAAGATCCTGTTGCGAGTTCACCTGCCTCGCAACTGGTAGATTGTAGAACTACATGTTGTACATAGTATTGTATGTTGTACATAGTATTGTATGTTGTATATGAGAGCAATTCTGTTTGCTTATCAACAGAAACACAAGTATTTATAACAGATAATAATTGCACATGTATACTCAGGCACAAAAAACACAACATTGCTATGTTGGGAACTAAAAATTACATCAATACCATGTTTACCTACGTACCACCTGCCTCCTTTAAGATGTGGACCCTATGCTTTGAAGCGTGTCGAGTTTATAAGCTCGGCCCTTAACAGAATAATGGCGGGGGGGGAGTTTGAACGAGAACTCGATTCCCGATATCAGCGAGTATTTTAAAACATTTGTAATAACTATACTTTAATTTACAGATAATTACAGATTGTATCGGTGAACTAAATTCACTAGTTGAAGCAATGAAATTCACAAATTGAAAAAGTGAAGAAGAAATGTGTACTCAGATAAAAATATTGTGTAATTTTGCACGTAATGTAATTCTGTTCTTACAACATGTCCGAACCTCAAGAAAATGTTTTACGAAAACTAAATATGCGAATACTCAAATGAGGCTCGAACCGACCACACATTAAACGTTACACTAACATTCTAACCACTGGACCACGCTAAGCAAAGTTCAGAATTGATTTTAATGTAATTATTATTGTTAACTAGCGTTGCCCATCGCTTTCAGAAATAGTTTTAATTATGTGAAACTTTTTTAATTTTACGGTAACTTCATAGAGAGGAACAGAGTGAAAATTAAAACTACTACAAACCAATTATCATAAAACAACCGAAGAATAGGAATGAATGCATACACGAACTTACATACTCGACATGAAAGTATAAGTTGCCAAAATACATAAATCACATAAAATACACGATCAAACAACAATTAGTAGAAAGCTTACTTCGGAAATGTAGGCTAAGCTCATGGGAAATGGTTATTGATGTGTAATAAAATATTTATTACAGAATAAAACCATAGTTTTCGATTCATTAGTCGAAATTGTACTTTTAAGTGTAATATACGAACTAATGTTTTCTGATGCCGAATCTGTTGTTTCATCAGTTAGAATCGACAAAAACAAGAAATTCAGCAGTAAAGTTACTAAATCTGAAGTTCCGCTGATTCTTATTAAGAGTGAATATAGCCATAATTTTATTATGAAAACATTTAATCTCCATCCATACTGAAATTACTTATCTGTGATGTTGCAGGAAAAATCTTGTCAGTTAAACAGTAAAGTTTCCAGGGTAATTGAGTTGGTAGACGTGGGTCCAACACAGGGAAAGAGCAAGGTACACATAATGACTATAGGCTATTCACGGTAAAATGGGCACTTTTTAAGGCCCTGCTAAATTTTTTCTTTCATTTAATTTCTACCTTTCTGCCACTTTTTAATGTAAACATTGCAATATGACTAATAAACAGGATGTATACATTTCATCACTTTCAAAATTTAACGCCTAAGACTGCAATTAAATCTATTTATTAGGAGTTAATGCCTTTCATGAGGGCCTTAAAAAATGCTCGCTTTACTGTATATAGCTTATAAGAGCTTTTCACTCGCAAGTTATAATTTGCCAGTTCTATGTTTTTCAATGTGACTGTGTTGAAGGATGTTGAACATTAAACACTTTTTACACGATTCGTCTTTTGTTGCATCCTGTATGGGTTTTATCATTTCGATGACTTAACTACAATAAAAATCTAAGTATAAACATGAATAAAAAAATAGCAGCAGGCTGCTGTGAGTGCGGCCTGTAATTCACTGTAGTGCTCAAGATTCAAGACTATTTCTCTTATGCATGACAATATGATAAAATAAAACTTGATTACATTCGCTTACCACTTTACTTTTGTGAAGGTGATGTAAGCATACCAGCAACCCGTGATTAGTTAGAGATAGACAGCCATCTTGCATATGACTCAAGCTGTACGAGCTGTCTCGCTATGCGTGCTACACTTGCTTAGACCGTCAGATATAGTTCACTAAATAATTTATTCACTCGCTCATATAATCTCGTATTTACCTGGCTTACATTGCCAACAATTAATAATACAAACCAGGCTACGTGTTACAGAACACAAATATTTTAACAACTGAATTTGATGTTGCCGTATATTTTCCCACAAAGCACATGCAATTTTCTTTTTTGATGCTCTTCTGGCAGAAGGTTTTAAACGTAGACTTGTATTTCCTTTAAAAAATTTCCAACTTTTTTTCTGCGACATTGTACATGAACATTAAATGTTTAGTTCATCACTGAAAAACATTAGAATTCTACGTTTGCAAGGCGTGCAGTCTCCGCTACAACTGAATTGTAGTGTAAGGAAAGAGTCCATTATTGACAGGACCATTTTCTCTCGCTCTTCGTGCACCATTATCTCGCACATGTATTATATGTCGCACAGCTCGCCCTGGGACTCATAGTGGAAGATGGGCCTAACAACAATGCAAGGAAATGCACAAATGTAAAGCTAGTTTGGCAGTTCACTCCGTTGTACCCAGCAGCCTTAAAATGGTTGACTATTTTAAGTTTATCAACAACAGAATATGCTATTATTTTTAGCAATATTTTGCACGCACCCACACTAGCAAACCAGATGTTGACGTCTGGATGGAGATCGTCTGCATGCATTGCTAGTCAGTATTCATTAGTTTTTTATTTTTGACCCTTGAAAAACAATTTGTATATGTTACAACTTATAAAAAGTATTGAAGTTTGGCTAAAATTTATATACAATTTTTTTTTACTAGGTTTTTTCAGTTATGTAATGCTTTCCTACAGGTTATTATGATTATAAAGAACTCTACGTGTGTAAATTTAGTATATCAGTGTTGTATATTATGTCAAGATAATTGTACACGTGAAGTTTCCCCTATATAGGAAACATAGTGTTCCCTTTGGATTCATTCTAAAAAATATTATACTGTATTTAAAAGTTCAATAGTAACATTTTCATGCATGTTAAAAATTAAATTTGTTATGGGCATTAATTTTAAATCTTCCTGTTGACGCATGTTGCTATGGAGGGGTGACTATCCTAGTGAGTAGTACGTTAACGTTGATCATCCTACCAAGTCCAGCTTAGCCTATCATGACAATTACCATATCTTTAAATAGCCTTAGGAGGTTTTAGGGGTCTTGATACAGAAGTTGGTCGCTTGGGGGCAGGTTTACCATGGGCTGGAGGGGAATCAAACCCCAGAGTGAATCGGAAGGACATAGCTTCCCGCCCAGGGAGCGTAATCCTTCTCACAATAAGGGTCGCCAATATACACAGGCTGCCAGCGATCCTAAAGGGGTGTAATGGTGAGGTGTTTAATCTGGAGTGATGATGAGAGTGCGTGAGCCAGCAGACGAGACTAGTTGGACGAGTGGGTTGGCGGTCTGGAATTAAATCTTCAGAGGGGCGTACCACACGGGGACGGGAGTCGGGTTGTGCAGGGAATCGAACCGTGATAACCTTTCCCGTTGTGAACTCTGTCACAATATTTTGGGAGTACTGTCCCCATGGGATGTTTTACTCTGATACGTCATCCTGATTGTAATTTCACGTTACTAAATGTTTTTCTGGGTCTGGCTAGCAAAGTTGTCAGGGGGAGTAGCCTCGTCCTCTTAACTTAATAATTTATCCTGAACCTTGTAGTTCATTGTCGGATACCCAGGCCAATTGCCACCAAGTAAATGGTCCAGCAGGGATGAGATATCCAAGGAGATAAGAGGAGAAATAGCTCGTGGTGTTTGATCCGGACAGTTAACCGGCGGTTCGTCCTCAGACGTGGGTTGGGCGTTACCTCAATCATGAGCACGACGTTCCCTACGTCTTTGCTTACTGGGAGCACCACCTTTCTTAGAGAGAGAGAGAGAGTGAGGGTTCGCTATCTACAAGTACGGTACACAAATATTCAAAGTTACATGGTTGTTTATTGTGGGGTTTGGGTCCTTGGGGGGGGGGGGGGGGAGTAAACCCAATTTACTAATGCAAAAGCATAATTTAATTAAATTGTTTTACAAACAATCGGAATAAGAAAATATGTTAACGAGAATCACCACATGAATAAAACAAGAGTAAGGCGAAGGCGAACCTGAGGCAAGTAAAACTATAGCTCTGCAACTTTACAGTGGCTACAAATGAAAAACTATAGCAATGCAATTTACAGCAACTAGATTAAGGGGGAAGCTAATCAGGTAGGTAACATGAAACGTGATGGCTCGCTATCGCAGAGTCAAGGGAAGTTGACCGAGGTGGGATTACCGGGTTAAGGCGGGGTATACCTGTAGCTGTAGAACTTCTCACGTGTAGGTTCGGAGAGAGAGAGATTCTTTACACAGGTTAAGGTGCGGGTCTGGAAAGGAGGGTTTGCAGTAGGAGGTAGAGGAGCCCTGGGTCGAGCCCGAAGGAGAGCCTTCTACAAACTTGGTGTAGGAGAGTGGTTATTTAGTAGCAGAATCCTTTCGGACTGGAGGAAGGTAAGTCCTTGCAGACTGAGGAGGATGAGCCCTTGCAGACTGAAAAGAGTCTTCAGCAGACTGGAGTCTTCGCAGACTGAGGGTTGGGCTCGCGTCATCTTCGGCCACCGAGCCCGGCGCCACTTGCTGGGGCTGTATTTAAACTAAATTATCTCTGGTCAGTAGTTCTTTGGGGTGCAGGGGGGTAGTGTAGCCTTCCAACACAGGGGCCTATTTATCGGGGGTGTAGATGCGCTGCAACTTTCTTATCGCCCCGCGTGGAGGCGACGACAAATTAAAACCCCTCTCTCTGAGGCGGGCCGGCTGTGACGTTACAAGGTCACAGGGGTGCTGCTCTCATGATTGTAGGAACTTCTTCCAGGAGCCAGACACGAGTAGTAGAATTCTCAATAAATATAATTTAAATTGCGGGGGTGCCTTTTGCATGTATAATTCTGAACGGGCAATGGGGATTGCAATTATGCACGTGATTTGCAATGATGTGATCAGCCACCCAGGCTTGTGGGCTTCCTGGCGCGATTCATTTAATTTGAATTGCCGCTTATATATTCTGCCCTGGAGCGGACATGACTCGTAAATGGGGTGGAGTCGTCCATAAAGCACGCAGTCACACTACACAGCATTCTGGCATGTGTCATTGTTCATAAATTAATATTTTTATAACAACCTAAATTTTTAGCAAAGTACCTATCCAAATATAAATCATCAGTTAGCCTTTTTTTTATTTATAGATTTAGGTTTAACAGTACATACTTTGCATGTAACATTATAGGCTGTTCATGATAAACTGAGCACTTTCGAAAGCCCTGCTTAATATTTGCTTGTATGCACGTTGCATATTCTTCCGCCTTGTGTAAAATTAACGTGGCCATGGTCCTCGACCCTTTATTCATGTGTCTTTCAAGTTAAACTGTAAAATTATTATAAAATTTATTATTTTTCAAATCTACTCAGTTGTACATTTTGTTGCCTTAAAGGAACAGGACGCTAAAAAAATAATTTATGTTATTGCAAGTAGTTACGTAACAATTTTTATTCGACGTTAAGATATGGAACTACTTTCCCCCCCCCCCCCCCCCCCCCCCCTCCAACTTCAATCATTTCCACATTTACTAGGCGCATGTCACTCAGTACACCCGTTAAAATGCACATAGGCAGGAGCAGGGCCTTTTTTCTAATGTAGATTTCAAAAGTGCTCACTTTATTGTGAACTGCCTTGAATCCTGTGTACATATTGCAGAACCAATGCATATGTGAAAACAATCCACCATTTTTGTTCCAAGCCTATCACTTGACTGTCAACAGGTATAGGCTATTCACAGTAAAGTGAGCACTTTTGAGAGCCCTCTCATTTGGAATAATAATAAATATAAATTATTTTATTTTAGTCTTATACATTAACTTCAGATTGTAGTGGAATACACACACTGTGTTTATTACTTACATTTAAATATTTATTTTAAAAAGTGGATAATGGATAATAAAAACGGCTGAAAGGAAAAAAGTAACTAGGGCCTCAAAACTGCTCACTTTACCGTGAACAGCCTATAAACAACCTTATGCATGCGTACTGTTTTCTGTGTTCACAGAAAGTATTTTGATGAATATAGGCCAACATTTGTTTTTATTTTTACTTGAACTCAACATGGTATCTTGCATTATTGTATTTACTTTATGGACACTGTAAACTGAAATAAGGTAAAATTTTCTTTTAATTGTGCTGCACTTCACCAATTGTTTGAGGATAATAGTAACCTGAATTTAAGTTGCATATAAACATAAAGCTTTTTCACACATCTACAGCACATCAGTGAATCAGCATTCCAGAATCAACAAATCTGCGATTCTGCAAATCAGTATAATTTTGTGAATTGACAATTGCTCTAATAAAAAACAATTTTAATTTAAATGCTTTTTTCTTAGGCTCTAGTTATTTGCTTCGCATCTCATATAGAGCACATTTTAGATAAACCTGTATGGAACGTAGGATGTTATAAATTGTGTCAATACAATGCAGTTATATAATTTTGGTGAAGCTATTTATAGTTCTCAGTATTTCAGCTCAAATGTTTTGGCAGAAAATTTTGTTCCGTGGGGCTACAATCTTGTCTCAAACAGCATATCATGCATGAAGGAAATTGTCACAGTTTTTAAATGGAAAAAGTCTTTCAAGATAGGTGTGTATGCAGTAGTGTTATCAGATCATAATTTTGCATGAGTTCTAAGGTTGAATCTTGCTTACCTGCAATTTGTCTCATCTCCTCTACAAGCACATTGCTCAACTGGTCTAGTCTTTCCACCTGCAACTCGCCTGAACAAGACTTCAAGTGGCAACCCTATGTTTTTACGGCGTGCTCATAAAGATCAAAATATGATGCATGTCTAAAGGCAGCTCTGAAGTTTCTGCATAGAAAATTTTAGCATTTCAAACTAATTCATGAAAAAGTCATTTTAACCATTTTTGTGCCCAGAAAAATAATTCTTGCAGTTGAACGGAGAAGTTGAAACTTGTCTTTGGGCACGGAACATTTTGAATGCTTTTTGTGTGTACATGCCACACTATATCATATCCAACCACTTTTTAATCAAATGTTTTCTATCTAAACTCTGCAACACATTTAGTGTGCCAGACAAGCGAAGCGTCTAAATCTTGAGTGTGTTTGGATATTGTGACCTTAGAATGCCATCTTTTTGTGAATGATCAGTTGGATGTGAATTACTGTCAACCTGATGGTGGGTTTAGAGAGGTGCTTGGAATATCGCATTGCTGCCTGAGCAGATGGGGGAAATGAGTGTACATTTAGTTGAAGACTGTTCATAACTACTTACGTCACCACAATAAGCACTTGTGTGTAGGCTCTCACTTCACTTGGCAGCGAATTGCAAAAAATAGTTTCATGCTTTGACAGTGTATTGAGGTGCAAAGTTTGAATTTATGGCTACCGAAGTAAATGTTTATTCTTTTATATTCAGGAGGACAGGGACTTGCATTTTACAGTTCATTCACGATTACTTCCAACTTTCCTGAAGCTCTGCTCAAGTTCTACTTGCAGGATATTCCTCCACCTCATGCAAACAAAGCTTAACCGAGTCTAGAAAATTACACCACATTCCGTTGCACTCATTCTAATAATATTTTGCACGAGAGTTATTTCTTACTAGGCATTGCCAACACGACTATTTTCTCTGTTTTATTGGATGAAATATTATAATTTGCAGATAAAATATAAACGTTCAGTTTCGCCAAAATTAAGATACTTTTTTGTTAACAGAAGTGTAAAATGCTTGTAATACTTGACAATTTAGGAAACAACTCCTATATGGGGATGATTTTTGAATGGTTGATTCAAAAAGTGTAAAGAAACCATGAATAGACCATATTAACACATTTATTTCCTAGAAATTTCCGCAGTTCTCACTTGGATAATGCATGAATTAAGTGGAATGGTCCATATCAGAGGAAAGCATATCCCAAGTAGGGCTTTCAAAAGCACTGGCAGCGGGGGGGGGGGGGGGGGGGGGGGGGGGTGTTGTTTGTGGGGGGGGGGGGGGGGGTGTGTGGGTGTGTGTGTGTGGGGTTGTGTGTGTGTGTGATATTTACAAACACTGCAAAAATTATTCAAATGGGTGTATTTAAAAAAAAAATGCTGCATGTAATTACTAACTTTTTTCAGGTTTCCTGGTCGAAGTAAGTGTGTAGATATTTGAAATTTTCTAAATGCATGTTTTTACCTAATTGTAAATGCCATTGTTTAATGTAACTCCATCTTTATGCCTGTTACATGGTTTACTTTACAGATGAACTGTACATGAAATACCACTTCTTAAGGTTCCTACTGTCCTATGAGTTTGCTTTGTACAAAGATTGGGAGTTAAAGGTATGCTTGTCAGTAGTTTTATGTGGTGCTGTGTTTAAGTGCAATATCCGGTTATCCAAATACCACCTGCTGTTGGGAATGGCTGTCCTTCCATTTACAGGGACAGTTTATTGAATCAATTTTTTGTAGTGGTGTTGATAAACTGGGGTAATTTCGATAAGTATAAATTTACAGTTCTAATCATGTGTTTTGTCTCATCACAAACAATTTTAATATACATCACAGTGTTATGTAATTTGAAGCAGGCTGCCACAACCACTTGTGCAATAGTTGGCTGGGTGAGAGGGTGTGTTTTCTTTGAGCGGGATTATAGTTCATTTTGATTCATATCAATTTAAGGTATTAGTTTTTACAACTTGTTTCATGGCCTATGCATGCTTTTATGTCATTGCCATAATTTTGGGTGCATGTACAGATGTACCAACTACTGCAAATTTTCTATAGCCCATGCAAATTATTGTTTTGTAGATTAATCAGTTCTTCCTGAACCTGTCTTGCAGGTATTATAAGGGAGAACTAATTTCTTCATATATGGTTCTGTTGATCACAGCACAAATAATGGCACATAAAAATAGAAAAAGGAGCCGCTCTAGCTGACTGATTGATTGGGGGCTATATGAATATTTACAGTACTGAAGAGTAGCATAATCTTATTTTTGTGTGTAATGGGATTTTATAATTTTCTTTTTCCTGAAATATCATGTATAGTTTACGTATTTGTAGTACTGGGTGTTTTGCTTGCGATTATTTTTTTATTGCTGATTAATGCTAATGGGCCCCGTTTCTCATGAGTTCCATAAAACTATCGCATTCACAATAAAACAGCTGCAGCCACTTCATCTACACTGCTGAACATCTGTTCTCATTCGCACTTGGCACCGAGTGCCTCACAGCTCCAGCCCATTGCACTTCTTCTCACTTACTCTTGCTCTTTTTTTCTCTCCCCTCCCCTCCCCCTCTCCCCTCCCCTCCCCTCCCCTTCTCGCCACTTCTCTTGCCATTTCATTCCTCTTCCCCTCCATCTCCTCCCCTCTTCCTCTTCCACCTACCTCTACCCCCTTCCTCTTCCCTTCTTCACCTTCCCCATTACTCTTTATCCCTTCCTTTTTCCCTTTTCTCTTTCCTCCTTTCTCTTTCCTCCTTTCTTCCTTCCTCTTTCCTCCTTGCTCTTTCCTCTTCCTCTTCCATTTCTCCATTTCACCTTCATCTACCCCCCTTCCACTTCCCTTTCCATCTTTCTCTTCCACCTTCATCTACCCTCTTCCTCCTGCCTCTTTCCTCCTGCCTCTTTCCCCCTTCCTCTTTCCCCCTTCCTCTTTCCCCCTTCCTCTTTCCCCCTTCCTCTTTGCTCACCCTGTGTTCTGCTCTTTGCTCACCCTCTCCCTCCCCTCTTTCATCCCTTCTCTTTTCCCCTTTCTCCTCCTCTTCCCCATTTACTTTCCCTTTCCTTTCCCACTCCCTTCCATTCCCCTCCCCTGCACTTCCACCAACCCTCATCATTCCCTTCTCTTCCTTTCCCTCCTACCTTCCCTTCCTTTCCCTCCTACATTCCCTTCTCTACCCCTTCCTTCCCTTCCCCCCTCCAATTGCATCACCTCATATATCTTTCTTTCTGTCTCTTGCTTGCTTTTTCTGTCTCCCTTCCCCTCTTTTCAAATGTTATGCGTTATTTACTAAATGCCTTAACATTTACGAACGAAAGTCTGATTTTGATATTAAAATTAATACGGGTGGTATTTGGATATTTCTTCCTGCACTATAGTATTGGTATTTAGAAAACTATAATTACAGTGAATTCAATCATGTTATAAATAAGTGTTTGTTTCTTTCATAATAGTGCATAACTTTTGTTTTAAGAAAAATTTTTGAAAATAACTAAATAATTTTGAAAACAATGTGTGTTGAACACATACCAAACATCTGCTGTCTAGGACATACTTTGTATTATAAGGAATCTGGAGTGTTTATTACAGAAGCATGTTTGGGTATCATTATATTAGCTGTTGATGAGATTTGTTAATTTCTGTACTATGTATAATGATTGGGTACTGGAGATAATCTCGTAGTATGAGGCATGTCTAGAAAGTAAGTTTAAAGATATAGTTTATATAAGAAAAGTGTTTGTGTGGGTGTTGGCTACGTTGGCTTAATTCTAGAACATAATGTGATTGGCTTATTATTACACATATAGTTGTTCAAATTAGTTTTGAATGACGTGTTTTTACAGTGGTGGCATCGGTAGAACTCCCTGCCATGTACTAGGTTGGTTTTGCATTCAAAAGATAGGTGCATGATGGAAATTGTCAGAAAAATTATAGCTGTCTATTGTGTGGCACAATGAACTGCCAAATATGAATAGGTAGTGCTATACATTTTGAAATACATGCCTGGAGTTCACAACTCTAATGTCTTGCTGACCAGCCGACATGCACACACCTTAATAATGTAAAACACAAATGGATAAAGATATAGACTTCAACTACTTGTTCAGCAAAATGAGCCTCTTACAAACAAACCGTTGTTTGGACCAGGGATTAAGTTAGATGGTCCACCACACCTGGGAGGCGAAGCGATAAGACAAGGCGGAGACACAATACAAGGGCTAGACTGGCCCTACCACACAATTGATTATCTAGACAATTGTAATCCAGACCCACCACTTTCGGAATTTCTCAAGCTGCTCCCGACACCTACGAAATTAGGACCTGCTGGCCCTACGTGCTAAATGTGCATAGCGGCAGGTAAACTAATCACCATCCACCTTCTCTCTCAGGCACCTAGTCATCGTAAAATAACCACGTCAAAGCGCATGCCTACTAGACCAGCTCCCTTTACAAAACTGCCGGGACAGGAGATGTATTTGGTTAAACTGACCCTAGTGTTTGAATCCCCTCCTCCGAGCAAGCTCACTCAATTTAATGGGTCTAAGTCCCAACCTTCCATCATGGGAGGATCTACGACCCAGCCATGCAAACACAGTTCTCAAAGGCGACCTTGAACCATTATCATCTCAGGAGGGGATCCAACCTACCCACCTCTACGGATTAATTTCTTTTATTCTTGAGAGAGGGAGTTGCAGCGAGATTATAACTTCTATGAAAATAAATCTGTTTACTCTTCTAATTATTGTAATAATTTATTCCAAAGTACACATGATGATTCTGAAGAACAATATTCACAGCACATTCAACAAATTGTGGGGAAGGAGCACACAGTCTTGTTTCTAATCTTTGAAGAAAGCTTATTTAGGTTAATGTTAATGCCAGTGCCTCACCACCAGTCTGTTGTACTTGTTTTGGCTTAGAAGTAAATGTGAATATTAAAATACTAGTACTTAAGTTTAACTGGCAAATAAAATAACTGAGGCAAAGATTACTTTTTAATTACTGTACTTACATACACACACAATCATATTTTCATGAATGCATTTCTTTTTTAAAGTTGTGAACTTAAACTTTTAGTAGATAATTTTTTTAGTGACCTTGAACTGCATATCACATTTTTTAAACTTTCCTTTTTGTGCCTTAATTATATTATTTTACTGCAACTATGACTTTTTTGGGTTTTCTCTGGGCTCTCCCACTTCCCCTGCCCTTTCATTCTAGCACTGCACCATACTCACCTCTTTTCACCCTCATTGACTTTCAAGACCTTTATGTTAAGAGCCGCCCAAATCTCTTCACTCCCTCACTCCAGTCTGTCATGTTGATTAAAATTTCATTGTAAAAATGTATTGTATGTCCTATACCCAAAGATTGGATTTAAAGTTTTTCTTTTTGAGTGCACATGAAATAATTTGATTGTTTGCAGGAGTTTGAAACTTCCTTGGCACAATTAGAGGTTTTGGGTGTGATAGAAATTAGTAGCCATGATGTGGTGAGGTTCGGGGTTGACAGGAAACTTCACTCATTGCTGTGTCATTTGCTACAACCCTTCCTTGTTGGATATCTTGTAGTGTGCCAAGTTCTTCGAGAGGTATGTATTACATTTTAAATGGTTTCTGTAAAATCATTATTGGTACCCCAGAGACTAATACTTCACAGCTGTATACAAATAAACCTTTGGCAAGAGTGTTTAATTAATGTGTGGTTATTACCTATTGGCATTTATTTTACTCTTTTTATACATTTAAGGGAGTAAAAATGTAATTTTGCCATTGTGCTTCGACCATTGTTTGGAAAAAAAACTTACCAAAGAGAAATGCATGTAATTTTTTATTTCACAATGCTGAACAGAAGTGCTGCTATGTGTTGGTTGGAGCTGCAATGTCATCCTGCTTCCTTGCAGTGATGTGCAAGCTGTCTGGCATTGGTTTGTAGTGTATCTTGTAACATACGGTTACTCTTTAAGGGAAAGCAAGTAAGTTTGCCAGAGTAGTGCCAAACTGGTAAAACCAGCAAGAGTCGAGGTTATTTTTCAGCCTTCCCGTCCTTGTCGTTGCTGAAATTTAAATTGTACAAGGTAAAAATATTTTGCGTGCTTGTAAGAAACACACAAGGTGAAAGTGTGTGCTGTGTAGAGTCTAACGGCATCTTCCAATCACTGCACTGGGTGTACATTCAGTGCACCCTAAGAAAAGTACAATATCACATGATTGCCTGAATGGAGTGCTGGTTTGTCTGCCATAGTTGCACTCACTCTGGAGACAATGCAACTGAAGTTGCACTCAGTGCAATCAACAATTGCAACATGGAAAAATGACTGTCAGTTCCGGAATTCGGAAGATGCTGCACTTGGCCAGTGTGCGCTGAGTGCAGTCCAGTGCAGTAATTGTAAGACACTATTAGAAATTCTGTGGGAGTGAGTAGCCCTTAATAATTTTAGTGGTTATTAAATCCCAGCAGTTTATGTAATAAATTACATTTGTAGTACTGTAGTGATGTAACTCTGCTGTTACTTATTACATGAGTGAAACTACTATATAAGCCTGTATTGGGCAATAAAATAATATGGTCATTGCTGAAAGTCCCATAGTTATACACAATACAGTGAGAACACTGTACGCCGGTTTGGAGCAGTGGATTAGCAGCGATGTTGTGCTTCATCCGCACGTGGGTTTAGTCATTGCTATTCCTTTGCTTCTCTGCCACTAACTGAAAAATAGTTCCAGGTAGGTGACTGGTTTAATGCAATTCCCTCCAAATTTCAATTATCCTTCCATCATTAATGCCCTGCTCTCAAAACAAATGTTAAACTGTAACAATAACTATGTTAAGTTTGATGAATACATATTGAGTACCTTGCAAGAAATTAAGAAATGGACTTAAAATGAGGAAATTGATTAATTTGTTACATTAATTACTAAAAGAGACTAGATGACTTATTATTCTGAAAATGCTTCCTGTCGAATTTATAGAGATGGCAGGACCAAGAACCCAAATGTTAATAGTGACTCGCTGGTTTTAAGAGGTTAATAAGTATTCAAATGGCAAGCGGCCAGGTTGCCTCATGGGTGAAGAGAAAAGTGATTGCCTATCCTGAGATTCAGTATTACTTGAGGTACAGTTGTTTCCTCCTGGCGGAGTCGCAAGTTACATTTGAGCCGGTTTCGGACACCGGTCTTGTAATTATTTGGCATGAGGCCGATCTACTGTAAGATTTCTGAATAGATGAAAAAAATAATATAAAATAATTAAATTCCAAAAGCCAATCCTGTGTACATGCAGTGAAGCCTGGTATAATTAGCAGTACTAACAATGTACATCCTGATATCCAATTAGACCCAACGAGTCTTGCCTCCTAACTTCTCCTGGCCTATCTCCAGCCTGGAGGGTTAAACAGCAGATCACATGAGTAGCTGAAGTCCCAGGGTGTATTGTGTTCGTAGTGAAAGGCTTCCTCGAAGATTGGCCAGTGCAACTTCCTGGCTGCAGCCTTGGTCAAACTTGGAATACTACTCGATGCTACTTGTACCTGCCGTTTGGCTGTTTCGAACAACTCCGGCATTACCTCGCGTACACAAGAAGAAGTAATTAACTGTTCAAAGTAACTCGGACTTGATTGTAAAACCTCTAAGGACACAAGGTTTCTACAATCTAGAAGAGATAAGTCCTTCGGTTCAATGGTTTCAGTGTGGCTTTTAATACACTTAAAATCTTTGGCAGAAACCATAATACACAAGATTAACGCCACATTTATAATTGCTAAAATACAATATAATCACAGGAATGTAAATACTGTGGAATCCAATAAACGTAAAATTACTAACTTCAGGCCCAGTCTACCAATTATGTTAACTGGTTTAGGTGTAGTATAATTATTTTAAATAACTCATATTTAAGTTACCTATAGTCCAGGAATCCTTTTTTTACCTAATAGGGAATGTCTGTAAGGGACCTCGTAGTTTTAAATCAGAGAGCTGTACTCAAGGGGTGGAGGTGGCAGGGCTAGGGCCTTAAGGGGATGTCGCAGTGACATTGGATTAACTGGACGATACAAGGTGTAGGTAGGAATAAGGAAGAAGAGACAACTGGAGACTACTGTAGGCGTTGCAGAAGAGGTATCGTCTGGAGTTGCTGGCCTTGGAGGACATTGTGTCGTCATGGATGCTGTTGACTAGCGGCACGGGTGGAGGATGGCCAGTCCTCGGTCAGGGTACCCGCGGCCTTCACAGCCTTGGAGAGGAAGTGACTCCGATGAGCCACCCCGAGCAACTCTGGAGGTTTGGGCTTGTCCGCCTTTTATAGTGATCACAAGCAATCTTAGCTGCCTCGAGGGGTGTAGAAGGTTTGGCCCTACCTCTTAGGTATGGAGCTTGTGATGTCACGTGCATGGACCATGGATGCTTATCGGGCCTGTCGCTCGGCACCGGGTGTGAAGTGACTCTGAACAGCTAGCTCTCGGGTAGGTCGTGTGTCTTCTGTGATTGGAGCGCTACCACCTGCGGCACCACATTCAAATGTTGTGCTCATTAAATAGCGGGCACAGTGAAGCAGAATATCTTTGCTTTGGGAAGGGCAATGACATGAGAGTTTTCTGCCATTTCTGGCGGGCAATACAAGCTAGGAGCACGGGGTTGAAGTTCTGTCAACAACTCTGCCTTCAGTACAGATGGGAGATTTGCCCATTATGATTTCTCCCCTTTCCAACTCTCTATCTCTGACCACTGAACAAGTTAATTAAAGTATTTCTAACACACTGGAAGAGGAGAACGTACATATGGGAATGGGGCATAGCTTATGAAATTATTAACTAACCAGGGTTAATAAAACAACACTTTATTAACATGAATATATATATATATATGCAGTTAGAATTTATACAATTACGTTATACTGAATACTAATACACAGTACTCAAATTACAGTTATACACAAGCTGCTCGATACAGTTAAGTCGCAATACAGTAATATCTCAAGTCCCTAGCCTTGCCAATTATTAATAATTATTCTTAATGGGGGATTTGACGTGGTCTCGAAGGATGACTTGTGCCCTAACCACTAGCACGGGCTATGCTCACCAATAATCCTGAAAAGGACCTGGAAGCTCCTCCAAGCCTCGATGTCTTGATGCTCACATTCTGGCATCTGCGTGACACTGGGGGAGGGGGGAGTTCTTGGGCTTATATACGCTATGCCTCCATTAGGTCAGCGTGATGTTTCTCAAGCACTCAGAATCCATAGTGCGTCATACCTTAACATGTACGTTCGTGTGCAGCTCTCCTCTGGCCGCTACACTGCCCTCCAGGTCTAACAGTTGGCTGTTGTAGAGAAAAATATCAAAAACAAGGTGGAGCCATCCAAGGGCATAGAGGCAATGCAGGCTGAGGAGCTTAGGTCAGGGGCGGACGACAAATGGCGTCGTTCATGGTAATGTGTGAGAGCAGTATCTTAGGTCAGGGGCGGACGACAAATGGCGTCGTTCATGGTAATGTGTGAGAGCAGTATCTTAGGGGCAAGGTGAAGCTCAAGACCTCGTCGAAAAACACCAAAATAATTATATCAGTAATAGCAAAATTGAGTAAGGGGAAATGGTTGCAAGTGGCAAAGTAGGGAGAATTAAAATCATCATACATGGAAACGTTAATAACGTAATTTACAAAAGTTGTACAAGATGAGAGTGGCCAAAATTTCCTTTAATCGTACCACGTTGAGCAACGCAACCACAGAAGCGAAGGAAGTATGTCCACCGCCACATTTAATGTCAAGGAAATGTAATCCTGAACATTGGTAGAGGAAGTTTGAAAGTTTGGCATGCGTGCTGTGCAGGTGCCCTGAACAATGTGGCAGAGCAGGCTGAAATAATCATAAGTTGACCAGAGCAATGACAAAGGGAATGTTAAAATCATTAGTGAAAAGTAAAATTGAAGGTACACAAGGGAAAATTTAATGGAACAGGGAAAGACTACCTGTGCGAAAGGTAGCCGGTACTCCAGAGGTTGGTAGTGCCAGGCGGCTGCACAGTTTTTTGCTTGCCTGGCAGGAGCAAGAAGACTTATGGGACAGTTTGTCTGTTTCAAGTGCGGGCTTGGAGTGTGAACAAAAATAACTTTCATACATGCACTGGTACAACATGGATATGTGGCGACAATGAGAGAAGTACAACATTTTTGACATGTTGACAACGTGAGAATGCTTTGTGATAACCTTAGGCGGTTATGACTGATGGGATCATGGCATAGCCACGTGTGGAAATTTGAATAAACGCACGACAAGTAGTGATAGTAAAATATTAAACAATACATAATAAGTATTTACAATAAATAGTATCAATTCAAATTTTTTTACTGACAAGTATGCATTGCGCCAATTATATATTTTTTTATAAATTTAATAACTACGTACATTTTTACAAGATAGGTAAAAGGCAGATAAAGAAAAAATGTTTTCCACCGATTTGCAAAAGAAGTATTTTTTTTGACCATGTACCCGAAAGGAAAAGGTTTTTTGACAGAAAAGGAATATAAAAAATAAGGGGTCGTCTTCAATTCAAAACCTAGGACCACAAATACCATAAATGAGTGACACTGCTAGTTCAGTATTTAAGTTTTTGTTACATGCACAATATTACTATGGGCTTCTATTCATACTCAAGAAGCAGTTAATCCTCCAAAATTGTCATGCCATGAGACTAGGATTTTGACAAATACTTTTCATGCTTGAATACAGTGTATCCTATGGTTGTACGTATTTTTGTAGTGCTGAGACTGTACCTGTCAACTTTGACATGGATCCCCTAATCTGATGTCACCCAGAGAAATAATACACTTGAGTAATAGTAGGGGCGGGCGGGCGGGTTCTAATTCATTAGGCGAATGACATGTTAATGGGATCGTCTAAAAATAGTGTTTGCGGATTAAGGGCTAATCAGATTAATAGCCAATCCTAATCCAATTAATTTGCTAATGGCGCTGATGGGAAACAAAATGGCTCAAGTTATATAATATATAATGTACAATTCATTATTTTGCTTATATGACAAACTTTCAAATCTGTCTATGAATACGCGGAAAAATCAATCTTCTCTACTAAATTTGATTCATCAAATCATAATCGCGTACGTAGAGTCGATACAATACCTCTGGCATGAAACCAAGCTTGTATTTTATTAACAATTTCCCGTTTTTTTTTTTAATTACATGATTGAAAAGTGAGATTTGAATAGTAGTGGGTTCAATTTCACACTTTTCACAGCAGTTAAGTGTGTAAGGAGTTTATCATATTTACCACACTGCAAAACTGTTGTACATGAGGAAAATAAACATAAAATAGCAATTAAAATGTGAGGTGCTGAATTAAGTTTGGAAAGACAATGAAGTGGTTAGTAATATAAAAAAAAAATTTCCCATATATTTCCGTTTTGCTACATTGTGAGTAAAATTAGATACTGACGACTATTTTACACTGAATGCAGTTTAGACTAATTTGTGGGCATTCTGTTGAGTTAAGATTATGTTTCCATGTTTCACTAGCCATGTGTGTGGCAAACGTGGGATAAAAACTTTGATATTATTAAGCGTACGTTGTCTTCTTTTGCTTTTTGTGCGAATAATAATAAATAATTTAAGTTGTCCAAAAGTATTTTTTTGTTTCGAAGTTTGAAGCAAAAATTTGATTTAGAATACGAAGCAGAATATTGAAAATATTCTATTTGAATTCGAATTTTCGAAGCTTCACCCACCCCATAGTAAATAGATATTAAGGCTGAACAGTAAGTATAGAGGTAAACAATACCCTTTCATGTAACGCACGTGGCATCTTGTGAAAACATTATTATACACGTTAGTGAAGATAATAGCGCACAGTGATTAGGTTCTTAAAATACGTATGTGAATGGCGGGATAATTATTTCTAACTACTACAGATAGTGATACACTAGGTTGAATGAACACATATTGGAAAATGAAACCCTGAATTGATATACACAGGGAACTGCATTTCTAACTTACACACACACACACACACATACATGCATGCATACATATATGTATATATATATATACACACACACACACACACACACACCTCGTATAAAACTAAACAATGTGACATCAAACAGGAAACATTTTTAGATAAAATAAAATAGACAACAGATAGGCGTAGGTGGCTTGGTAAGAAGGTTTGTGGTGGTAGCCCTTCTTTGCGTTGAAAGTCCATATCTCTCTATTTCATTGTGTTCACACATAGGAATGAAAGTTCACTACGCTGAAAGATGTTATAAGTGTCCGTCGCTGAGAGAAGTAGAGAGTTAATGCCACCAAAATGGGTAATTTGACGGCAGCTAACAGCCAGCAGCGCTAGAGCCCATGGCGGTGCTCACCATGCAGACTCGCGTGCATAAATAAGCCAATAATTTTGAACTTTAGTATAAATGTTATTTTCAGTGTAAAGTGTGTTCTATTGTATTTGCAGAATTTAATATGTCTTAAAATGTGTTCAAGTGTTTGTACTAATTTTAAATTGTTTGGTTATAAAATTCAAAGTGCCCACGGCACCAAGATTAAGAACACTTAATGTTCCGGCATGAACGCCGTGATAAAGAGATACTGAAATCATGTAAAAAATTCATAAGAAAATTATAAAAATGTAAAACAGTATTTCATTTTATTTGTGCCATTTTATTTCTATAATAAAATATTTGACTCGGCGTGCATAGCACTTCTGCTTATGTAAACCCCAAAGGCGGCCATGGTAGGTCCATGCGACTCTTGCCTCTGGAGAGTCTTGCGAGGTAAGACACTGTCACGTACGCACTACAACTTTTGTTCACGGATGTAGGTTTCAATAGTCAATTTATTTTACCGGTCAACCTTTGCTTTGCTTGCGTACGTTTTGCCAGACATTTCCCCAACATCATGCTTCCGCTTTACTAATTTATTTCGCCCTTGTACCATTTTAACTTAATCGAGGAGAAAGATGTCAGGTAGGTCAGGTGACCTGCGCAACTTGAATCAGGCGCCATCCGTCTATGTTAGTGGCATTTCAGTGTAATTTCTGCATTATTGCTACATGCAATTTTAAGGGCTTCGTTTTCATGTATGTATTTGAGGGTATTTCCCATGTTTTAATATTTTACGGCAACATCACGTATAACCACGTGGCTGACCGACGCAGAGTATTTGTCTACGCCATCATTGCGTTTGAGCACTTATTTATGTAATATCGTATGTGCAATATTTATTCAGGGTTCTATGTTCAATTGTCAGGGTTCCGTGTTAATTTTCACGCAAATTGACTGCATTTTGTGCCTTATCTTTATGCGGTCATTTTAATGTTTGATTTTACCGCCATCAGGAATGCTACACGCATACAATCGCTTGAATCGCAAAGAGAATAATTTTCTAGCTGAGAATGAAATTTTGTCTGAATTTAATTTGCTGTTTTCACAAAGAAATATTGCAATTCTACCTGCACCACGTGATCCGTTACGAACAGCCAGCGCATCTGTGCCATCTAAACTTGTTTTCATGCATGTGCGTGTTTATTGTGAATACTCATCTCGTGTCCCATCTTGTTTCATGTATACGCTGTGCCCCCAGTAGGTCAGCGTGGTGTTTCACAAGCACTCGGAATCCATAGTGCGGCGTACTTTAACATGTACGTTCGTGTGCGTCTCTCCTCTATCCGCTACACCATGTGGATTGCTATATTCATATACGGCAAAGTTTTGCATTGGAGTGCGGTTTCTCTAGTGCGGATTAAGGCATGCGTCAAGTTGATTCAGATTCTTTAATATTATAGCCTGTGGTTTGCATAGTGGGAAGATTTCTTGCCTCCCACCAAGACAAACAGTGTTTGATTCCTGGTTGGGTCAATTCCAGATTTTTACAAATGGGAGTCAAGCTAGACGATGCCACTGGTCGACTGGTTTTCTCAGAGCTCTCCCACCATTGCATTGCAGCACTGCTCCACATTCACATCATTTCACCCTCACCAGCTGTCCAAGACCTCATGGTTAAGAGCCGCCTAAACATCTCCACATGTCTAATGTTGGTGTGTGTGTGTGCCTTCAGATTGCCGGAACAGAACCTTGTGACGAGCGAACAGTTTTCCAGTCAACACAGATGAGAATAGAAGAGTTGCTGGACTCTGGAACATTGTCACACCCGTATGCTCTTTGCCTTGAGATTCACAGCAATGTTCTGCAGGTGTTGGTTTCCCTCCAGGTACTGAGGAAGCTCCGCATGTGAGTAGCTCCAGGAGTTTCATATTATGCTCATTGCTGGGGCCAATAGGGGATGGACTGACTGAACATTATCATCTACTTAGGCATTGCAACATGGTGTGTTTGAGATGTGGGTTTGATGCTGTTACATATGTTGGTCACTTGACTACTTAATATTGAGTCCCATTTGAGTATGGAAATTATGTTAAGAATATTGTTTTGGGTTATCTGAACATTAAAAATCAATTACAAATTATGGACGATAAGAGGTTTTAAGAAATTCTACCTTCCTCCAATGCTGAGGCCAGAGACTATCTGCAGAGTGCGCCAGCCACTAGACTCTTCCCCATGCCGATGTCAGACGTTCACCAGAGGTCCGTGACGTCTTCAACAGGTCTGGAGGACCACCGCCTTCCAGGGGGTCCCAACCTCTTTGGCAGCCTCCAGCTTTTCAGCTCCAGCAGCTCTCGGATGGATCTAGGAATCTCTCGTTGCCTCTGGTGTCGACCTACCCTACTTAGGTTTCTTCACAACACTTCCCCAGATTCAGTTAGGAGTTTTATTAATAAATAAAATTAATCTTTTATCAACTGCACGTTTACACCCCACATATTTTAGCTTTGCTCCCAGGTTGTCTTCACCTTGCTTGTAAGATAGAGTTAACTTCCGTTAATATTTGTTTCATTATTATTGATATTAGAGTGCAAAACCACGTGTTCAAAATAAGTTCTTCAATAAATGTATTTTTGTTTCAAACTAAATTTTTCTGAGTTCTCACTTCTAGTTTTGAACCCGACTTTAGACCCTTAAGATAACGTAAGATTTTAATTGTTCTGAGGCAAGGCCAGCTAACTCACATATTAACCACAAAGGTAAATACATACAGAGAAAGAGGCAAACCAAGTTCTGCCAGATGTTAGGTCTCACCTAAGAAACTCCTCCACACGTGGAGTCGAGTGACTAAGTAGTAACCTACTCCACCACCGCTGGGTAACGGCCAGATCGGAGCCGGAGCTACCGTAGCTACCTGACCCGCTATGGATACCACACCTGGGTATCGAGTGACTAAGTAGTTACCTACTCCACCACCGCTGGGTAACGGCCAGATCGGAGCCGGAGCTACCGTAGCTACCTGACCCGCTATGGATACCACACCTGGGTATCGAGTGACTAAGTAGTTACCTACTCCACCACCGCTGGGTAACGGCCAGATCGGAGCACCAGCTACCGTAGCTACCTGACCCGCTATGGATACCACACCTGGGTATCGAGTGACTAGTTACCTACTCCACCACCACTGGGTAACGGCCAGATCGGAGCCGGAGCTACCGTAGCTACCTGACCCGCTATGGATACCACACCTGGGTATTTTCTGCATAAAATGATGTGACATTATCCCAAACTCTGTTTCCACTTTTCACCGTTGCAAAGGCTGGAAATTCCATCCACTGCTTGCAACTGCCATATTGGAAGAGCAGAGTGCGATATCACGTTGTATAGTCAGTGTGTCCAGATGTACACAATAGGACCCATTAATACCCGGCTTAGCTTCAGAACTATCAGCAGTTTTAATTTTCTTTAATTTTCCTCGTGCCATACTCCAGCACAGTTGGTGTTAAAAATCTGCTAAAACAGGAAATTAAAAACCTTGTAGAGGAATTAACTAAAATATCTCCCTTAGAAGCAGATAGCACTACTATGTTATTTTTTCCCCCAATTAAACTGTCTGGCAATCAGCATCCAGCTTATCAGTTAATTTTACAATACGGAGATGCTATTTTAGGCCTAGACAGACATTGGAATGAAACCCCCATTAGCACCATGTCACCACAACAGCTGCAGTATCACTTTGCTGCAGCCAGCCAGCCAGCCAGCCAGCCAGGAGCAGCATGTAGTATCCTGTCATCAGCAAGGTTCCGTCTCGGCAAAGTGTAGTGTGTGTGACCCCTGACTTTGTGTCCACTAGAATACCCACCTTATATACTGGCACAGCACCTAAACATATGTGAGGTATCCACCTTTTCTCAATGTTCCCACCTGCGACACTGGAATTGTGTTGGTTGAAGTCAATGACCGTAATTAAAAAGGTCATCCTATAAGAAAACTTAGTGTGTTAAATTTGTTGTAGAGATTAATATCCCTAGTCATCAGCCTAGGTCAGACATAACTAAGCCCTCGGCATAAAATTGTGTCCCAACATGGAGAACCCCACTAGCCGGCGATTGTTTGAATTCAAGTAACATAATCGCTAACACGTAGCAGGATGACTAAGCAAGGAATGTGACAGGATTGAGCCTTGTGAAAGACTTTTGAGATGTTCTCTACAGATACGTCCAAAACTGTAGGAGGTCACAGGGTTTGCGGGAGAGTTGCTAATGTAACCTAACCAAATTGCAAGCGTAGCTCAAGTGATGAACTGGGTGTTGTCCTGAGCAACGGGTGACTAGAACAAACGTAGAACGTGTGATTCCTGAACAGAGAGTTGAGATAAATCTTGTCAGGTGTGAGCAGCGAGCATTAGAATGAAGATTGCTACAATAAGTGAAGGCTTAAGGGGCGCAGGCTTGTCAATGCCTGAGCAACGGGTGCTAGACAGCTGAAGACTGCTCTGACAATCTGGTCACTTCCCGAGTGGCAGGCGCTGGGAATGAAGACTGCTGTGGAGACGTGGGCCGTCTCCACTTTTATACTAATTTTGGGCTGCTGCCCGCTACTGATTGTTGGCTCATGCCACTAGGGTAAGGTGTGGTCGCAGAGCAGGGTGTACGAATGCATGGCTTGCCTCTGTGATGTCACCGGCCGGCTGGAAGGAGATGCAAAACAAAAGACAATTGATAATTACTACTGGAGCTATCTAGCAGGGAGTAAAAGAACTCGCTGTCTTTAAGCATTCTTATGGTGGGCCGGTGAATAAAACAATCTGCAAGGTTAACTTACAACCCCATTACAAACTGATCTAGGGATGGAGCGGAAGTCGTTAAAATAGCCATTGTTGAAAAGACGTCGTGCGTCACTGTAGTAGAGGTTTTCTTTGGTATGCCTGGTCAGCTGTCTGGTGGGGACAATATCCAGCTGCTGTCATAGTGCTTCTTACAACCCGTCACTTTACCTTTAGGGGACTGGGAGGAGGTGGTTTGCTCCTCTGCGGCTGACTCAGCAGGTGGTGGGGTTGTAGAGGATTCTGGCAGGCTGCTATGCTGTGGAGTACTCTGAATCGGTGGGTAGTTGTGGGTGGTCTTAAGAGGAAGTTCTGAATTACACAACCAAGGATTGTCTAGACTTAAGGGTGGCTCCTCTCTTCGCCTGAAGAGCTCTAGAATAGAATGAGGAGGGCCTTCTAATCTTTTTGTGGGGAAAAAACAATGGGTCAGGTATTTCACCGGAGGTATTGCTAGTGGATAAACAACTGGTATTACTCTGAGGCATGTATTGCTCCTTTCAATCTCCTCCTAGTCCAAGAGCCGGTGAGAGATCGACTTACACCCATCTGATAACCAGATGAGACATATTTTTTTTGAAATTTTATTAATTAATGAACACACCTATGATAGCTTGCCTATTGCAAAGCTGTCATGACTATTTTTAATTAAATTAATTTTAATTACTTTTTTTTCATCACCTCTCTATTGATAACCAACCAAATTTAGTCCCAAATGTTAATTTTCTATATGGAGAATATGCCAAGGTAGGCTTGCTTACTTATTTCCGGTCATAGCTACCTGGCAAGCAGGTATGAACAGGTAAATCAATATAGGTAACTACACAGAGCTGATAACCAATCAAAATTGGTATCAAAATAAAGATTATTTAATAACAAATATAATGGTATAGGCTTGCCAGCGAAAAATCGGTCATAGAATATTATTGCAGTGCGTTAAAGTTTTAAAATCGGAGCAATTAAATATGTGCGAGAGAGAGAGTAGAGCGCCCGAAGTCTGTGCGATAGAAGAGGATACAACATAGCAGCTGTGCGAGACGTGTCCGTTGAACGTACCCGAGTGCGCATGCTCTTTTACGTGGGGGTCTTCCACAACCTGTGTGTGATGTGTGTGCCTTCCTCTAAACACTGGCACTAACAGTGTGCTACTGAAGTATCCTCGGTACTAGTATGGCATGCAATATGGCAAAATGACTGCCGCGCTTCCTGCAGTCCTACTGTGTGACCCATCTTTAATGAGTTTTCCTGTTCAAAGTACTTTGACAGTACTCCAAGGCATACTACACTTTGAAGACAGCACGAGTCAGAATGGAAAGCATGCACGTCACTGCATTCATGTTGTCTAGCAGGCACAGCAGTAAGGTCTGCTCTTACTGACGTCACTTGCATGGCCGAGCGTGAAACCTACCCATCACATTTTGTTCCTGTTGGTTGCTTCCTTGTGGGTGCATTTATTTGACGAGTGTAGAATATGTTCGAGAAAGCTGTATAGCTATCTGAAACACAATTCATAGAGAGAATGTATGTGAAGGCTGTTTTGAAAATGTTTGTGGTTCGAATCAGGTACTTTGGCTGTGGAAGAAATATTTGTGGTACGTAGACCAATGTAATTAGAATTATGTAGATAACAATTTTCAATTTTGTATTGTGATACTCAACTGTGATTAAACAGATGTATGATATTGATTGTGTATTTGTATATTAACCTTTTATTCTTATTTTCAGAAATGATCACATGGAATACTTGGTTAATGAAAATAAGCTGAAAGATATAATATTACAACTTGGTGAGTATCTTTATTGAACTATATAGTAACTTTGGCTGTGATTGTCAGTTTAGATAAGAAATATAAGGTTTGTTCCTGGTATTTTAATTAATTTTTGAATGTTTATGGATAGTTGTATCTTTGTGTTTCGGAAGATAGATTTTGTAAGATGAGCAATGTAGTTTTCATCTCTGGGTATTGCAAAAAAATATATATTTATTACATCATTCATAGAATATCTTGTTTTGTCACTCTGGGTGTTAAACTGCTTTATAGTCGCAAACTGTACATATATATGATTAGAAATTAATTTTTGAACATGCAATTTTTTTATTACTAGGTGATTACTGTATGTTTACTCTAAAATTGATAGGAACTATTGTCAGTGTAAATCTATGCACGCTGTATTGTATCATATAAGTGAATATTCATTAATTTTGATAGTTATTTTAATTTCATACTTCTGCTGTATACTGTTACACTGTTTTATACCTTTTGTGGACTCCAAGAGAAAACAATAAATTTTATTGGCTCTGCTTGTCGCTTAATCTCTACGAGGTACTAATGTACATCCAGTGTGGAGAACCGGCCTGGTAGATTTGCGACAGGACACAAAATTGAGTTTGGACAGTGTGATCTTACGTTTTACAGTGCTTACTTTCGGCAGGATACCTGGACGATGCATAACCTTTGCCAGAGGTTTGACTTGGGTCATCTCTGTGGGGTGTACGTGCATGAGCCACAGGTAGATAAGTAATCTGAGTTCTGACTTTTGAATGTGCTTGTGAGGACAGTGTCACTAGTTCAAGTCTGAAGTAAGCAATCGAACTGTTGAGGGCTGATCCGGTTGACTGAGGTATTCTGCGATCCAGGGGTGAATCTCCTCGCTCAGGCTTGTTGGTGTCTCAGAGGTCCTGGGGAATCTCTCGAGTGTTGGGAATCAGTAAGTTGTGCAGTGCCTGGGAGGTGTAAGTTTGCTGAGTGTGGCGATGAGGGAGGGCGTAAGCTCCTGCATGTGCCCTGAAACAGCTAGCTCTTGTTTAACTTTCTCTCGGAGACCACTCCGGCGGGAGTAAGGCATTTGGATCAGAACTCACTCTCACGTCCGTGAGGGCTCGCAGGTTACTTATATCCTTACTTGGTGTAAGGCAGCGTGGATCGTCTGCCGATGTAACGGACGCCTTCTCGCATTGCTCGGCATCTAAACGCGGTGGAGAGGGTGAGCACCGAGTCAACAAGCCGAACTTGAGAGACAAGAGTACCTGTGTGCTGTGGGTTCTACCATTCTGCCTACCGTGGTAAGCTGAAAGGTTGGCCGTGCTAGTACGCTTGGGTAAGTTGGCAGTGTACTGGCTCAAATGAGTATGTTTCCTGGGTCAGCTGCATTTCTGTCATCTGCGGGAGGTACACTAGGAAAGGTGCTATGTCTACAGGAAAGACGATGCCCACGAGTCCAATAAACTCTTGTTTATTCCTTGCTACGGGAAATAAACAAGTCATGTCGCACTACCTCCTAACGCTGGTAAAAGCTTAGGGAAGCTTAAACTTACATTATCCAGGTAGAGACGACCTGGTCCTGAGCTAACATTGGTGGGGTAGATGAGCACTATTAAAATAACTTAACTGGTCTAAACTCCCTACACGTGTTGCCCAGATGGGGCCGCAGTATCTAGGTATGTAGACAACGTTTGGCACAAAATTTTTGGTGAAGACTATGAAGGTTGCGAAGGATGGCTCCGGCAACAAGGCGCAGTGGAGATCAAGGAAAGGTGTTCCCTTGCCACTAAAGGTGCGCTGAAGGAAGGGAAGGTAGCAGGTAGGAACAAAGTGAACTGTGTTAGCTTAATGGAGGACCATGAGGGTCGAAGTGTGCAGGCTGGTCAGATCTCTAGCAATGAGTGCAGTGAAGAAATGAAAACTGGTCACCAGCCAACTTCTGACTCTCTGTTTATACACTGCCGGTCCTTCCCCTCCAGTCATCTGGAGAGGAGAATGGTGATAGCATAGCTTCTTGGAGGCTGTGACGTCACCAGCCGGCTTGGAGATGAAGAGGCGGCGTAGCATACTAGTGTAGCCATCTAGCTGCATGCAGTGGAACTCGGTGCCTTGATGCATAGTCTCAGTGAACCGGTGAATAATAAAATCTTCAGCTGGAACATACCATTCTTGCAGTGGTAGACAGTAAAAGTTCATAACGTCCCGTTGTGTAAAGTAAAATTCCGGGTGTCATCGTAGTAGGGAGAAAAGGGAGGGGAACAGTCCACAAATACCGGTTTCATGACTTCGTGAGGAGGAGAGGGAGGGTATGAACCCCCATGGCTAACCTTGGGAGGGGGAAAGGAATGTGCTGTAAAGAGTAAAGACTACTCACTTTTCCACCCCTCGCAAGTCTCCAGGACCACAACTCCAATATCTGGTGACCAAGACCAAGCCTTAATTAGAGTTGAAATAAACATTAAATATTGCTCTCTCTCTCTGTTAAATGAAAAGAGTCAAAGGTGAGACAGATAATTTAATGCTGTAAATAATAGCAGAGTGAATAAATTAGAAATCAAATTTAGTTTCTTTTATATTTTTTTTATGATTAAGATCTCTAGCCCTCACGAACTCAGATATGCCCCTCAGGTGTCCGCATGTAACACTGGTGGCAAAAGTGGAATGAAGGCATTAAGTAAGTAAAGTTAGACTATAGGCAAGTAGTTAGTGTTTTCAAACTAATAAATAATTGTAAGTCATATGTGAAAATAATAGAGACTGATTTGTACAACTGACGCAATTAATGTTGACATGATGCATTTCTGCGCATTTGCAGTGTGAACTCTACTCAACTACTTTACCCCATCTTTGAACGCAGTGATAGATTCATACAGGGATGAAGTCCACTAACCATAACAGTGGTTCATGACACGTCCCTACAAGGCGCGTTGGCGCATGTCAAGAGCAGTTACAGACACGTGGTCCTTGATTGTATTGTTCACCCAGAAATTCGAAGAAGCCGTTACGCCAGCACCCAACCGTTTACTGAGACATTGGCACCCTCCGGCAAAGGCTAAGCTAGTACCACAGTTCGCCACTGGAGGGCAGTGCCCAGTCCACTCCACAGCTCCAGCCTCCAAGCACCTCCAACATAGGCAATAAGAAAGGATCATGCCTTCGGCAGTGGAGATAAGAAATAAATAGGGTTGTCTCAGCAGTCAGAAATCTCAACCCTCCAAGAACGAGACTAGCTTCTCCCAAACCCTGCACTCCAGAGCCTTTTCAAGCTCCTTGCCGAAATCATTATAAAAAGGCTAGAATCCCATAGCTCTTCGGTCTCTGCTCCTCCACCACTTGCAAAGGGTGGAGGCAGCCATCGGGGTGTGCAACCACTGGTACCTTCAGAGATCCCACCGCATGCAGAGGCCAGGATCTTTACCAATCATAAGACAGTGCCTACTAGAAGCACCACTTCTTTCAGCAGCCGCTACCCGTCTTCTGCAGCCATCACAGATCCTGCGGCTTCTGGGAGACTCCACCACACCAGAGGCTCCAGAAGACGACGTTCCTCACCTACCACCCACCTCCTGGTAAAAACCAGCACCTCCTTGGTAGTAAGTCGTGTCAACGTCCCTTGTGGACCTCTTACAGCCCACCGGAGGGTGTGGCTACGTCGTCAACATCCCTACTGATAGATGACTTTTGCTAGGTTCCTTAAGAACAACCCTGGCAGTTAGGTGCTGTTAGTGTGTTAACTATTACTTATTTTATTTGCCAATGTTAATTCACCTACACAATACACCTAGTTCTTGCACCAGGTTGCCTTCACCTGTATTCTAAGGTTAGTATTAACTTCCATAGTCTTACGTTTGATTTAATAGGAGTTATTGTGGAACCACCCAGTTTTCTAAATACAATGAATATAACACGTATTGCCAAACGTATCCTGGAGTGTTTCATTTCTCTTTGAATGTAATTTGAATAAAGTCTTCTCACTTTTGATGAATGCAAATTACACCTCAGAGGAGAAGCCAGCAGATGTGTTACCAAGGTAAATACATACACCACTAAGAGGCAAACAGAGTTCTGCCAACTGGTAGACCTTTGGCTGTGCCCAATAGCACTAGGTACTCCATCCACTAGGAGAATAGACCAGACCAGGTGTTCGATACTCCACCACTGCTGCTCACATGGCCGGATAGGGGCTTGAACCACTTAGGCCTGATCGACCTCCTGTGGATACCACACCCAGGTGTCAGCGAGGAAGTGACGTGTGCTGCTCAAAGTTATGTCCATCGCTTGCAAAGGCCGGACGAAAGGAACGCCGGGTGTTACTGCATCTCACAAGTCTGAGTACCTGGAAGTACATGCTAGGAACGTCAAAGCACCGGCTTATCCTGTGTGGATTGTTTTATTCTGTGGCTAAACTCTGCATTCTCGTCATGGAGGTACACGTAAAAGATTAAAGAGAGTCTTACGAGCCACAGTTTGTGAGATGTCTCGTTCTGAAACTGCAGTAAGTGACGTTTATACCCCTTACCCTTCTCAACTCTCAACGCCGATTGGGTAGGCCGTACCCAATCGTAGAGGCAATTGCACGTAGGGAAGAAGTTCCCCAGGTTATGTCTGCACCTAGTTAGGGGTACAATTGCAGGATACCCCTCCCCTAGTCCACTCAGATGACGAGAGCGACAGCACTACTACAGGATGTTGTAAAATTGTGTGTCAATACTTCTGGGAAACATTCCTCACATCTGGAGGATGGAAAAATGTTAGATGAACATAGGTCCGCAAACACTTTGTTTCTTTATTATAGTCCGTACTACATAATATACAGTGTATGGCAGACGGCCTTGATCATGTTACTGTGGAATGCCATTGCAGCGTTTGTTTGCATGATACACGGCACCTCGCACTACGACACTACACCTAGAACAGTAAGAACTGCACAGTTTCCTGTCCCATGCAATTAAAAGGGGCTCAATAAGTGGAAGTGAATGGAGGTAGGCTGCAATACACAGGAAACGGCAGGTTAGCAGTGGACTGAAAGGAAAACCTCATGTAAATGACAGGAGAGATTTACTGCAGTCAGTGAGTTTGTATCCAAGAAACAGAACGTCTTGAGTTACTGCCAGCAGGCACAGGCCCGTGCAGTAGTGTGCTGAGTGGAAGGTTTCATTTCAGATGAGGGAATCCCATTTGCAAACATTAATAACCACTGCATGAGAAAACCTAGTTACATTGAAATCTCTGAGCAATAGGTGTAGTGTTCAAGCAAGGAGTTCCATACATAGGCGAGACAATTCTTGCCTAATAGTGATCTTAACTGGCTGGTCTTCCTAACGGGAGTGCAAAAGACTCGGACTTACTGGACGAGTCCTCAGAGTGAAGACATACAGGACTGTCAACAATAACTAGTGATTCCCCTCCCCTGTAACTATTGAGCAAGGACATGCAGACAATCTTTTCTAACGTCTGGACTGGAACTTATATGCCCCTTCCTGGAGCAGGTACCATTGGGAGAGAGGTGGTGGAGATCCAGGAACATGGTAACCTGCAGGTGGTGATAAGTTAGCTGCTGGAGGTTGCAGGTTCTGTATGTTGTGGTTTGCATTGCCAGCCACTCATTTAGGAGGAAGGATACAAGCGACACACGACATACTGATTGTCTTATTGGTGCTTTAGGAAAAAAGGGTGAGAGATGAAGGGCTCTGATGCTGTGCTTGCAAAAGGGGAGATGTGACACACATCAGTGAGATGCAAGAGAGATGGAGAGTGCAGTTAGCACTTGCATCAAGGATTCGAGATTCGAGCTATTTCCAGGGCAGCTAGTCCTGTCTGTTAGCAGTGCTGTTGTGATCACCAAGGTGTTGTGTTCATGTAGTAAGGGAACAAAGCAAATGACGAGTACATGTGTGTGAAAGATATTAGCATTGTTTCTAACAGCTGTAGTCTTCAGTGCCTAAGAGAATGAAGTGAGATAAAGATAGTACAGTTTACTAAATGAAATAATGGGAGTTCTCTGATAAAACCCATCAGTCAGTGTTAATGTTTGTGATGTTTCACACATGCAAAAGTCCAATTTTGACTTTGCCAGGAATCAGACTTAATCTTCTATGACAGAAAATAAGAAGTTTAAAGTTGTAATGTATTTAACAGACATGAAATGATTTTTAAATTACGGTTTAATGCTGCTTGTGAAGTAGTATTGTAGTGTTCTAAAGATGCTTGAAAAAATATATTTTGTTTAATAGCTTGTTTGTGTTTGTTTAACAGCTGGGATAACGAACGACTATGAGGAAAATGGTCATATGTTACACCTAGCTGCAAAGCTCTAGACCTGAGGCTGTCGTTATTAGTTTAAGTTTAACACCTTCTCTAGGTGGGTATAGTTTGCAGGTAGAGTGAAATACGTAGGTATATTTATTTTGTTGCAAACTGTGTCAGTCTGTTTTCAGTTACCGCTGTTGTTTCATTGTTAAGCCACATTACCATTATTTCTATAGCATATTTTATCTAAGAAAGCACATCTTATCACTACATAAATTTATTGTCATAGCAGCACACTATAAAGGGAAATATTGTGATAATTGTCTTTTCAATTATTGATTTGTAGATAGAAACACAAGCCTGCTTTGAACTTTGTATCAAATTGAAACTTGTAAACTAATTTCTTGTAGTACTTTGTGTTTTAATTGTAATTAGTATGAGAAGTATGTAACTATACATAGTGCTATAGCCAGAATTTACTAAAGAAATGCTTTAAATTGGTGTTTTTTTAATTGTTGGTACATTATTTATTTTAAATAGTTTTCACTTTAATTTTTTTTAAATTTAATGCTTGTTCAGAGAGAAATTACTTGTAGTAAGAAAAACATGTAAAAAAATTAACTTGAAAGACTTTTGCTTTATTTAATAAAAAAATAATGAAATTATTTAAATTAGTTGAAGCAGGAATATTTAACCACTGGTATACTCCCACCGTGTTACAGTCATGCAAAGTTTGTTTTTTATTATGATGCCATTATATAAGTAAGTATGTATGAATTAACAAAGGTATGTATGTGTATAAAAATTTTAATTTTTCTGGGTTACGAGTATGTGTCATATCTTGCATAAACACAAACATATTTCTTTTGCATAATTAGGTGACATAGAGTTTGAATGTTCCATTACTGTATTAAAATTGACAATTGAACTATATTTAAATCAGTATGAAATTATGTACAATTACTAGTGTCATTTTTATGTAGTGATACAAAACAGCAACGTGTTATATCAGTATTGTGGCCAGAAATGATTGTTTCTTATGACACTAACAAATTCTGTTTGTTATTTTTTCTCTGTTGGTGGAAAAGTTTTGTTGGTGTTATCACTTATTCTTGGTAAGAAAAAAAGTTCCCACCAGTTTTGGGAAACATATCTTCAAGGAAATTCTCAAATTTAGTAACACATCTGTTAACATAGTCTCGGTTTAATTCTTTTGGCTGGCACATAATATTGAAGGCTTAAACTCTGGTGAGGGTTAAATGAGGTGAAGATAGAACAACAGTAGAATGCAGGAACAGAGGAAACAAAAGTTCTCTGTGAAAATTCACCAGTTAGTGGACAACGTCCACCACGTTTCCCTCGTGTGAAAATCCATCTTGCACTGCCTGGAATCGAACCTGGTTGACCTCGGTAGGAGGCAAATAGACTCACTACATCTCCATGCCCTCTATGAAGATAACATAGTTGATGGTACTTTTCATTAAGTTTTGAACATACGGTATAGATATGTGATTCTTTGTAAAACTTGATGCGTGCCCTACTCAGGTTCTATTGGCTAGGGCTATTCATATCAAACTTTGACACACAACGTTTGAGGTTAAGTGCAACACAAATCTTGGTTATGAAATTTCTGAGAAATGAGGCTTTTGTCGTGGTCGATTTTAAAGTATTTGCTTGTGATGCCAGAATCACGAGAAACGTAAAAGGTGTTTTAACGTTTCATATGTACTCGACCGGCACGTAAGATAGATCTCGTGGCCTGTCTGGTCAGCACAAAGTCGGGAGCAACTGTCACGACCTTGTGAATGGGCTGGCTCTGTTTCTTCTTTATAGTTGTAACTTTTCCACATCCACTGTAGATTTCCAGCTCCTGTTGAACACATTGGTTATATCCTTTCTGTGTGACTTCTTCCAAATGCCACCTCGTCATGTGTGTTGTTGTTTCAGTCATCTTACCATCTACCCAACCCAGCCGTCGTAATCAGGTGTGATGTTGGCCCAATTCGAAGCTACATCAATCATGCATGAGTTTAACCTCATTGTACCAAAAGGAAAAATTCCCTTAATACTTGTTAAAAATATAGTTATTTAATCACTTGCCTCAACTGCTAAGGTCCTAGGTTCTTGCAGGAAGGAAACTTTTGGATTTCGGAATTCTCGTGTAGGGAATCTGGCACACACTGTTGTGGAGGTTTTCTTGGGGATCTCCCATTTCTTCCTCTCTTGCATTCCGGCACTGCTCCATACTCCCGTCACTTCACCCTTATCGGCTCTCAAGACCTCAATGTTAAGAGCCACCCACATGTTTCCACTCACCATTCTTATGGCTGGCGGGTCTGTCCCTTGGGTAGGGTAGCCAGCTCCGATTAGCGAGTGTCTCCTCTCGCCCATGTGGCCTCACCTTAGGCAGGAACCACAAGAAAATTTTCATTTTTATGGGAACCAAGAAGTGTTGCAAAATGCAGGAATGTATAAGAAGAGAGAAATTTGCATTTTCTAAAAGTATTAATTCTGAGTATTTGTAAAAGGCATATAATCAGGGAGTTTTATGCTATTTTGAGGAACATTATTCAAATATATATTACATTATAAAAAGGAGACAATGTGCACAAGTAGGTACTCAACAGGGCTGTACTGTTGGATACACACACAAAAGTTGGGTGAACACATTTTCCACGTGGATCCTCAGTCATGACGTTTCGCTGACTAGGCTCACTTCTTCAGGTGAACTAGGGTGAGGCAGGAAATTTGTGATGTGACAGAGAGCTTATCTTATGTTTATGCCAACTGCCTGGTTGGATTTGGTAATGTATTGGTTGGTGGGGCCATCATCACTCTGGTTGTGTAACAGGAGTGTCCTTACACAATTTTATTATTTATGGACTTGGGACAGCACATTTGATTAATGTTTCTGCGAAAACACAGTTCTCAAGTTATAGTGGACACTTATGAATGCAATATGAGCAGTAACTAGCCATTGAATGTCATCTTGGTTTAGTGAAAAAAGTGCTCAGAAATTATCACTTTTACATGAAAAAGTTCTGTTTAGTAAACTTGCTATAAGTCAAGCCTTATGCATGTGTTTGACACTTTACCTATTTTAACCAGATAATTTTCTCTGGCCTTTTAAAGGTTGCATAGCATCAAAAAATCTCTAACATTGTGTTTTTTCTAAGCGTAAAATCCAAACCATCACAGTGGAAGTATGTCTTATTTATCCTTGGCACTGGAATTTGTGTAGAACACTTTGAGCAGGATAATTTTTATTTAATAGTGAGTATTTGACAGACTTGGCAACTTTGGACATCATTTCTGGCCCAGTAAGTACAACATGGCTGGTGACGTAATTTTTTATATATTTTTTTAAAGCATGTGGTGTAGTTGTGTGTATCTTTGTGGTAAGAATTCATTCATGTGAAGTAACCTTCAACATTCCTGATTTGTAACCTTGTTTAGAGCCCGAGAGATTTGAATGCTCAAGAAATAAATATAAAAAGTTGGTGTTAAAAAAAATGATTTGTGGAAACTTTTTTATGGTTATTTGTAATTCTTTTATCTTAGAACTACTGCAATGAAGTTTGAATGGTTAGAGGTTTGTGTTTAACAGAATTCCTGATTCTTCGTGAGTGATGCAAACATTATTTGCTATGCTAGTTCATGAAACAAAAATTAAATAACACTTAAGAGCATGGGTAAGTAAAAAAAAATTAGCAAGCAAAGCATGGGCAGTCAGGAGTTGCATGTTCACATGATAAAGCATGGGCAGTCGGGAGTTGCATGTTCACATGATAAAGCATGGGCAGTCAGGAGTTGCATGTTCACATGATAAAGCATGGGCAGTCGGGAGTTGCATGTTCACATGATAAAGCATGGGCAGTCAGGAGTTGCATGTTCACATGATAAAGCATGGGCAGTCAGGAGTTGCATGTTCACATGATAAAGCATGGGCAGTCGGGAGTTGCATGTTCACATGATAAAGCATGGGCAGTCGGGAGTTGCATGTTCACGTGATAAAGCATGGGCAGTCGGGAGTTGCATGTTCACGTGATAAAAGAAATTATCATTATTTTAAATAACAAATTTTGGACAATAAATGTAGAAGGATGTGGTGCATGAGTGTGTCTAAATGAAAACAAATGCTTGTAAGAGAAATATTTTTGTGTTTGGTGCACAGTGGTTGCAGAGATATGGCCTTTATTAATGACTGGCAGGTATCTTTAGAGTTTTCCAAATATTTACCATGTTTTCTTAATGTACTAATATTTGTTTTTTATGGATATTTATGTACAACAAGTATGTAGTAATGATACACCACATAGGGTAATTTCTAACTGCTACATAATTAATATCCCACCGTACTGGAAAAAGGGTTTAGTATTATTTTGTTCATATTTCTCGTGTTATAGTATGTACTATGTAGTATTGCACTACAAGAATCTAAGATAGTAACTGTTCTTCGTGTGCTAATTTTTTTGTAATTTTTCTTTTCAATATGTGATAATTATTTTAACCAAAATGTGTACTACTTTTTTTATAACTTAATAAATGACTGAAGTGAATAACATACACCAGCCCTAGTCTAGCTAATACTAGTTACTCATATGGAATCATTTTCCTTATTCATTCGCTATGGCCTGCTATTTTCAATAATTTTTTATCTACTTTCATTCCACACAGCTACATCTTGATCTTGGTTTTATTTGTCTAGATTGTGCCATCCACATAGAGATAACTATGACATAGTTGCTACATCTGATCTGGCCTTTACCTCATTAGCTATGTACCAAGTGGTCATTATACAGTAGGATCTCACTGTTGTACCCCCATTTATTAAGACCAACTCTCTCTAAAACCCGTTTTTAAAGAACCGTAACAATTCTGTCAAAAAAAGATTGGAAATTCGAGGCAAATCTGCAAAAAAATAAGTTGCTAGGCATTGCGTTTTAACACTACTCCAAGCAGTGCATATCTAAAAATAGATACCACCCCCATTTTGAAGTGTAGTGGTTGGGGGTTAGTCAAAATGTCAGATTTTACAAATTCTATATTAAGACCATCCCTCACTAACAACCGTATTCCTGAAAACCACGAGGATTCTTAACAGCGAGGTTCTACTGTATGTATTGACATTTAAAAAATATTTTCATATTAGTAGTAATCATTGTTCAAAGCTAGGTGTTACCATGATTGGTTAACTTTCCTTTTGATTATATTCCTAGTTCGTAGTTCCTTTAATTTGTTGCCAGCCTGCATCATTCTTGAAATGCAATTTTTGCCCAGTAGATTCAGTTCCACGGTTATTATTCTGCATCTGATGATCAGTCATCATTTTTCTGATTTCTACGTGTTATATTTTTGTAAATTTTTTAAAAATTTTGTGCATTTTAAGACCCATGGTGGGCTCAGTTGGTTAGTCACTTTCAAGGCCCCCGGTTCAATCCCAGGTGCCGGTGGGAGGGAAATTTGTTGACGGCGGATCCTCACGTGGGGAGTGTGGCAATTCTGCCATGGTGTGGGAGTTTCCTCAGGGCCCTCCCCCCCCCCCTCCCCTCGTGTCATCATTCTGCTTGTTGCATCTCTGCCCCATCTTATCCTACCTCATACATTCTTTGGGTTGGCTGGAGAGAGAGCGACACGTCAGTCCCTTGGGTAGCGCAGCATCTTCTCATCCATTGTGAGCCTTCCTCGGGCAAGAAGCACTTGTGGGTTTTCATTTTCTCTACATTAATTGAGGTGTTTGTAAAATATTATTGTGCATATTACACTTGAGATGGTGTAAAGTCAATATTTAGGATTATTCTGTTTCTTCTTTCTCTATCTTGCCAGATAAAATATTCTCCCGTACTGCTAGAGATAACACATCTATTCAATATCTCAACTAACAAACATCCCACGTGTTACCAATAACTGCCACTTCATAGTAAGAGCAAGGGATGCATTTAATGAGTGTACATTCTCGCTCCACCACACGCACACACACTAATATTTTTGTGCAATATTTCATAATTATTGTCTGTGGTGTAGCTTTTACTGTATTTGTAGTGTTTTATGTATTATGGTGTTACTGTACCTAGATTTATCATTTGCTTAATCTTCATGCTTCTTTCATAATTGGCCATCTCTGTCTTGATTCACAGCCACATGATAGCAAGGTGTTGTTTATACTAATGTTATATTATAACCCAGCACTAAACATACTTACAGAACTGTATAGGAGTTCTAAAGATTTAAAAATCTTTGGGACAGTGAATATTATGCAATGAAACGTCTTTAATACAGACGTCAAGGGACCAGAATTTTTTTCAGTTTGTAATAATGAGGTTTGTTTTAACAGGTGTGTGTGATGTCAAAAAACCTCAAAAAATATAGATATTGACTGTAATTTAGCATATTTACTTCTCTATACGTTGGACTTGCAATGACATTATAAAGCCAACTAGTAGACTGCAAGTAAGGAACCTTTAGTAAAAATAATAGTTGACTGTGTGTGCGACAAGAACACGTTTACAATGTGACGGCTCTCAAGTTGCTGGACCAGGAGGCAGCGTGAGGTTGTGTATCGGATGTGGGTTTTCACCAGGTGGGGGTCAGCCCACTCAGCAGACATGACGTTGCTCTTAACCACGGGTCGTACGGCCGATCACCCATAGTGGCTGGTCCCATTGCCATTGTCTACTGCATTACCCCAGCTCGTGCTGGTGATGAAGTTCTGCTGTAAAATCCTTAGACCTTGGCTAGCGAGGGCTGTTAGCCTCCCTCGATGCTTTTCGCTCTCCCAACAGGTGTTCTGACGCCCGAAAAATACGTTTCGAATTAGGGTACAGTGGAGAATATATATATGTCAGAAAGGTTATCTTGTGTTTGGGCCAGGTGGCTGTCAGTATTTATATTTTCTGAGGTTTTTGTTAACTATCACAAACACCTGCTATTACAAACCTTTTTATTACAAACTGAAAAAAATTTGTCGCTTTAGGTCTGTATTAGAGGTGGTCATTCCATAATATTCACTGTCCCAAAGATTTTATATCTTTAATAGTCCTATACATTTCTGAAAAAATGTTTAGTAGTGGGTTATAATATCACATTAGTATTAACACCACCATGTCATGTGACCCATACATTAACAGCTGTATTAAAACATCAGTATTCTGCTTGCATATGTAATCACAACCTTACATTGTGTCCTACAAAAATTTCACTCTATCCTGAAAATATTGTATAATTATAGCAGTTATTTTATTTTTTTTAATTTTTAAACAATGTCAATAGGGAATACGTGTAATTAAAAGTGCTATTTTTAATTATGTAAACATTAAAAATAAAATTTTAGTCAAACACTTTTAATTTATTTTTCACTATAATTTTTTAATATATAATAGAATAGTTTTGTACAACATAAATCATTCATGCAATATATGCCAGTGTTTCCCAACTAGATTCTATAGGGTTCCATGGGTTCAGGTTTTTGCATAAAGGTAGTGTAAATTTTATTTTCCAGATTTGGGTAGCATTGAAAAAAATTTATAATATGCAGAGTATAGAATTATGGTGTTCCTGATTTTGTTATGCTTAGTATATGGTTTAATGAACAGTTATGGGAAGCTTTTTTGAGTTGGGGGGGAATCCAGCAGGTTTTCTGTAATCAATTTGGTGATACTGTCTCTTAGATTCCTGCAGAAGGAGGTTATTGCCTTGAAAACTGTAGAAAAGAAGTGGAAAGGATAAGTTCCTGGCTTTGATTTAACTGTGGGAAACTTCATAAAATGAAAACCTGTAAACTCAAAAATTGTAGCAGGTATGCAAATATGACTTGCTTGTCATTTGCTTTGCAAGTTAACTGGTTTTCGTGATAAAAATTCTTTAGAATGTTACCTACCAGTACGTATTTTGTGCATCCAGTTTCTAAAGTATTGGAGCAGTAAGAGAAACCTCGTAACAAGCCCATCATTGCCAGTGCATGAAAGGCACTGAACTGGTATGTAGTCCTTCAGTTGGCAACTTTGCCTCTGTCATCCTAGTCGAAGATGTACCGCATGTTCTTAATCTACCTTAAATTTCTTGTGCTCAAGTTTATGTAATTATTTATAAATGATTCTGGAAATGCCAGTTTGTCATGTTCTTTCTCAAAATATACATATTGGAAGTGGAAATTTAAAATAGAAAATATTCTTTAAATGTGAAATGTTTCTTAATGCAGTTCTTAAGTAGACATAGCTCAAATATGTTGAGCCGTTATTTTAATAAAATCCTTACTTTACGTGTTTGGCAGCCTGTGTATGCAAAAAAGTTTTGTGTCTCAAAGAGCAACTTTTGCCATTGTTTGCTCTTAAACACATACAGTATTTACCAGAATAGTATATGATATTAGCTGTTCAATAGTAATCACTGGTGTTGAATTTTTTTTTACTAGACACATGTTTCAATACACTTAGGAAAATCTTGGAAACATTAAGTCGTGTGTGTTTTATAATTGAAAAACTGTAAGGATAGACAAAGAAAAGTGACTTCTTTAGGTTTAAAATTTTAATGCATTTTAAGTGTAGTATATACTTAATATTATTTACTGCATTGTTAAGCCTTTATTTAGTAGCCTCTTAAAATTATTTGTCAAAATAATTCTCGGTTAAATGTACTTTTTTTGTGGGCCAAAGTAACAATTTTGGGGTTTGTATTATTTTCCAGGTTGTCGTCACATATAAGCTGTTAACATTACTGTAATTGTTAAGAGAAGAGCTTTGGGGTTTACTTTCTTTCTATGTTGTGAGAAACTTACAACTTTATTAAGAACCTTTTTGCAAAGTTTTCTGAAAGTGCGAAGAATTAATTACTGCTCTACATACTTATCTAAAAACCTTGAAATTGATCACTGTTCATTGGAACCTTACTAATAATCTCTTTAATACAAAGTTTTCAATACTACAAAGTAGTTTTCTTTCCCATTAGAGTGAGATAGCGAGTTTAATATAAATTTGCGTAGTTTGATGCATGTACCCTGTGGCGAGGGAGATACATCACAACACGTAATGTGTTAGGACAGATGCACCCAGGATGAAGACTGGTATAGCAAGAACTACCTTGTGTTTTGGCAGGACTACTCTTGTGGTGATACCTGGGCGACGAGTTATCTGAAGAGCCTGTCGGACATATAGTGGCTCAGTGGTATTTGTGCTAGGGCGTTGGCTTGAACAGGTAGTGTGTAGGCGTTCATGAGTGTCTGCTATCGCTAGGGTCAGGTCGGCAGTCTGGATTCCCCAAAATTGTGAATTAGCTATCCCGTGGGATTTGTCGTGACCACGGGGCGTGTCTCCGGGTAGCTTGACAGGTGGGGTGAAGAGTTCTGATGCTACTTCTGGCGTGGTGGGCCTCTCCAAGTGACTGATACCTTGATCCCTCTCCCGAGGTTGTAAGTGCCCGAGTGCAGTGTGGAAGGGGCTAAGCTAGCGCTGCCACCAGCCCTGAAGCTCAAATCCTGGTTCCTGTACATAAAAATCCTGTAATCATTGGGTCAAATACTGTAAAATCCTTGGAATTAAAAAATTGCCAATTACAGGAAAAAATTGGATATGAAAGACGTTTACATATTTAATGTAGTTGTTTTAGTTTGGAATGTACAAACCATGATAATTCGTTTCTCCACTCACGCTTATACTTTTGTTTATACAACTGTATGTGCGATAATTTTCATTTCCCTACCATTGTTATATAAATGCCAAACACAAAACACAGTCATCAAATTCAGATTGCATTTGTAAAAACTGCTTTTCACAGCAAAGGTTCTTTTCAATAATGGCCTCGGCCTTGCATGTGATCATATAGCCAGGAACAGAAATATGTAAACTGTATACCTCCGCCAGTGAATAATTAAGCAAATTATTTTGGGCTTACACTATTGAGGCAATGGTGTATGTCCAAAATATTTCCCTTAATTATCCACCTCCATTATAAGAATCTTTCAAACAAATGCATTAGTGTAACTGATGTACATCGCTGTGGGCGCTGTAGTGTGGCCACTTTGAGCAAACTGCTTTTTAAAAAAAAATTGTTTGAATTTTTCTAGTGTGTTAAAAATCCGTTAAAATGGCAGGCCTGGGCTAAGCTCTGGCTGGTGCTGGGAGGCAGCTGTTGCCCTTTTAATCTGCTCTCGGACACCGTTCCTATGGGGGTAAGGCATGAGGAAAGAAACAGCAATACTAGAACCCGTGGAAGTGGGGGCAGGTAATGTGTGATCCTCTACAGGTGAACAACCACGTACCGTCTCCACCAACCCAATGCTGTCTCCTTATCTCAGTTCCTGGTACAGGGAGTACGGTGGACACTTGAGTGTGGTATCACTTGCCGACTGTCTCAATACGTGGGTGAGTGCCTCCAGAGGCTCTCTCTCCTCAGACCTGGAGAAGTACTCCTTATGGAGCAATCAGTGCAGTGGGAAGAGCAATCTCCAAGCTGACAATCTAACTCCAAGAGTCTGAGTACCTAGTATCGGGGCTCCACCATTCCGTACACCGTGGTGCACAGAAAGGGTGGCCGTCCAGAATGCTTGTGGGTACTCTACTGGTGTGTGGCGGTTCGAGTAAACTTTCCCGACTACCTCTGAGAGGCCTGATGTCTATACGGAGAGTTCTCTATCTACTGGAAAGATACCCTCAAGTAAATCAAAACTTGTGTATTCCATTTGAGGAAATAAACAAGGTGGTGTCACACTACCTGCTAACATGACCGGGAGCTGCTACGCATTAACTAGAGAAGGCGGACCTGTTCCTAGGCTAACGGGGTAGGTAGACAAAGTGCTATGAAAATAACTTAAACTTGGCTATGCTACTGTGTTGCCCTGAATGTGCCGGGCTTATCTACGTGTTCAATGACGTTAGACAACGGCAGTAATCTTCGGCAGTGGGGTGCAGTGAAGACCAGGGAGGTGATGGTTCCTTCGCACCAGCATGCGCTGAAGGAACAGAACAGACTGGCGTTCCAAAGGCCGGGTCTCAGTATTTATACTCTTCCTGGCTCGCCTTTGGTAGGTTGTGGAGAGGAGGGCAGCTGTGAAGTGGTGCTTGATCCTCCGGGTGTGTGACGTTGCTGGCTGGCGATAATACTAGTGGTGCCATCCGGTGGTGTGAAAAAGTACTTGGATGATCTCAATGCATAGTCTCGGTGGCTCAGCTGGTGAACAGTACATGTCTGGCGTCGGGCATCCATCCTTTGCCGTGGGTAGACAGTACATGTTTTGATGTTTTGGGGTGGGTATAATCAAACAACTCCGTGGAAATTGTGGGGCTGAGTGATGCACACTGATGAGTAGTATTTTATTGAATTATGATGAAAAGATGTCATTCATCAAGTTAATAAAAATGATTTGTTAATTATTACAATTTAATGTCATGTCTGCTGGAAAAAGGCAGTCTTGCTGGTGTTAGCATTGCCAAATCACGAGATAACATATTATCTTTTATGATTATTGCAAACATCTGTTAATATAAACTGCACTATTACAGACTGCAAAAATTTAGGTCATTTGAGATTTGTATTAAAAATCTTTCACTGTAGTGATCTTCGTGACACACGTTGGGTTGCCCCGCTAAGAGCAAGGGTGGAGAGGTGAGAGTCAAACACTATGGTCTATTTCACAACATAACATATTTATACCACTGATAAACCAAGAATAATTGTAAAATATTTTCTCTTATTTCAAACCATTCCCTTGACCTCACTAGCATGTTCATGCATAGTCACGTGTGGTTTCACTGCTTAGTCTTCTACATGTTGTCAGTAAGAAGAATGAAAAGTCTTTAGGTTGCATGTAATTTGTTTGTGCATGTTTTTTTTCGGAACTCTGTACACAACTTTGTGTGTGCTGCGTCAATAAGAACATATGTTTTTCTTCTTTATCAGGCTTACTATTGAGTTTTTTAACAGTACATTCTTTGTTTTAAACTGGAGTGCAATTTACATACTTTGTTGGCATTTTGAAGCGTGTACATTGAAGAATAATCTGGTGTATACTATCATTCTATTTGTTGTACAGTGATTTTGTATTACTGTTGCAGTTACTTCTCAAAATCTGAGAACTAAATGTAATTGCCTTGTCTCCCTTCAAAAACCACTATCTTTAGTGTAATACTGTGTGTAAGGTATAAATAAAGTTGGGAACCACTTACTTTTTACATCAGATAATAGTTATTGTTCTTGAAGTAGAACAATGTTAATAGTGTGGCTGTGAACAACTTATTGTTTGTTGAGCATCATATGCTATATTTTGAGATAAGTTTGTTAGAGCAGTTAGTGTGCTCTTTCATGAGTTTCATTTCTTTCAGGTATGGTTTACTGCTTTGACAAAAGTGTATGATGTAACTTCATATGTGCAATGTGGTAAACCGTGCCTGGATTGAAGCAGTGTTGAAAATCATTTACATTTAGCGTAGCGTTCTGTGGTATGGTGTAGTGTCACTTTTACATTTAGCGTAGCGTTCTGTGGTATGGTGTAGTGTCACTTTTACATTTAGCGTTCTGTGGTATGGTGTAGTGATATGTGATAATTTTGGTCATGTTTGTAACTGGAAATAGAATGGCAGAAATAATTTAATCTAACTTTACATGATTTGTAGGATTTATGAAATTGTATTTATTTCTTATTCAATTATTGTACCATCTATGGTTGTGCTTGTTAGTACAGGAAGCAAGTATGAATGAATCATCATCCATGCTTGGAATTTATTGTAGGTTTTATAGTTTGCTAGTTGTAAGGAATTGCTTTATTTGTGTTACATGCTCATAGTATGTTATTCTTGAAACAGGAGAGTTGTAAATTGTTTCTGGTCTTTTGTAACACTCACCAAGCCAGTGGTGTAATTCTTTATAAAACCATGTACTTTATTACAATTGGCCCAGTCCAATAAGAACGTGTCTTCTCACGTAGACACATGGCCAATAACCAACGCAAGTTGTGGTTGTGGACGTAGTATATTGAATGACCATAAATATTTTGAGAAAAAATATCAGTTGCTAACAATATGCAACCAAAGCTGGTCGCATTGGAATTGGGAAGTGCTTATGAAGGTCAGGAACACATAAAAACTGCCTTGTAAAAGACGATTAATGCCAACATTGACACGACAATACTGTACCAGTGTGTAGTTTTAATTAGCTATTGAGAAGAAGTTTTTACATCACTTTGTATGTGTGTGTTGAAAATGTGTGCCTGGTCAGGTTTTTCAAGTGCATTTTGTTGCTTTCAAGTTTTGAAATAAAATATTTTGCAAAAAATTAATTGTCTTAATTTTTATGTAACGCCCCCTCACCAAAGTTTATCAGCAGAATCCCATATTTGGTGTACATAAAATGAGCTGATTTTCTCATAACTTCACCATTCCATCAAAAAATTACTTTTTTAGTCAAATTTTGTAGGAAAAATGCAAGTGCTATTATTAGAGCAGGATTATATATATAATTAAAAAATTTAATTCACACCTGGATTAAATTTGTAATTCAGTTATTTGTATCAGTACATTTTCCAGTAAAAATGGAAGAAAAATGAATGATGCAAGGACAACCTGAAGAATGCAAATGCTCCTGGTCGTGCAGTGCACATTGTCGCTTATAATGGCAGTCATTTTTGTGGTCAGTCTTTTAATTTATATAGACAATTATAACTGGCCCAAGAACACCTGCATGCATTTTATTTGTTTAAGATTTTTACATCGACCATGTACAGTATGTTTTCATTTGCAGGAAACAATATTTTAATTAGAACAAATCGGGGGTTGACTGGCCAGGGTAGGTAGTTTGGAAATCCTACCTAGGCCCTCAGACCAGAGTCCCCCTCCCCCCCACCCCCTAGAACTGTGTGGCAAAAAAATAGAGATGGATGAGTTTGAAGAAATAGTGCTAAGAGGAATTGGACGAGTGTTGTAAAGAAGGGAGTAACGCATATCTTTGTAGAAATGTAGGGTGGCCCACGGGAGGCCTCATGCTGCCACACTGCCAGCTGACACTTTGACGTTCCCTTCCACCTGTCTGCGACGTGTATTTACAGTATTGTAGTCTTGGGAGTGTTGAAGTGTGTTGGATGGTGATGCGAGCCATGAGCGTTACTGTAACTGATTCATATCATTTCTATAGGTAAGTTTTAATGACGATACTATTATGATTTCCAAAATAAATATTGAAACTACTTTAGAGTCTTCTTTGTGATGCTCAGTGATGTGGCAACAATATTGCAGTCGTTTTTGTTCCATTACAATGTTCATATAATGTAATTCGATCTTTTCTAAATCTGAAGAGTTTTTTTTTTTTTTTTTTGTAGATTTTTCTTAAGTCTTTTGTTTTGTACCGAGCGAGGTGGTGCAACGGTAACATGCTGGACTCGTATACGGGAGGATGTGGGTTTGAATGCCAGTCCGGCCATCCAGAGTTTGGTTTTCCATGGTTTTCGAAGATTACTCCAGGCAAACGCTGGGATGGTTCCTCCCCCGGTTCCAGTCACTTTTGTTGTAGTTTGTGACCGTTTGTAATGACCTTGATGTCAACAGTTTTATCCAAGAGAGAAATGAAGAGTTGAAAAAAAAAATAAATAATGTCTACAGGAAACTGGGCATTTATTCATGGCAGGTATAATATTTAAAACTTTTTATTAAAAATTTGCTTTCAGCTGTACACTACTGCTGGATATAGTAATAAAATGTTAAGAAAAATATAAAGGAATGTGCGAGACAATACCAGTGGCATAGTGTCCATGGAACCTGCAAAAGTGGCGCTTCCCTTGCGTAAGTGGGCTGTATTTATATTTTTTTTAATAACCTGTAAGAGCAAAGGTGTTTTGTATGTATACCAAATAAATTTTTGTTAATAAAAAATTGATTACGATTCATTTTCTTTAGTCGACTACAAAACCATTACAATAACTTTTGATGCGTGTAAACAATGGCCCCTAACGGACTCCTTCAATGGACAACAAAAAGACTGCGAATTTTGGGACAGTGGAAGCGATCTCGCCAGCAGTATACGGTAGTGTAAAAAGTGAACTATAAGCCAAATTCAGTTTTACTGTAGTTCAACATGATTTTTAGGTTTTAACCTAGATTAAAGAAAACTTTTCAGCAGTATATTTGTTCCTTACTGGGATATTTTTTTTAAAAAGAAAAATAACCTCAGCTTTGATTTAATGTGCATTCCCATGCAACATAAGGTGGCATATTGTGCTTTGTTGTAGAAGGGATGCTGCTGTCCATACAAGAACCAGGAACTCCATTGATACTTCACTTCCTGCAAGTTCAAATAACAGTGTAGCAGCAATCTGTGGGTCTATAAGAAACGGGCATCAGTATATTTTGTTTTGAATATTATAACTTCCACAACTGCATGTGTAAACACACACACCCCACTCCTGGGTTGCATACCAGTGATGCCCCATGTGCACCTCGCTCTTCGCTCTACTTCCAGGATATTCCTTCACCTCATGGAAACTATGCTTATCAAAGTCTAGAAAATTGCACCAAAAGACAATGTACTCTATTTGTGTTCACTCAATTATTGTAATATTTTGCAGGAGAACTATTTTCTTACAAGTTGGTACCAACACACATGTTTTCTCACTGTTTTATACATATTTATTAGAAATGAAACGTAATTTATAAATAATATTGGTCAAACTTCAATTCAACAAAAAAAAAAAAATACTTTTATGTAAACGGAGGTATAAAACTGTTGCAATACGTGGCATGTTTAGGAAATAACTAAACACGTCATACACAAGATGATTTTTCAAAGGTTTGATTTTAAAAATTGTGGAAAAACCACAAATAGACTGTAGACTACATTCCACTCTGGTTGAACTGAATGAGGACTGTTCATGGGTAAAGTGAGCATGTTTGAAATTAACATTTGAAAAATGTCATTGTCCTTACCTGCATATATTTCAACTGACACAATATATGGCAGGCGCCCAGTAAAGGTGGTATAATGACAGGGGGAAAGTAATTCCATTTCATAACGTTCAATAAAAAGTGTTGGTATAAACATTTGTGAATACTGAAATGATTTCTTTTTCTTTCTTTTCCTTTAATGGCTTCAATTGGTAAGACATTTACTTTTATAATATATGTTTGTAACACTTCAAATCAATTAAAAGTATTATAGTATCATACAGAAAATTAAACACGTTTCAGTATTCACAAATTTTACCCAACAGTTTATTCAACATTAAGAAATTGAACTACTTTCCCTGTGTCGTTACCAACTTTAGTGGAGGCGTATGCCAGACATTATGCCTGTTAAAATATATGCATGTAGGGGCAGTGGCATTTTTTAAAGGCTGATTTCAAAAGTGTTCATATTACAGTGAACAGCCCTTAGGTACTTGGTTTAACCAGAGCGAATGAACAGTAAGCAAGAAGCTTGTGGGTATTATCATACTTGCACTGCAATTTGTGGACTCAAATTGAGAGGTATTGAGAGTCTACAAGGATGAAGCGAGGTGAGTGTGGAGCAGCGCCGGAATGCAATGGCGGGGGAAACTAGTCCAGAAGAAGTGAACCCATTCAGCTGACCAGCATTTTAGAACACACTACATGCACAGGTTTTCAACTTGCGTATTTGTGTGTAGGTTTCGCAAAACCTTAGTCTGGAATGTTTAAAACTTGTGTTTAATTTTAACAAGCAAGTGTAGATTTCAAGTTTATTGTATAAAAATTAAGATACACTTAGGGTATAAACAAAATTGTTCATGTAAGACGAAACGTGAAAAATATTCACTTCTAAAAATAAAGTGTTTTAAAGATACCATATTTCAGCTGCAGAACTACAAGAAAATCTTTGGCAGCTACTTTCCAAATAATTGTTTGCAACAAGTATTAAATAGAAGGAAAAAGTTTTTTTTGGGCACAAGGGGATGGCGGATCGGAGCATCGGAACTGTTCATGCTCTGTAATTCTGGTCACCTGGGGGCAATTTTTCCCAAAAAATTTCCCTTTTCGCCTCTAAATCAACCATTTTCTCAAAAGTTCACTTTCGGGTGAGACACGAGAGAAATGGCGACACAAAAACTTACTGTAGGTGGGCGCCAGCGGTGTTTCCCAGTCACAGCACTGTTTAGACTTGGTTCTCAGGGATGCTGTAGGGTGTATGTGTCCGTCTCACCAGAGCGTACTTACGAATCACTGCATTACTAAACAGCATTTGTAAACTTTTATAAAACAATGGCAGTAGGTGGCTGTCACTACGAGAAACGCTTGATGCACTGTTACTACTTGCTTTTATTATACCACTCATACAAAGAAAACGTGCCAGAATTTTACTTTATGAATTACACTTGGACATGTCTAGCTAACTCCGTTTGGGTGCTCCCCAGCCCGCATTTAATCTACAGCACTCCTAGATTGATACTTCTCTGTGGTGTTCGAAAACACAATCTTCACAAGGGAAGGGGTCGACAGCCACTAGGGTGGACTGACGATTTTCCCTGTAGATAGGGTGCAGAAAATAATGAAATGAACAAAATAAACAAGCTGAACAAACACGTGTGATTATTTGGCATCACTAACGTTGACTCGTTTAGGCTCGTCTTACCGCACGTGGTTAGTGAGGTAATGGCCTATACACATATCTGGCTAGGATAGAAATAATATCACCATAAAAATTACACAGAATGATACAAATTCACTTGAAAGATGATGGGACACACATGAGTGGTCACAATTAACAAACATGCAAGCGTATGGAAACAAGATCAGATGGCGTGGATGCCACTGATTAAGAGTTGTAGCGGAGCACATAGTGCAGGTGCTATTTCACTATTTCTCCCCCAAAAACTGAAAATTTCGGTCAAACGAATGGTTATTTCTGTTGAGAAAATTATTCTTTTTCATATTAAATTTGTTTTGGGCTTGTAACATGTAATAGACAAGAAAATCTGACATTGAAATGACTGCATGGTCAAACATACAAAGCATAAATTACGTGAAAATTAAACGGGACCCTGAATAACAATTACATAGAACCCTGAAATAAATTGTGGCGTACATGGTATTACACAAATTCTCAAAGAGCACGGATGGCACAGACATTGACTTGGCAGCTGTTAACCACATAGTCGCAAATGATGTGGCCGTACAACAATTAAACATGAAAAATACCCTTAAATACATACACAGAATTAAAGCCCTTAAAATTGCACACAGCAATAATACAGAAATTACAATGAAACACCTTTAACATAGGCGGACTGCATCTAATTCAAGTTGTGTGGGCTGCGTGGCCTCTCCGATGTCTTTCTTCCTTTCTCCTCGTTTATATTTAAAACAAGCCACAAGGACACAAATTATTACGTTAAACGGAAGCATAATGCTGGGGAAAATATCTGGCAAAACATACGCAAGCAAAGGTTAACCGGTAAACTAAGAGTGAGCTATGGTAATCTACATCAGTGCAACAAGTTTGAAGTGCGTACATGACAGCGTCTTACCTCGCCAGACCTCCTACAGCGACTGTGCCGAGGCTAGCGCCTTATGGACCTACCATGGCTGCCTATGGGGTTCACATAAGTGGAAGTGCTATGTACGCCGAGTAAAACTTTTTATATTGGAAAATAAATGGCACAAAAGTAATTTAAATATTGTTTTACATTTTAGATTTTCTTATTAATTTTCTGTATTATTTAAATGTCTTTATGATGGCGTTCATGCCGGAATAATAATGTTCTTAATCTTCGCGCAGTGCACATTTTAAATTTATAACCAAACCTTGTGCAATAATTTTAAACATACATTTTCAAACACTTAAAACATTTTAACCCTGGAAGAAAAACAAGACACATTTTACACTGCAAATTATGTTTCCACTATGGGAAAGGTCAAACTAAAGCCTCTTTGCATATGTGCATGTCCACGTGTCACGTGAGTGGTGAGCGTCGTCATGGGTTTAACACTGCTGGCTGTTAGCCAACGTCAACCTTAAAATGTCCCGTATTTTTCCCCCCAAAAAAAACACTGATTGCCTAACTGCAAAAATGATCCCCAGCAAGACACTTTTCAGTCAATACAAGCAGTTATGGAAAAAGGGGGGGGGGGGGGGGTCATTTTTGAGGGTTTTATGTCCCGTCTATCGGCACTACTGTTAACCAATCCATACAATTGACCTCTGTCTCTGTGCGCGCAATTACATCATGTTTACGATGTGCACACCATGACTACTCACTGGTGCCAACCATGGCCACTTAAATATACCTGTTATATACACGTCAGTACACAACACTTGTCCCCTCCAAGTCACAACACCTATACTAACTACGTATATACAACCCTAATTGGTACCCTCAGTTCTAGGGTACATAATCGGCAAATTGATTTGGTTTAGACCTAACTGGTGACTGTTGACTGTGTTGGTCCTTCCTGAGGTGGTGGACCCGAGTTGTGTGGTGCTGCTGCTGTGTTCTGTGTTGACACCATCATATCCAGAGCTACTGACACAGCCCCAAGTATTGCCAAAGGTGCTGGATGGGCGTCATGGGCTGCTCTCATGTCCTCTGCAGACTCGGACACACCCAAGAATGCTGCCACAGCTGACAGGATACCCCACGAGGCCTCTGGGAAACCCTTGAATGGCGATTCTTACAAGGCTCTGGCCTTCCAGGAATACTGACATTCTTGGAACCCCACCTGTAGCCTGTATTCGTTGATTTTCGGAAAACAATTTCTCCTTGCTCCATAACCTTGGTAGGAATGTAAGACAGTTTCTCATTGGTTGGACGGCGGGTCAACTGGTCAATATGACACTGGTGAATGTGTCTGCTCTCTGTAGCTTGAACATTGTACATTACTGGCCCCTGCTTGGCGATCGCCACTCCAGGTATCCACTTGGGACCTGACCCATAGTTACACAAAAGTATGCGATCCCCTTCTGTGAAGTGCCTTCCCCAATTGTCTTCTGTGTCGATCATCTCCACTTTTGAAGTGCTCAGTATGCTGGGATGCAACCTGTCAAAAATGCTTTTTAGTTTCCTGCCCATTAACAGTTCAGCTGGGGATTTCTGAGCTGTAGTTGTTGGTATCGTACGTAGCGCAAAGCGTATTCTCTATCGTCTTGTGCGCCAGTTGCCAGCTTGCAGTTTTTTTTTTATTGTCCACAATCTGCACTGTCCATTTCTGCTTCTACATTGCTGGAAGGATTGTATGTAGGTGCATGTCTGCAGGCAATTCCATTCTTGTACATCTCACAGGATGCAAACATCCCATTATCAGATACGATGATGTCGGGCAATCCATGAATGCTGAACATGTCTCTCAGCTCACAGCTTACTCAGTAACACTGCACTAGACACTGGTGGCACCAATCGTACATCCGGCCACTTTGAGTAGGCATCAACTACCTATTAAAAATGTATTCCCCATGAATGGTCCTGCAAAATCCATGTGTAGGTGGGACCATGGATTTGGGGCATGGTCCATGTCATGTGCGTTCTTAGTGCAGCCTGGCTCTCTGTGAGGCAGATCTCACAGTCCTGAACCATTTTCTCAATTTCTTCATTGAGTTTTGGCCACCATATGTGTTGTGGTTAGGGCGTAGTTATGTTATGACAGTGTAGCAGCGGTGTCGGAGACAACAGTAAGGGGCAAGATGGCGGCACGAGTGTTGTGCCCGACGAGTATCAGCAAGGTTAAACAGTGAAACCATAGCAATATGTAACTTCTAGCAAATGCTTTTGAACGTACAATGCCATCATGCGAGGCATGGAGCAGAACCAATATCTCATTCCGCATCACCTCTGGAATAACAACTTTAGTGCCCCAGAGAAGGCAATCCCAGTACATAGACAATTCAACATGTCTGTTCCAATAGGGTCGGGCCTCTTCATTAGGCAGTTTTTCTGGCCACTCATGTAGTACAAGATACTTCACTTGTCTCAGTACGTTATCCTCCTCTGTCAACAGGGCCACCATGTGTGCATTTAGGGGTGTTTTTTGGCCTCTCCTCTAGCATGAGCACTTCTGTTGCGGTGGACACCTCCATGGTGGGCACTGGTACTGGCAGTCTGCTTAGAGCATCCACATGTCCTAGTTTGTTGCCAGGCTCGTAGACCAGCTGGAAATCATTAATGCCCAATTGCAAACACCAACGGAGCATCCTGCGGCAAAGGATATCAGGAGCGGGTCGGTGTGGGTCCAACAACTGCAACAAGGGCTTATGATCAGTGTTCACAGTAAACAGTCGACCAACTAAGTACTGACGAAATTTGGTGATTCCAAACATTACTGCAAAAGCTTCCTTGTCTATTTGGGCTTAATTAAACTCAGTTTTACGTAGCGCCCGTGAAGCAAAAGCTACAGGCCTTCCTTCCCCATTATCTATGATGTGAGCTAAGACAGCCCCGATTCCAAACTCGGAAGCATACAGGTCAACACCACAGCTCTTTTGGGATCATAATGCACCAGCAGCACCATGCTTGCCCGCAGGAGTTCTTTACCTTTCTGATATGCATGCTACTTCATGTTAATGGTCCCATGTCCGCAAGTCCTCATCGTCCAACAACCAATGTAGAGGTTCCAGTACTGTTGCTTTGCCAGGGAAAAACCTCTCATAGAAATTCGAGAGCCAAAGGAATACTCGCAAATCACATTTCTTTTGTGGTATTGGTGCTTTGTGTATTTCCTTGACATTTTCCTGTGTTGGATGGATGCCTCCTGCATCAATCAGGTACCATAACTATTTCACTTTTGTTGCTGCAAAAACATATTTGGTCCTCTTTAAATCCAGCTTTGTCTATTGGGGCAAATGACTTCATATACTCATGCCTAATGATCCTCCCTACTTGAGCCAGCTTCCAGAACATCATCTAACAATACTACGACATCTGTTAAACCCCTCTAGTAATGTTGCCATCAGCCGTTGGAAAACTGCTGAACCCCCACTTACTCAAAACTGGAAACGATGAATTCTAAAAAGCCCCTTTTGTAGTGTTTACTGTAAATAACTCTGCAGTGGACTATCAACAGCCACTTGTAGGTAAACATCTTCCAGATCCAACTTTGTGAAATATTTCCCTCCCACTAAATGAGCAAATGTTTCATTAACTGATGGAAGCGGGTAACATTCAACATGGCTAATGTTGTTCAGAGTACTTTTATAGACCCCATAGATTCTAATCGAGCTATCCCCTTTCACATCCGGCACAATTGGTATTGCCCAAACTTAATATGTTATGGGTTCGTAGACACCTCGTTCAAAAAGCTTGCAAATGGCTGCCTCCACCTTCTCTTTATACTGGCCTAGATCCCTGTTATCAAACTGCTGTGGATACATAGTGGACAGCTCAATGACCCGTGTAGTTGTTTCAGTTAGCACCACATGTATCGCAGTTAGCACAGCATGCACTACAGTTACCACCTCACGCACTGCAGTTAGCACTACATGCACTGCAGTTACCACCTCACGCACTGCAGTTAGCACAGCATGTACTGCAGTTACCACCTCATGCACTGCAGTTAGCCTACATGCACTGCAGTTACCACCTCACATACTGCAGTTAGCACAGCATGTACTGCAGTTACAACCTCACGCACTGCAGTTAGCACAGCATGTACTGCAGTTACAACCTCATGCACTGCAGTTAGCACTACATGCACTACAGTTACCACCTCATGCACTGCAGTTACCACCTCATGAACTGCAGTTAGCACTACATGCACTGCAGTTACCACCTCATGCACTGCAGTTAGCACCTCATGCACTGCAGTTAGCACTACATGCACTGCAGTTACCACCTCACGTACTGCAGTCAGCACTACATGCACTGCAGTTAGCACCTCACGCACTGCAGTTGGCACAGCAATCAGCACTGCAATCACAATCGTCCACAAAACAAGTCATGTTTGCCTTTGTCTTCGGTGATCACAAGAATAGATTATTTTGTCACAACCATCTATTAGGTAAAGCAGAATTTTACAAAAAATGTTATGTATTTAATCATAATTTATTATTTAACTTCTAGAATTTTCAGATATAAGTGAATCAAGCGACATGTCTATAAACTCGTATTTTCAAAAAAGAATTCGATTGTGGTATCACAATAGCCAAATATTCAAAGCAAAATTTTATAAAATAAAAGTTATGTATTTCACTTTATATATTTTATTTAACTTAAACAAACACGTGTATCGAGTTACATGTCTACAGAATCGTATTGTTTGGACAGATAAGAATATGTGGTCAGAAAAATATGATTATGTGACTATAATCACTGCCATATTGGATTTTATAAGTTTATAAATGTATTAGTGAATATATCAAGTGTTGTATATTTTCGAACTTGTGTTTTTAAGTCGAATACAAAAAATAACATTATGAACTTGGATTATTCGCACTTTTTCGACGCCATATTTAATTTAGTAGGAATAGGACCGAACTTTTTATTCTTAAATTCATTATGTAAGCAGTCCGAGCATCATAGACAAAATGGCGGTTACCTTATCACTGGACATGTTTAAAGTGCAATATGCCTATATCTAAGTCCTGTGAACTTATAAGCATAGTTAGTCATAATTTCCGAACTGTTGAAGCTATAGTCATCAAATTCATACCATAAACATTGTTCCCGATGTCGATGAGAGTGGTAAGTTTAATTATGCCTTAAGCCCTTTTATCAGCATATTTGATGGTTATTTCCGAACCATTTGAGATACAACTACCATAATTCATAACATAGGCATCACCCATGACAATGAGAAGGGTCGCAGGGTCAAGTATACTCTTTCTATTTATAAGCACAGTAGGTCATCATTTCTGAATCATTAAAATTATAATAATCAAATTCGGAATATAGGCACTGCTTGTAGCACTAATCAATGTAATATGGCTCATTATGCCTTAAGCATAGTAGGCTTTCATTGCCATACTTTTTAAGATATGAAACAAAATATATTTTAAGCACTATGGATGAAATATAATTAAAAATTAATAATATTTTATTCTCAATATTAAAATTAAAATCACTTGTTACAGTGTGTGGTTACACTCATCCAGATATCCAGACACAATGTCCTCTACCCGAATGTGTATCGAACCCTAAACAAATCTTCAGTATTGCTAATGTCTTTTTTTCTTTGCTACAACCATTTACGAAATTCTCGTCTATGACATGCGTGCGAACCTAACCAATTTTAAAAAGGAAACCTCATACGGAAACAAAATAAAATATGTCGAGAATAGTAGGTACATGTACCAATCAAATAGTTGAATGCAGGACAAAATTAGTCATGCTTTTATTCTACAAGCGAGAACTTTTCTGTGCAGTGCTACTGTATTTACCCACTCTTAAAAAAATATATATTTATATGTTGGATACATATACCAGTAATAAGATTTTTTCGTATAGTCATAGGTAAATTATTTTTTCTGTCTAAGTAATTTTGTTATATTCATAGGCATGCAATGTGAATTTTTTGTTAATTTTTTTTTTTTTTACTATCCGTGAGAATAAGAGTTTTTTCTATATAGTCATAAGAACGGCAATAAGAACTTTTTTTTTATATAAGATTTTTCTCTATCAGAGACATATGCCAGCAATAAGATTTTTTCATATAGATATTGGCATGCAATAAGAATTTCTTTATATAGTCATATACATGTAATAAAATATTTTCATATATAAGAGGTGGATATATGGGCCCCTTACTTTTCTAAAAAAAAAACAGGTCGCGCATTCTAGTGGTGGAAGTGTTAACTGTTACAAGTAGTTGGTAAAATTTTGTGTCGAGCTCGCTGGGGTAGTTACTCTACTGGTGAAAGATTTGTTGAGTGTTTTTACATGTCGCTCCTGAGAAAACATTGAAAGGTACATGTTTCACATTTATTAATTAAATTACGCATTCGTAACTGCTAATTATTATTGTAGCTCCATATATGTTAAGTTGCAAGTCCTTGTGCAGAAAAAGAAGTTGTCAGAACGAAAGTTATGCAATAAACAAGATATGATCAATGCAATACAGGCATTGAAAGACAATAAAATGGGGTTAAAAAGAGCTTCAAAAACATTTTGTGTGCCTCGCTCAACTTTGTGAAAACTCTCTCGTCTTGGTTTGCCGATTGAAGAAGTAGTCAATAAAAAATTGAGGCGAAAGACAATCATGTCGCTCGAAATGGATCTAGAATTTGTACATTATTTACTTGTCGTGGAGTCAAAGTTTCACAGTCTAACGAGAGATGTTAGGCTTCTAGCTTATCAGTTGTGTGAAAGAAATAAGACTCCACATCCATTTTCCAGTGGTGAGATAGCTGGCCGAGCCTGGTTTGATCATTTTATGGCCTGTCACAAAGATAAGTTGTCAATATTGAAACCATCCGCCACATCCTTTTCTCGTGCCAATGGATTTAAAAAGGAAGCAGTAAATGTTTTTTTTTGACATACTCGAAGCTGAGTTACAGAAACATAAATCTCCACAAGACAGGAATTTTAATATTTACGAAACCGGCATTTCAGTTGTCCAGAGAAAAGTCCCACTAGTCGTCGGCCTCAGAGGAAAACGACAGGTCAGAGCGCTAACCGCTGCCGAAAGGGGGTTATTAGTTACTGTCGCATGTTGTATGAGCGCAGGCGGCACATTTGTTCCGCCAATGTTGATTTTCCCATGGAAATATATGACTGACACATTAATGAAAGGAGCCCCTTCTGGCTCAATTGGAAAATGCCACCCGTCGGGTTGGGATACAAGGCAATCTCTTTATGCAATGGCTTGATCACTTCATAGCAAAAACAAGGCCGACAGCAGAAGATCCTGTATTGCTTTTTTTATTGGCGGGCATAACACCCACACTAAGAACAGTGATGTTGTAGATAACGCCCTCGGAAACCATGTAAATTTTTTAAGTTTTCCTTCACACACGACCCACCATATGCAACCTTTGGACAAGACCTTCATGGGGCCACTGAAACATTATTACAGTGAAAATATTAGGCAGTGGTTGCTACATATCACATACCTCTCAGGCCATATGACATAGCACAACTTCTAGGCAATGCATATCTGAAGTGTCAACTGGAGAAATAGCCGTGAATAGGTTCAAGGCTACCGGGATCTATCCTTGTAACCGACAGGTTTTCAACGACAAAGATTTTGTTGCCTCTGAATTTGATACGGAAGTGGTTGATATCCTACAGAGCATTGATAAAAACCAGGGCAAGAATGGACTGGTAAGACAACCACTGGCATTTCCTCAGCATGCTAACTCCACTATACACAATGTCACCAAACCTAGTGCACTAGTTCAAGATCTGATACCATGCGAAAAGGACTGGAAGACGCTGGTCCCTTGGGATACTCCTCGGTGAAGACTTCCAATCATGTATCGCCAGAAGATATTTGGTCAATTACGCAACCAAAAAGAAAGCTGACAAACAAAGGACCCAAGTCGGCGGAAGCTGCAATAATAAAATCATCCCTCCATAACGTCGTATAGAAGAATCGGTGAGGAAAAGGGCAGAAAAAGAAATTAAAAAAGAAGGAATGGAAAAGAAGAGAAAAAGTAAAGAAGATATTGGATCTGCAAAGAAATGTATTAATGGAGATGAATAGACACCAGTCAAACAAGACAAAAGGAAAAATAAGTCGAAAAAATAATAAAAAGAAAGCTCATTTTCCCAGCTGAAGAATCCGATGAAGAGTTCAACATTAATTCAGCAGAGTCTCTTCCAGAAATCGAAATAGCCTAGATGTTCCTCGCCCTGACAGTGATGATGCCGTTTGTATTTTCTGTGCTGGTGTTTTTTTTTCAGAAGACCGGAGAGGTTAATTGTAGGTACAGTGTATGAATTGTGAACTCTGGGCTCACAATGAATGCGCTGGGTGTGAGACAGATGCACACATTTGTGATTTTGGCGAATAAATATGAACATGTTCTTTTAACATATTGTTCACTTTCAAATTAAACTTACAACTTACTTTAATTATTTTTTCCACTTGCGTAAGAACTTAAAATGTTGTACTGCCAATGTACTTTGAGATATATTACTCAACTTTGTTTCAATAACAGTGATTTTTTCGTTTAGTTTAGTGAATCTGTATTTAAAAAAAAAAAAAAAAAAAAAGAGAGGGCTCATATTACCAGTACAGGTTTTATTTGTAGCAAAGTGCCATTATATTTTATAAAATTATTATTATTCTATGGGCATTACATTCCAAGGTGTATTGTCTGATATTTTCACATTAATTTAAGATAAATTTCAGATGTTATGATGAGAATCAAAGTAGGGACCAATATATCCACCTTCTCTTCTAGTCATAAAACAAGTCAAGTTTGCCTTTGACCTCGACGATCATGGAGCTACGACCTACATCATCGCTAAATTGTTGTATTGTTCTATGACCAAATCTTCAACAAATTATAAATGCGCTCCTTTTGTACTGTTTCGTTTCAGTATCATTTTAAACTGGGAATACCAATGATTCATCTGCTTTGTCGCTTCTACTGTAAAGCATTCACAGCTCTGCACAACACGAGTCAACATGAAATAACGACCTGCAGGATGAAAACATCAAGAATGTCATTTCAATGCGATTTCTGCCAGAGACAGTTTACGCTGAGTGAGTAGTAGGGTTTGGCTTACTTTGGTACAAGGGCGTGGGGAATCGGATTCGGAATCGCCCGTCCGCCATGTTATAGCGTCATCCGCCTGTCATCTTTTCCCTTCCCCCCCCCCCTCAACATTTCCCTTTCTTCTCTCAAAATCGACTAAAATACATTAAAAATTTCCCTTTTTCCTTAAGAATTCTCCTTTTCCCCTTTAAAAATCTCTAAAAAAATGCTTGCTTTTCCAAAAAATATAGAAGCTCCCAAAATTGTAGAAGCCTCTTATGTGCAGTAGGAAGCTCTCCAAATCCAATTTTCGGTCAATTAGGACCAACAGAGCAGTGGCAGCCATATCGGTTTTATTGGCATAGGGTAGGCCTATCCTAAATCTATAGACTACAAGGATCCAGGATCGGAGTCAAACCTAACCATCAACCATCTTTTATCCATTATGTATGCAGATGACCTTTGACCTTGAACCAATACACAGGACCTTTGACCTCAAAAATCCAAAACAAATTATTATTAAAACTGTTACAAAAATTACTGAAAATGTGTTATTAAAATTGTTAAAAAATTATTTTAAAAACTTAGATTTCCGAGGTTCCCCCACCTCTCACCTAACAAATTAGTCGGCTGGCCTCCATCCCTCGCCTATACCCAGTCAACCATCTTGGTAGGTGACCGCCATCTTGGTAGGTGACCACCATCTTAGTTAGCATAATTTGTTTCGAAGGCCGCCATCTTAGTAAGTGACCACCATCCAGGTAGACATCGTCCATCCACCATATTAGGTGCAGGTGACCATGACCTAGAAGGACAGTGAAAACAAAAACTCGAGAAAAATACATAACATTCAGCAAACATAACACAATATTACAGACTACCACCGCCATATCGGATGCAGACTACATCGATATTGACCATCATATAAAAGCATCGTGTGAAAATTAGTTCCCACTTCGTCGTCGACTGTGTCGGAAAGCAGATTGTTATGTCTACCGCAATCGCGTAGGTAGCCTACTCTGCTGTAATGCGAATACGGAATCGTCGGTTGAAGACTCACCATCTGTAACACCGACTGCATCGTCAACAGCAAGGGACGCTGGAGATTCGCTCCTTACACCACGACATCATGAAAGTAGTCGTTAGAGAGATAGTCTGAATAGACATAGCAAGAAGTGCAAAGGTAATGAATGTCGTCCATCGACAAGTGAGTGGAAGTATTGTAGCAAGACATTTACTTGTAACGTACCAGACATTTACTTGTAACCTACCAGACATTTACTTGTAACCTACCAGACATTTACTTGTAACCTACCAGACATTTACTTGCAACCTACCAGAAATTTTTACAAACGCACAGAGTAAGTTAGGTACATTTCTGAGACGATAGGAATGAAAACCAAATCTACTTAGTTATTGGAATTGATTTACACTGGAGGAGATCATCAAGTGCGAGAGCGCAACCTGCAGGTATTTTTAGAAATCAAGGGGGAAAAAATCTGTATTTTGTTTATAAAACAATCACGGGAACATTCTGAGAAAATCCATTTGCCTCACTCACAACAGCAGGAACTATGACAGCAAGTACGGTTGAACTCTGGCAAACTTCACATAATCGTTCGCCCCAGAAGAAAGAACACACGCAGTTACTTACATAACAATATGTTATTTAAATATGCATGTAGGCACACATATATATTAATTATTTAAGTATATTCAAAATAATTTTATAATCCCATATTTATATATATATATATATATACATATTTACAGTTATAATTAATTCAAAATAATGTTTTATTTACATATTTATATACCTATACATAATTATGTATAAAATTGATTCACCCATATTTATACAAGCTATACACAATTGTGTATAAAATTAATTTTAAATATATTTTATTTACATATCTATATACCTATAATTATAATGTATAAAATTAATTTTATATTCCCATATTTATATACACATAAGTATGTATAAAATAATTTGAAATATTTTTTTTACATATTTATATAGTTGCATATACATAACTGTGTATGAAATTAACTAAAAATAATTTTATATTTCTATATTTATGTATAGATATTTATCAGCATGTTTTCTTCTGGGACAAACGAGTATGTTATAAATTTTATGGTGAAACCCCTTTTGTGGGCACAAGCTATGGTGTTTGCTGTAAAACGAACCACATTTATATAGAAAGAAATTACAGTTGACGTTCTGGCACTGCAAGGTGAACATCGGTTTTGAATCACTCTCTCGCCATGACACGAAGATGAATTGCGATTACGAAGGCCTGTCTTTTACCTCGACGAACATGGAGTCGCGACCTGCAGTACATCATCGCGAACATGGAGTCGCGACCTATAGTACATCATCGCGAACATGGAGTCTCGACCTGCAGTACGTCATCGCGAACATGGAGTCGCGACCTGCAGTACATCATCGCGAACATGGAGTCGCGACCTGCAATACATCATCGCGAACATGGAGTCGCGACCTGCAGTACATCATCGCGAACATGGAGTCGCGACCTGCAGTACATCATCGCGAACATGGAGTCGCGACCTGCAGTACATCATCGCGAACATGGAGTCGCGACCTGCAATACATCATCGCGAACATGGAGTTGCGACCTGCAGTACATCATCGCGAACATGGAGTCGCGACCTGCAGTACATCATCGCGAACATGGAGTCGCGACCTGCAGTACATCATCGCGAACATGGAGTCGCGACCTGCAGTACATCATCGCGAACATGGAGTCGCGATCTGCAATACATCATCGCGAACATGGAGTCGCGACCTGCAGTACATCATCGCGAACATGGAGGCGCGACCTGCAGTACATCATCGCGAACATGGAGTTGCGACCTGCAGTACATCATCGCTAACTGATGATTGCCAGTACCGTTTCTGCGACTGAGTTTTCACCAATGGTCAAAATGCTCGACGGAATGAAAAAACGGCCTGTATTAAGAGTCCTTTTCATGCGATGATGCAATACGACATTAGCCTCATGCAGTTTGTGCAAGGCGATACATTGAAAGAACATACCGAGATCTACAAGGATTCGTCTACTGGGAGTCAGCAAGTGTTGCCCTCAATACTTCTTGCTCCACCGATGGGTACAGATTCGACAGGCGATTATGATGAGACAGTTAATGCTAAAGACGGAACGAGTGCAGCAGAATTGGTGTTTGTAGAATGTACACTTGCAATACTTTCACGTGAAGTCGACGAACTTCAAAATAAAGCGTCGTCGGCTCTAAATACAGGCGAGCACACAACTCACGCTACAAAGAGAAGCAAGTGTAATATAGATTAGAAAACAGGAAGTGAAGATGATAATGAAGAGAGCATTGATGAAAATGAACATTAAGACCGTGATTGGCCTACTGCTAGAGAAGATGATAGCGATTTCCTCGATGCACTGAAACATCCCTCTAACCAATTTGCTTCAACAAGTGACACGAAGAAGGCAGAAGACGCCGAGAATAATGGCTGCCTATTTCCCGAAGACCCGAATGAACTTGGTGATAGACTCAGATATTAGATTGACCTTCAAAAACGCGAGTATTTCTCACGCATTATTGAGATATCTTCAGTCTTTAACTGAAGGAACGGGGATATATTATTGTATGATGTGATGAACTGCTTTCTTCTGAAATTGTAACTAGTAAATTGTGATTGTAGTTATTATTATATAATAATTGTTTTTTCATAATTTTTTATGTGTCGGATCCTTTAATCCCTCACAACTTTAAAGTGGTGCTATGAGCACTCGGCTATTAATGGAAAAATGTGTATAAGGAATGATAATAAAGACTTTAGTAGAAAAATGTATTAATAGTTGACTACATACAAAAAATAATAATTCTGTTGACATGTACACATTTTGGAGACAGTTCGTAAATCTTTTTTTTATATGTATGGATTGAGACAGACGACAAACCCATGCATTGAATATTGATTGATGATTGTTGGAAAGATTGTGAAAGGTTGATATAAAAACATATGTAAAGATTGCGAAAGATTGATAGGAAGAATGAAATATTGATGGAAAGACTGAAAGATTGTCGTGCTGATTGTGGTGTGTGTGGAGCTGATTGTGGTGCATGTGGTGCTGATTGGGGTGCATGCTGTACTGATTGCGAAAGATTGTGAAAGATTGATGGAAATATTGGAAGACTATGCTGCTGATTGTGGCATGTGGTGCTGCTTATGGTACTGTTTGTGGTGCATGTGGTGCCAACTGTGGTGCATGCAGTGCTGATTGCGAAAGATTGTTGGAAAGATTGAAATATTGATGGAAAGATTGAAATATTGATGGGAAGATTGAAATATTGATGGAAATATTGTGCAAGATTGATGGAAAGTTTGCGAGAGATAGGTGGAAATATTGGAATATTGATGGAATGATTGCGAAATATTGATGGAAAGTTTTAATGACTGATCGAAATATTGAGAAAGATTGATGGAAAGATTGCGATAGATTGATGGGAAGATTGAAAGATTGGTGGAAATATTGATGTAAAGATTGAAAGATTGGTGGAAAGATTGATGTGAAGATTGAAAGATTGGTGCATGTGGTGCTGATTGCAGTGCTCATTGATGGAAAGATAGTGAGATTGAAGATTAATGAAAAAACAAGTCTTTAATTAATTCTGTAATTAAAAATTTGTTTTTGAATTTTTTGTTTCATTTGGATTTTCAAGGTCATAGGCACGGGGTCAAGGTCACAGATGTGAGGGCAAGGTGGAGGTCATCTGGATCTACCATGTTGGTCGGAGTCACCAGTGCTACCTAGGTGTTGAAAATGCAAACAAATGACAAACAAAAAAACCAATATGGCTGGTTGAGTGCATTCTACAGAATGAACAAAGTTGAGGAGTTAGGGGAGGGGAATGTTAATACAATGTAATTGATTGGAGGGGGTTGGTCGTCTGCTGGACTTGGTGCTGTGGGAGACCTCCAAAAATGTAAGTTTTTAAAAATTATTTCAAATAATATTTTTTTTGTTAATTTCGTATAAATTCTTAGGCTTTTTTGGAATTTTTTACTTTTTTGGGATCAAGGTCAAATTTCAAGGTCACCTGAATCCAATATGGCGGTAGTAGTCAGTAATGTATTATGCCTGCTAACTTTTATAAATTTATTCGATTTTTACAAGGTTTTCTCGAGTTTTTGTTGTTTTAAAGATCGCCTGGATATGGTTATAAGGTCAAGGTCAAGGTCCAGCTAGTTCTAATAGACACCATTAGTTTTGTCAGTGAGTTTGACAAAGGAAGCTTGTTCCGCTATTTTTCAGTAAAAACTTTTCTGGTTTTCAGTCGTCTGATGCAAGGTATATTATTCTTGTTACCTCGCTTATACGTAGAGCAATACTATTTTGCAATATCACTGTTTAAACAACGTCTTTTGGCCTACAAATATGGGCCCTTGTTGTTTCTTTCGGTCTGATAGTTTCGTCTGAGAACCACTAATGCAGACATGGCGTCCGATCGGGAAAAGTGGCCAAGGTGGCCACTTTTTTCCCGACATGTGGTCACTTTTTTCCCGACATGTGGTCACTTTTCCCCACAGTTAATTTTTATCTGTTACCCCAATGAGAGTTAGTTAATTCCATATTTAATGTATAATACTACAGATTGACTTCAAGATATTATAAATCATTTTACGTACAAAGCTAACATCCGTCATTCTGTCCCTCTGTAACGATTTTGAATTAATTAATTTATTTATATTATTTAAATCCTCTCTATTCTGTTATATTTGGCCTAATACAAAAATACGATTGAAAACTGTATTGGTATTGTTTCAGATACTAGAGCATCAAGATGCCTAGAAAATATGTCCGGTAATCAAAGGAACAAACATGGGATTCTGTTGCGATGGTAAATGCAATTGAGGCGGTAAAGAATGATAAGTTGCCTTCTTCTACAGCAGCAAAGCAATTTAATGTTCCAAGTAATACGCTGAAAAGGAGAGTTATAGGAAAATATAGAGTTGCAGTTGATGGAAAAAATGTAATGGGAAGCCTAAGGAGTGTGTTCAATGAAGAACAAGAACAATAAATCCCTAATTATATTTTTGAAATGGAAAAGCGATTTTATGTGAACGGCCTACTGATATTAGCATTCCTGTTGGCAGAGCGGAACAAAATACCTCATCGTTTTAACAAAGAGTCCGAGATGGCAGGCAAAGACTGGGTGGCGTACTTTAGAGAATGGTATCCTAATATTAGTCTTAGGAAGCCAGAATCTACCTCGATGGCTAGAGTACAAACTTTTTAACAAGGTCAACATAGACAATTTTTTTGATATCCTTAAAACGGTGCAAGACAAACAATTTCATCCTGCTAATCGCATTTATAATGTGGATAAAACCGGAATTTTGACAGTTCAGTCCAAGAACAACAAAGTGTTCGCGTTTGAAGGATGACGCCAAGCGTGTGCCTTTACTCAAATCGAAAGAGTGTTGCTGTCCACTTTCGAAGTATGTATGTCCGCAGGAGGAAATTTAATCCCCCCGTTTGTAATCTTCCCTAGGCAAAGAATGAACTTAAAGATGGGGGTCCCCCAGGAACTGACTTTGCATGCCATCCTAGCGGCTGAATGCAGAGCGACATTTTTATGGAGTTGTTTAAAAAGTTGAAAAGGCCAATAGAGAATTTAAAGAACCACAAAATAAAATTAAGAATATAAAAATGGAGCCATAAACTAAGAGGGTTTCTGCAAAAAAGAAACTTTTTGAAGAAGAAGACGACGGAGAAGATGTTTCCGATGATGAAGATAACGACACAGAATGTTTTTATTGCAATGAAGCATTTTGAAGATCTAAAGAAAACCAAGAGTGTATTAGCTGTTGTAGCTGTAAGTCTTGGGCTCGTGAACAGTTTGCTGGTTGTGAAGATGAGGACGATGATGAAGATAACGACACAGAATGTTTTTATTGCAATGAAGCATTTTGAAGATCTAAAGAAAACCAAGAGTGTATTAGCTGTTGTAGCTGTAAGTCTTGGGCTCATGAACAGTTTGCTGGTTGTGAAGATGAGGACGATGAGTACAAGTGTAAATTTTATAAATTACTTAAAATATTTCCCATGAGTCAAATTGTTATGACTGAATTGAACTGAAATCCTAATCTTCGTTGAGTTGTTCATTTCTATTATTATGTAATTATGAATAATTAACACTTTTCATTGGTTGAGTTTTTATAACTAAAATGTATTGAAATACTTATTTCAGTTGAGTTTTTGATTTGTTTTATTATTCCATTAAGAATAATCAATTGTAAAATGAACACTGCAGTCCTAACATGTGTTTTATACTAATAGCCTATACGGGTAAAGTGGCCAGCCACTGGCCACTTTACCCCATTAGGGAAGGGAAAGTGGCCACTATGTAAGCCTTCAGAAAAATGCATATAGGTCCTATATATTATATTATTTTCTTAATTATAAATATATGGTGTGATACCGTATATTATGTAGATTTAAAATGTATATGCGTCAAGCTTCTATCAATAAGCATGGTTTGGTGAAAATTCAATTCCCCTTAGAGTGGCCACTTTACCCCGCCTTCACCTAAACAATTCGCATGCAGTGCTGTGAGTGACTTAGGAAGGAAGATTTAAACACAAATAGGCGAATTGAAAACCTTTGCATGTAGGCTTACGTCTACCGGTATCTAAAATGTCGAACAGCTGAATGCAGGGTTAATTTTTCCTGGACTAGCTTGCGCAGCCAACTGAAACTGCATAATCGCTTTACAATGAATAACTTGTATAATTTACTGTAGTATGTTGTGTCGATCAAGGAATTCTTAACTTCGCCAGCACAAAAGAAATGTAGCCTATCATGTCGCCATATTAAGTAGACAACAATGTGCTGACTTAAAAGCCGCAGACAAAAAACAGGCCGATATCTTATCACTATACACACTTGAGAATACAAATTTAAGTAGGTCCTACATATCCGAGATTTTATTTCGTCTGTCCGTTTGGGTTAAAATTTTTGTTTCTTCACAGAAGGAAAAAATTCAGAAAATATACCTAAACCGGAAGTTTTAATCTAGGCTATATAGACCTATGTATGCCTAGTACTAGAAATCTACTATATAGACTTACTGCAAAAACTTTGAAATATAGTACCTAAACTGTAATTGATGATTTTAACTTATAGCTGCGTAGTAGGCGTATGGAGAATGAAAACATAGGCCAAATGGCACACGGTTGGGAACTTCACATTTCATTTGACTTTTTCATTAACAAATGTAGGGAAGCTACTAGGTATCAATTTACATGCATGAGTAAAAACTTGACTATTCGTGCTTTCACAGGGCGCGTCCCAATAACATGGAAGCCTAAATTTGCGAGGAAAAACTTTGAATGTAATTTGATGAAGCTGTGCCGTCTGATCCCCCTCACTATAAGTGAGGGGGATCAGAACCATCCATTTTGGGTTTTTAAAATTTTTGCCACAGCATGCATTAAATTTTTTTAAGTGCTCCTGCGGTTTCACGAAAAGATTCACGCGGAGACGACTCCAATGTCCTATTGCATACGCACAGTTTTCCTTTCGTTTTGGCCACACGTCTTTGTCGAGAGACAGTTCCTTACGTTGACTGGGCCAATCAGAATTAGGTAACTCCGACACTATGACTGTCCGTGATTCGTGGCCAGACACCTGCAATGCGTGACAGTTACAATCACGAAAGTGGATCTGAGTTCTAGTGTTTTGGAAAACAAGTAAGGTGATTTTGGTATAGACGTAGTTCACACAGGAACCGCTAGATCGCGTCGGTGCCGTGGTTTCGTCTTTCGTACTGATGTTTGTAGTGCGCGTGAAAAGTTACGTTTGCTTATCTCAAGCTATTCTACATAATCGTTAAGTAAGCACATCAATGACTTGAAGTTATCATTTGTGTTTATTTTAATTACTGTATTAAATAAATGGTCATAGTTTATTTTTATTCAAATTCTATGATAGGGTATCAAAATATGATTCTTACTCGTGAATTTGTAAACAACGGGCTAGATGCCTAATTTTTTAAAGGGAGAGCTACCGCACCCCTTTATTTTATATTGTGTCATTAATTATTCGGTTTATTATTAGTAAATATACATACTATGTTGAAAATGTGCAACAAAGGTAGATTATTACAAAATAAGTTAATTCAAAATATACATAAACCTAATTTTTTTAAATTTTCTTTATTGTAGTATTCTACCTGAAATATGCCTATGAAATACCTCCGGAAATGTGGTATACGACTAGCGCAGTGGATGGAAGAACAGCTAGTGCAAGAAGTCAATAGGATCACTAGTGGTGATATAGGTAGACAAGAAGTCACTAGGATCACTAGTGGTGATATAGGTAGACAAGAAGTCACTAGGATCACTAGTGGTGATATAGGTAGACAAGAAGCGGACAGGTACTACGGCATTCCGGCAAGGACACTCGATAGGAAGATGAAATCGGAGAAATTGACGAAAACTGAGCTTGGACCAACTGGAACGTTTTGTCCAGAAAATGAGAACCGGCTTGTGTCACATATCCAGAAGTTGAGCTCTTCTGGATTTGCGCCAGACAGGACAAAAGTTAGAAGGTTAGCTCACTAATTTGCAGAAAATTTAGGAATACGGCACAAATTGTCGAATGAAAAAGAAATGTCGGCCTATGATTGGCTCTATTCATTTTTGGAGAGGGGTCCAGAAGTTAGTGTCAGAGTTGCTCAAGGTTTATCTCTGGCAAGGGATCAAGGTTTAAATAGAAAAGAGATAGAAATTTTTTTCCAATTATTGACAAACATTATGAACGAGAATGATCTACATAGTAAGTCCCAAAATATTTTCAATGTCGATGAGACAGGTATTCAGCTGCAAGAAACCTGGTAATGTGGTAAGTAAAAAAGGTTCTAAAGGGGTCCACAAAGTAACTTCAGGAGAAATAGGGGAAACAGTGTCTTTGATTGCTTGCTGCGGTGCTGTGGGAACCTTTCTGCCTCCAACGTTGATTGCTTGCTGCGGTGCTGTGGAAACCTTTCTGCCTCCAACGTTGATTCTAAAGAGAACTAATAAAAATCAAGATAATTTGGAAGGTCTGCCGCCAGAATCTAAGATTTTTACGAACCCCAAAAGTGCCTACGTAAAAGAAGAATTATTCTTGAAGTGGTTCAAGGAACAGTTTTTGCCTCTCAAACCTCCCAGCAAGACGTTACTAATATTAGATGGTCACAGAGTTCACACAAACTCCTTAGACTTGTTGCAGTTAGCAGTTGAGAATTATGTTATTCTGTTATGTTTGCCACTTCACTCGACACAAGCACTCCAATCATTGGACATATGTTTCTTCGCCCTCTTTAAAGGTGAGTACAATAAGCATGACAATAGCTTTATGAATACAAGCCAAGTTAAAAAACTCAGTCGTGTGAAAATGGGAATGCGTGGCAGGAAATTCATGGAAGAAAGCAGTTTCAGTTGGAACAGCTATCGATGGGTTTGAGGCGACTGTAATATATCCAGTTTGCCCAGCGGTAATCCCAGAGTACTTTTTTTCTATTTCAGATAGAATCCTCGAAACCTCTATCACTGCATCTGACTACCCAGGATACTCAGGTTTACTTACATCTGAATCCAGCTCAAACACTGCATCTGACTGTCCAGGCCCGTCGGGTTCACATGCATCTGCAACTAATTCAGTTTCTTATCCATCTATCCCTTCAAAGCATTTACATGAAATAAGCCATGTTGAGCACAAACGAATACAAATCATCACCTGCCACCATGATAAGTCTCACTGAGTCAAAACAAAAAGCAATGACCCCAGTACGGCCAACCAAACAGCTAGTCACACACACACAGAGAGTACTATGCACTATTGACATTGTGATCATACCGCCCTCCGAAAATGATTATTTTCAATTTCACACACAATAAACTATACAATATTAACATGAAATGGGCAAGTCTTCTATCACTGATGTTAATCCCCAGGAAGTGGGCATATCTTGTTGACAGGTCTTACGAACTCCCCCTATGGCGTTCTTAAGGTTACCACACGAACTACATCATCTTGGCCTGGACGTACTGCTGACACTCTAGCAGTCTTCCACTTTAGTGGTGGCAACATGGAGTCGTTCAGCAGCACTATTTGGTCGATGCACATGTCAGAAACTGGTTGTGTCCATTTTACCCTTTGCTGGAGGTTACGTAGGTACTCCACACTCCATCTCTTCCATAATTGTTGGTGAAACTGCGTGATCATTTGCCAGCGATCAAGACGGTTCAAAGGAATATCACACAGATTGTGGTCAGGTACAGCTACCAATGGCTCACCCACAAGGAAGGCGCCTGGTGTCAGAACACCATACTCCCGAGGATCTGTTGAGAAGTCACGTATAGATCTCGAATTCAACACGGCTGAAACCTGCGCAAACAGCGTTGAGAGTTCTTCGAAGGTTAGCAACTGAGTACCTACAACTCTGTATAGGTGCTGCTTGGCATTCTTGATTGCTGCTTCCCACAGACCTTCGAAGTTTGGACTTGCTGGAGGGTTGAAGTGCCACTTAGACCCTCCTACGTTCACCTTAGCTGCAATCTCTTCCTCATTATCCTTTGAAAGTAACGTTGCATACACCTCCTTGAGTTGTTTATGTGCTCCCACAAAGTCGGTGCCATTATCGGAGTACACATCAGTAGGGATTCCTCTTATTGATACAAATTGCTTGAATGCAGCCAGAAAAGCTGCAGTTGACAAGCCTGTGACCAGCTCCAAGTGTACTGCCTTAGTGGCCATACAAACAGACAGACACATGTATAACTTGAAGGTTGTCTTCTTCCTTGTTCATACTGGTGTGGCATGGAAAGGTCCTCCAAAATGTACCCCAATGGACCTAAATGCGTGAACATGCGAAATCAGTGTGTTTGGCAGTATGCCCATTACTGGATTGTGAGCGACTTGTCTGGCCTTAAAACACTGTATGCACTTGTGAATCACATTTCGCACCACAGAGCGTGCATAAATTATCCAGTACTCTCGGCGGACTAGGTACAAGGTTGTGGATGGCCCTGGGTGTAAATTGATGGTATCACAATGGACAATAACGTGTCTGGACAGCTGGCTTTGCTTTGGCAGCAAAATGGGATTTTTTGCAGTGTCTGGTATTGTAGAATGGTGTAGCCATCCTCCCACCCTGATAATTCCATTTGAATCGAGAAATGGCAGCAGTGACTGTGTAACCCCAAGGCACCCACTCCCTATTTGAAGACCAGATAATTCTTCCCTGAAGCTACACAACTGTACATGTTTGACCAATGTCACAGTAACATTTCTCAACTCACTCCTCCAATATCAGAAAATGTCTCTTTGAATGTCTTGTTTTCTTGAATGCTGCTCTTACCCGCAATACCCATGCTGTGATGCGTGTCAACTTGACCAGCGAAGATGACTTGTCAATTAAGACAAATAGATCTTCAGGGCCATTACACTCAATCTGGTTTGTTCTAAGACAACAGATGCAGGTAGCTTCGATTTTGGCACGGACTCTTGGGTATAGTGGCCTGTATCTGGCCAGTGTTCCTGCGAAAGCTTCAGCCATGGTGGGCCTGTGAACCACCACGAATGCCTGAGAAGCTGCTCAGGAAGAGCACCGCATTAGCACGTCTGCTGGGTTCTCCTCAGATGGGACGTGCTTCCATGTACTGGAGGGTACGATGGCCTGACTCTCTGCTACTCTGTTAGCAATAAATGTCTTCAACTGGTGTGGTGACAGATGTAACCATGACAATACTAAACTTGAATCTGTCCAAGTATCAACCTCAAACTCTTTTATCTTGCCAAAATACAGCCTGTTGATGTGCTGCCACAGCCTACTCGATAAAGATACTCCACACAACTCAAGTTTGGGCACAGTGAGTGTCTTCAAAGGGGACACCTTCGATTTTGAACAGAGAAGACTAACTTGAACATTCCCGTTCCTCGTCACACAACAGACATAAATTACGGCAGCATACGCCATTTCACTGGCATCGCAGAATCCATGAAACTGCATCTCGACCCATAAAGTGGAATAAGTCTAGAAATTTTAACCTCACAAAGGCTAGGAAGTGACTTCTTAAACTCCCCCCACTGGTTAAGTACTTCTTGTCCAACAGGTTCATCCCAGTCAAGACCTTGGGTCCATAATAACTGAAGCAAGATCTTTCTAGTTGCGATCACTGGGGCCAACCATCCACAAGGGTCGTACAAGTGGCTAATGGTTGAAAGAGTGCCTCGCTTGGTGTTCGGTCATCACATACCTGTGTCCTGTATATGAAGCAGTCATGGCCTGGATCCCAGCGCAGTTCCAGTACCTTGACAGATTCCTGCAGTCCAGGGCTATAGACTCATATGCTACACTTCTATCACCCACCAACTCCTGACTATTAGAACACAATTTATGTAGTTGAAACCCTCCAGCCTCCAATAATCTAATGAGCTGTTCTTTTTAACTCTTTAGCTTCAGTGATGGCAGATGTTCCTGTGACAATGTCGTCGAAAAAGACATCCTGCAGTAAAACACATGCTGCTAAGGGATACTGGGCGCCTTCATCAGTTACCAATTGCTTAATTGTACGCAGTGCTTGGTAGGGTGAGGATGCTAATCCGTAAGTCACAGTATTTAATTCATACATTTTGACTGGTGGATCTGGGGTTGGTCTCCACAATACACATTGATACTTCTGGCCTCGTGGGTCAATACCTATCTGCCTGCACATCTTACGCACTTCAGCTGTAAGTGCTACACTTGACGTTCTGAAGTTCAGTACAATGTCACAAATATCCTTCTGGAGCTTGGGACCACACGAGAGCACATCATTAAGGGATGGTCCATTAACCGTTGGTGCCGAGGCATCGAACACAACTCTAACTTTTGAGGACACTCTGTCTTCCTTCACAACTATTTGATGGGGGATGATGTAAAAAGGTTTTTCATGTGATAAATATGTAGATTCCATTTCACAATATTCATCAGATTTCAGGGTCCCTACACATGACATATGGCCTAATTTCTCGTATTCCTCCATGAAATGTTTATATTCAGAGTGTAAACTTGACAAACTTCCCAACTTTCGCTCCTGACCACGAAATAATCTGAGAGCCACCCCACAATAATTCCCCAATACAGTATCACAGTTATCATTTTTAAATGGAAGACGTAATACATACCTTCCTGTATCATCTCGAGTGTGCGTACCTACAAAGTGCTCTTCCCACTTCTTGTCATCCTTGGAAATGAAGTTTCCCCCTGGAACCTCTTCAATGTCCCATAACCTCTGCAGGGCGCTATCATGTCTGCTATTTGTGCGCACAAGTAATGAAGTTGACTCTGGAATACTGTGTTCACAGAGGGCTTTTCCAGCCAGTACCCAACCAAATTCTGTTTGAAAGGCATTTGGCCATCCTGCAATTTTGGCACCCATCATTACCTCTGCAGCAACCTCTGGAGAGAGAAGCATTTCGATTGCCCCACATGTCGCAAACTGTGGGTCTGCCAATGGGAAATCCTTTAGTTGAGCGAAGAATGACGTATTTACCTGTACCGATGGTATGTTCCTTGTTATTCTGTTAAGGATCAAGGATTTAGTAACAAGGTTAAACTTCGAGTGCAACGATGCAATTTTGCACACCACCTCTCCCCTTACTTAGCTGCAGACATCTGCCCAATCCCAGATATGCTGACCCTTGAATGGCAACACTTCAGTCCTAAGCGCTTCATGCATGCATCTGTGATGAAGGATGATTGCGATGCTCCATCTAGTAGGGCTCTCACTGTTTTAAACTTCCCTACACCATCCATGACCTTGACCAATGCTGTGGTTAGCAGCACAGGTGTTGCTTATCTGTCCTGGACATCTTGAGCTGAGCACATCACCACACTGGACTATCTTTACAAGCAACTGCATCGTCATTATCTGTATCTGGTATTGGATTTACTTTCCCTCCATTGTCTGCTATGTGAAACAAAGTGTGGTGTGATTTCCCACAATGTTGACATAAAAATCTTGATCCACACTTTACTGCTATATGACCACCTCTGAGGCAGTTGAAGCACAACTGTTTCTCTAGAACATGTCTCCTTTTTTCATCAGGTTTAAACGACAAGAATGACTGGCATCGTGTCAGCGTAAGTGATCCATCACACACATCTCACTTTTGTTTTCCAGATGCATTATCACCGAATGATACTAGTGTGGTCTTTGAAGGGTTGACCGGGCCAGGCTGTATACCTGCACTTAATGACCTTATCTTGTTAGACCATGTACCTACTTGACATCTTACTACTCAGAACAGTCTTAAATGAGTCAGGCCTTGGTTCAGAGGGAGTCAACAACTGTGCATGTTCCGCAGCAAGTGAGAAATTGCAACAGCCGTGTGTATGATGGAATTTCATCATCCTGTGACATTTAGAATGCCTATCTCAAGGGTTCATCAAGTTTCTCCAGAAATGAATTCAGCAACAAAAAATCCCACTTCTGAACTGGAAATCTAAAGCCTTTAGTGCATTAAGATTTTCTTCAACTGTGCACAGAAAAACTGAATATGATGCATTATTCTTACTACTTTTATGGGTCGAAGATGCAGGATTTTTTGCACATGAAAAGTAGCTGTAAGCCGTACACTTTTGTACCTTTTCTACAATAAATCCTATACTACATTATCATTCTTATCAATAACTGGGATGTTGCTTACCAGGTCCCGTGGTTCCCCCTTCAAACAGCTCAATAAGTAGTGCAGTTTTTGCACTTTACTTATGCTAGGAATTTGCCCAACCATTGAGTTAAATAGTTCAGAAAACCCTGTCCACTCGGTTCGATTTCCAATGAACACAGGAAATGGTAAAGTTGGAAGGACTGCCGCCCGTGGCGCACCCTGTATACTAGTTGTATATTACACTCGCTACCCGACACGTTTGACGACTGTCGTTTGACTCTGTTCAGTGGCGTGTGGTGAACTGTTGCAAGGTAAGCTGGTGTTAGCTGTGTGCTGTACCCTGTTGCTCGCTAGTTTACACTTCCATCACTTAAAACGTAGCTCGGCAGCTGATGCCACAGGACGCGTGTAATGAGTCCCTTACTGCTCGCTTGTGAGTGGTCGGAATACATTGTTTCCCCAGGCTGCACGATGGTCACTGGCTCCTGCTGCGTGGCGTGGCACAGGGAATCTACAGCAGTGAGCAAGCACCAGCTTACCTTGCAACACTTCAACACACGCCACTGACTGTTGTATACTTTACGTAAGTCCCGAAATACTGGTTCGTAAGCAACAAATTGCGGTTTCATTTCTTCTATATCGATGCCTTCGTTGGGCTGGGGAGGAGGGGGGGGGGGGGTTGCACACAAAGCACAGAAATTGGCGACCACTTCATTTCTCTTGCTTATAACCTCTTCAACAACAATCTCAAAGTCCTCGATTTTTGAGGCATCTTCTTCTATTGCTTCACATAATTCACTTGCACCTTCAGCTTGCGACAAAAGGAAATTAAAAGTCACATATTGTAATGCTGGTGTTGTTGCCATCATTTTGTGCGATGTCGTTGACCGTTTTAACTCTGAAAGTGGACTGTATAATCAAATTATTTGCGCTCCCGTGGTTTATCAAACCGCACAGTTTAAAGCAAGTACTTCTACTCTGCAGTTATTTCCCGTACTCAAGTCTACTTCGACCTTTCACTTATAGGCTATCCCGCTAGCCCACTTTACCCGTAAGAGTGTCAAAAGCCCCCAGGGGTCTCACACATCATTATGTAACTCGCGTCGCGTGCAGTTACATATGTTACACGCACCGATTACACTAATCCGGTCCGGGGGACCAAGAAAATGTTGAGCACGAACGAATACAAACCATTCATCACCCGCCGCCATGATAGTTCGCACTGAGACAAAAAAAAAAACAACGTCCCCAGTATGGCCAACTAAACAGCCAGTCACACACAGAGAGAGAGAGAGAGAGAGAGAGAGAGAGTACTATGCACTATTGACATCGTTATCATTCGTACACCTGGACCCAGGCGGGAAAAAATCAACAATATTAACCACACCAGAGAACATTCAAGCAAAGAAAGAAATAGCTGAGAAAAACAATCAGAAGAGAAGTAGAATGGACAGGGGTAAGCAATTCAGTAAAAAAAAAAAAAAAAAGAACAAATCATAAAATAATCACACAGATGGTCCAAGGGAGAAGAGAACTGTTAAAACAAATACAGAGTATTCTGAATTGAATGAAGAAGAAGATACGGTGAAGGTTGTGGACAGTAATCAGTGTATAGGGTGTTGGGAAAAATATTACATAACAAAACAAACTGCCTACTGAATTTGCTGCCTTCAGTGTAAATGTGGATGCACGAAACATGTACAATTTACAAGAATTTGTGTACGAACTGTGGAAGGGAAAAAGTTCGAAATGTCAACTTAAAGAAAAAACAGTGATATTTTAAAATAAAAGACAAAGGTTTTACCTTTTACATTTGTGAGAACTACATTTATGGCTATGAGTTAAACGTTAGGCCCACCAATAAGTTTTAATTGGTCATTTACATTTTTAATGTGTTACCTTAATTTAGAAATGTAAGTAATTTTTTTATGAAACGATAATTTTCTTAGGGACCTAAGATCATATGTGGGCATATGAATTATATTGATACCATAGTTTTAAGTTGTCTTAATAAGAAGATCATTCATAGTTTTGTTTAGATTCCTTATAAAGTAATGAACTGTTTAAATACGACCTTTAATATTCTAATACCTTTCTTTTTCACTTTTTAATTTATTTTTACGATAAAAATATTCTTTAACGATTTTGTGGCGCCAGAAATAACTACAAACGTTGGAATGTTAAACGTTTCTTCAACATTAAAGGTTCATAAAATGATTGCGTTTAATTGGTAACAATATGCATATTTTGTTTTGGCAATAAGTTACTTGCGGCATCTCTCCCATACCTTTTTGGGAGAGATGCAGCAAATAACATCTTTTTAAAATCACTGCTATAACAATTTAGCCACAAGTACTATTTTTATTGCTTGGAAGCCAACCTGCAACTACTCTAACTTCCAATAGAATTATTTAAACATAAACTTACTTAGTTTCACATTTTCAAAAGGCGTGGCATCTCCCCCAAAATTACCCGACTGTAGTCTTCAAATCTTTTGGCCAGAAACATGCGGTCCCACATATTTTGCATAAGTCTGCGTTTTATTGATTGGCAAGGCATAGCATATGAATTTGCATCTGTATTTTATAAATTTTTTTTTTTAAGTGTGTACTATTACCTACTAGGTTAAGTAACCTATCATTTCTGCGATTGCCCGCAAGCAATTATAAGTTACGGTATATGATTTACTTCTGGCAGTCATTAGGTAAGCAAAAATGAACAAAAGCAACGGAGCTGTAACATCTTTATAAAACTGCAGAAGCTATCATTTATGACCACTCAGACGTGCGAAAAATTTCGTAAAAATATTTTGAAATGGAACGTGTGACAAGAAAATTGATGATTCCAAGATGGCGGTTAGGTAGGTCTAGTAATCCCCCTTAACGAAAAACACTGTAATAGACTATTATACTTTCATCCTTGGATTATAGTAACAAGTGAAATGTGTTGAACTGAACTCATGCTATAGACCTACAGTACCTGATACCTATACCTAATTTATAGTGTTTTGTTTGTAAAAATAATTTTTTTGCAAGTTCCTATTACATTTATCTTTACAAAAGTGTACATAGTTTCTCTCATGGTAGCCTACACTTTAAAAATTGTTTGTACGTTCTACAAAGAATTTTTTGGAAACTAGTTAACCAAAATTTTTATATCACTTACAAGTAAATAGGCCTAAATTATTGTAATTATCGCCAGACTGTTTTACGAAACTTACAAAACTTTTTATGTCCATTTTTATTTAAAAAAAATGAATTTTAAAATAAGCTACTTGCTTGCAGAAATTTATTTCTTGTTTTACACATTACACAGTAAAATTTTCTCGGATTTATTCGTAGTGTTACAGAAATAATCCTGGCAACTGCAGTGATACCTCGTTAAAAACACGTAAGTATTTAATACAAAGTTCTCAATGAATAGGCAACAAAGTTCTCAATGAATAGGCAACAAAGTTCTCAACGAATAGGCAACAAAGTTCTCAACGAATAGGCAACAAAGTTCTCAATGAATAGGCAACAAAGTTCTCAACGAATAGGCAACAAAGTTCTCAATGAATAGGCAACAAAGTTCTCAATGAATAGGCAACAAAGTTCTCAACGAATAGGCAACAAAGTTCTCAATGAATAGGCAACAAAGTTCTCAATGAATAGGCAACAAAGTTCTCAACGAATAGGCAACAAAGTTCTCAATGAATAGGCAACAAAGTTCTCAACGAATAGGCAACAAAGTTCTCAATGAATAGGCAACAAAGTTCTCAATGAATAGGCAACAAAGTTCTCAACGAATAGGCAACAAAGTTCTCAATGAATAGGCAACCAAGTTCTCAATGAATAGGCAACAAAGTTCTCAACGAATAGGCAACAAAGTTCTCAATGAATAGGCAACAAAGTTCTCAACGAATAGGCAACAAAGTTCTCAATGAATAGGCAACAACGTTGTGTTCTTCCCTTTGGAGTGATATAGGGTATTCAAAATTAATTTGTGTAGGCTATGTTTAATTAAAATATTTCTTAATTTTTATCATAATATCATGCCAAGTCTAATGGTGAAAGGAAGTAACGGGAGTGAGTCTTATTTTCCCACATATGTTAAAATCGCAGAGTCAGCATTTTAATTATTCCATAATTTTATAATTATCACAAACCCCTGTTAGATATAACACAAAGTACAAGAATTCCGGTCACTTGAAGTTTTAATTTAAGAGGTTTCACTGCAATTTCGAAAGAATTGTTCCTAAAATACAAATATTTTTAGTAACTGCAGATAAGTTACAGGAGTGCTGAGGAGTTAAGCATAAGCCATATAGCATAACCTATCCGTTAATGGGAAACCTATAATAATCTACTGGGTTCTGTGAAAATCGAGCTAGTCATTAGAGCAGTGTAAAATAAATTGTAGTAAACTTTCTAAATTGTAATGGAAGTTTTTAACTTACACCGTACAAAAGTTTTTTTGTATTTGATTAAGGAATTCTTTGGAAACTAGGCTAGTTATAGAATATATTTTTGTAAAACTACAAATATACTAAGTGACAGTACATTTCACAAAATCTTAGAGTGGAATGTGTAAAACTGATGTCGAATTTTAACAAACAAGTCTAGATTTCACGTTTATTATGGACATTGAGCTACATAGTAAAAATAATGTGTTGTAAATATATTACCCTACATCCGCTATAGAGTTACAAGAAAATCTTTGGCTACTAAGATTCCAAATAATTGTTTACAGAAAATTTTGACTTTGTGTGGCTACAGAGTATGGAAATAATACTACAGAGTAAAACATTTTCCTACTAGCTAAGGACAATTACGCTATTTGAAAACTACATAGCTGCTATAGATTTTCTGGGAACTCTACGCAGGTGAAATATTGTAGATAGCCTATTCATATTTACAACTCATTATTTTAGAGAGAAAAAAAAACACAAATTTGTTTTTGTATCTCAGTATTTACAATAAAATTGAAGTCCTTGACACTTGGTTATTAAAATGCAACATTAGTTCTACACATTCTACACCGAAACCTTGCAAAATTTAATAATAATTTTTGTTAAGTGTTACAAGAATATCTTTGGCATCAAATAGTTTCCAAACAATTCCCTGTAAAAAATACTGTAAAAAAAAAATTCAGTGTAGGCAATTGTTGTAGGTAGCATCAATGTTGAACTCATCTTACAGTAATTTATACCAAAATATTTATGAAATGTGTTTTAATCGAACATATTGGTACTGACAGTTACAAAATACAAACACAAGCAACGTAAAAAAAAAACAGCACAACAGTGACTACAAAACATAAGATAATCTATATCCTACCGCAAAACTACCACAAACTTTATAATAATCATAACTTACTTAGAGCCTAACGTTCATATAAATAGAGCTTTTCGGAAGTAGTGTGCGGAATTTACCAAAAATTTTAAATTGTAATTACATATAAATAACCGTCTTAAAATTGCTGTAAGTAATTGTGTATGGTAGTTGGGTTGGGTAATAGGCTACCTATTGGCATATAGACGAGAGGTCGATCTATACCTACAGTTGATATTATGATTGGTACGACAAGAAATATTGCCACACAGAAGTCTGACTCGCTAGCTGAAAAGAAGACAGGCTTAGGTCCTATCCCCGACTGATAGAAGTTTGTTTAAACAATACCAATGTTAACTCACGAAGTAGGGTTTAAGGTTACAATTAGCTTAACCATTTCAATGAACAGCCTATGCAATGTCGGCGGATATATAATGAGGTTCATATTACTATAAAACATCGTTGCCTAACAGCTATTTAGTAACTGTCCTTCTGAAGAAATTTCAAAATTTTCTCCAGAACATCAGTATAAATATGCAAAATACACTATCTACCAAAAAGTAATTAGGCACCCGTGAAGATAGGTAATTCAGTACGTCAGTTGACTTGTGTTTCACTGCCTTCGGCGTAGGACCGCTGGTGTTTGTCTGTGGTAGCATGAACACAGAGGCCTATTGTAACATTCTGGATAATGAAATACAGCCAACACTGTGGCGTTTTTACAGAATGGACCCGTGTTACTTCCAGCATGACAATGCCAGGTGCGAACAACAATGTTCGCAGATTGGACTGGCCCCTCCCAGAGTCCCGACCTCAACCCTATAGAACATCTTTGGGACGAATTGGATCGCCGGGTGAAGGCTCGTCAGGCGGGGGCAAAATCCATTGCTCACCTCATGGAATGGTTGCAAGAGGAATGGCGACGAATCCCCGTGGATGTCCTGCAAACACTCGTAGAGAGCATGCCAGACAGGGTGGCTGCTGTTATAGCCGCAAGAGGTGGCCCTACGAGATTCTAACGGGGTGACAACCACCGAGCAAACATTGTGGACAGATACCCAATTACTTTTTGGTAGATAGTGTATAGGACTACGGCGAAATGGATTTACCATTGATGGAGTGTTGGTTTTCCCGTTAAACAATAGTCTCGTTAATTGAGTTTGGCCCAAGCTCACAGAATGCGCCACGTAACTTACAAAAGCTCAGCATCCCAATTTTCCTCTTTAGCTTGACAGAAAGTGGGTTGTAAACTATCAGGTACTCTAAAAGTCACTGCAGCATACATGAGAGTAAATAGAATCAACAAAACATCGCCACAAAATAATTTAGGCGTAAAATGTTAGTAACATAACATGTAGCTAGCCAATCGTAGCCTACATGCACACTTCGCCTGATTGGCTGTAAATGGGAATAAAGACTTTAGAAAATGGTTAGACTCCCTGTAAGAAAATAAATAAGCTTATATATATATATATATATATATATATATATATATATATATATATATATATATATATATATATATATATATATATATATAGAAAATAAAATTAGCATAACGCTAAATTTTCGTTACAGCCCGTTTACTATGTTTACGGTGTACACTACAACTTGAAGATAGAATGACAAAAGTATTAGCTAAATATGCTACTGTTAACTAACAAACAAAGGCATATGCAAACATATTAATAATGGCGACATGCATTATAATTTCAAAGTGTTGCGGGGTAATAAACTTAACGAAATAGAAGTTCTAACATGCAAGAACACACTGGAGAATTTCAAAAGAAAACTAACGTACCTCAAAGTAATCCATACTTTCGTAACTGTTCAATTGGCGTTGCAAATAAAATAAAAATATTTTCTGCGTACAAAATTCAGATCATATAAACGACGCATGACAGCCTATCCAAGCTAAAAGATGGGTGAGTTATATAGACTGTTTCGTAACTTCAATCGCTACAAGTAATATGTTTTAATTAATTTACACAAATACTTAACGCAAAATAATGTTAGTATTCACTAATCCGAGATTAATGATCACGAAATCACGTATCGCCATAGCACGTCATACGTAAGGTTAAAATTTGGAATAGAAAAAGCATTTTAAGCCTAATCCTTTTTTGTGTAACATACGTCGGGCTAATTAAAGTAGGTATAGTAAATTGATGCACAGAGAATTAAGACAAACAATTTCTTACCTACGTACGAACTTGCTCGAATCTTCGGAGGCCCAAATGATCTAAGTTATGTCAATTTTACGGTGGTAGTATTTCAAGATGATATCGCAATGTTCTTAGCTGCTTAAGCCTACACAACAACCAAGAAAATATGCCAGCACTGCAAGAACAGTGCGTGGCGTGTAAGCCCAAAATTCTACAAGTAGCTATATGCTGTTCACGGTAAAGTGAGCACTTTTGAAAACCCTCTCACTTGGAATAATATTTAATAAAGAAATTAAATTTTAGCCTTAGACGTTAACTTCCGAGTGCGGTGGAATATACACGCTATGTTTATTACTTACATAGCAATATTTATTTTAAAAAGCGGTTAAAGAATAAAAAAAATGGCTGAAAGGAAAGGTAACTAGGGCCTCAAAAGTGCTCACTTTACTGTGAACAGCTTATAAGTAGTTACATTTAACGCTGTGTCGTGTGTCAAAGGTAGGTACTACTAAAGAATATATTTCAACCATCATGCACTTCAGGAGATAAAGTAATATTGAAACTTCATTTGTATACTTGCCTGTCACGTACCTTGGTCTCGTTTATAGAATAAAAAAAAACCGACGGCAGTTTTATTTGAAAAGAGTAGATTTTTTTTTTCAGCGGCGATAACAGATTGTCGTGGAAGCGAATACTGGTACATACCTAAAGTACGTCAATCTGCAGAAATCAATCACTGGAAGTGGACGTGAATCTCTCACATTCTGTCGGTAGCAGGCATAGACTAAACATGAGGTAGACCTGGGATCGTCTTCTGCGCATGTGCCCAACATTGACCTACCCCAAAGTACCTAACAAAAACTACCAAAGTCACATGGTCAACAGTGATGAACGTGTTTGTTTACAACTTAATTTTCAAAAGACAAGCACTTAAATATTAATAAAATATTTTCACCAATTTAAAATTAAATCAAACTGCATTACACAGTGTTCTAACCTCGAATCCAACCACGCCGTTTATGCTAGACGTATTGGCAGAAAATAAGTTGAATGTTGGGACACGGAGATTGGTCGTGCGCAGCCAGCGAGATCTGTCTACCTCATATTTAGTCTGTGGTAGCAGGCTAGCGTGTACGCTCTCGGGTGTGTCTTTAGTAACCGAATAACGCTGGTTTAACACGCGCTGTTCAGCGGGAAGAAATACTTCGGTCGCAACACGTAGATATTTAGAAAAGAAACTCGGCAGCCAGTGAATAAAAATACTGTAGAAATGTAAACCGGCCCGGAATGAACCCGCGAGAATCACGCACGTCTGCCAATCGCCTTAGGAAGCGGGCGGCCAGTCGTGTCGTGTCGCGTGGTTGCCGCGCCGGCCGCCAGGCAGAGCTGCACTGCAGTGTAGGCCCAGGGGGCGGGGCCACTGCTCGTGACGCAGCCCGCGCGCCATTGGCGTTGCCACGGCGACGGCGTGGCGGCCCGCGCGCATTGGCCCCGCGTGGTGTGAGGAGGCGTGGCTCCACAGAGGGGAAGGGAGGCCAGGCCACGGTTCCCCCCTCCCTCCCCAGGAGGAACAGGAAGGGTGGGGGGAGACGCGGCAGACTCCAGCTCGTGTCCATTTGCTGTTCCGTGTTCCCAAACTTGAGAAGGCAGGCAGACACTTCAGTGTGATCGGCGGCCAAGCTAAATAGTGGCGACCCCCTCTCCTGGTCAAACAACGACGCGGCGGACTTGTTGAGCGGCGAGACAAGACGCGTGCGTGTGTTTAGGGGCGCCGCCCCCGGGCAACACAAACATTGGCCGAGGGTGCAGTGTGGGGCCGCGACGCGAACCCACTCGCGCATTTCACTTTTTTTATTTCTTCATTTTTTATTTTGTTAGCCGCCGACAAAGTAAGTGGTTATCGCCGATGGTCTGATACCGGCCGGGGGTGCGTGTGCGTGTGTGCGCGATGCAGCGGCGGCGGAGGCAGTGCGGTTTGGCGCGTGCCGTCCCGGCGGCGTCGCGACGCTAGGACGTGCTTTCAGCACCTCCGCCATGCTGTCGCAGAAACTCTACCCGGACTCTGCCATCTCGAGCGCCATGAGCAGCGTGGGACCGTCCAGCAGTGTCAACTCCATGGCGCCCGCCTACAGCATGAACTCGATGGGCTGCGTCTCGATGAACTCGTGCAGTCCGCAGGGTCCTGCCGGCTTCGGATCCAACATGCTCGCCTCGAGCATGGCGCCCATGCCCGCCATGAACGGCAGCTGCATGTCGTCGGCGGGAATGGCCGGCTACGGCGCAATCGGTTCGCCCATGTCGCAGATGAACGGCGTCGCCTCGTGCATGGGCGGCATGGGCGCCATCGGCACGTACAACGGCGCGCTGGGGCCGATGGGCGGCGGCATGGGAGGCGGCGACGTGGGCGGCGGAGGCGGCGGGGTCGGCGGGGGCGGTGCCTCGCCCAACTCGCTGCAGCGCGCGGCGGCGGCCCGCGCCGACAAGACCTACCGCCGTAGCTACACCCACGCCAAGCCGCCCTACTCGTACATCTCGCTCATCACAATGGCGATCCAGAACGCGCCCACCAAGATGCTGACGCTGTCCGAGATCTACCAGTTCATCATGGACCTGTTCCCGTTCTATCGACAGAACCAGCAGCGATGGCAGAACTCTATCCGGCATTCGCTCTCCTTCAACGACTGCTTCGTGAAGGTGCCTCGAACGCCGGACAAGCCGGGCAAGGGCTCCTTCTGGACGCTGCACCCAGACTCGGGCAACATGTTCGAGAACGGCTGTTACCTGAGGCGCCAGAAGCGCTTCAAGGACGAGAAGAAGGAAGCGGTGCGGCAGGCGCACAAGACGACGCCGGCGGCGGCCGGAGGCGGCGCCGATGGCAAGAAGACGCCGCAGCCGCACGACGAGCACAAGGTGGAGAAGGCGGAACTGGGCGGCTTGCTGGGTCTGCACGCTCCCAAGGTGGAGGCAGGTGGAGGCGGCGGCGGGGGCGGCGACCCAATGGCGGGGCTGCTGCAGCAGGCGGGTGCCGAGCTCTTCTCCGGAGTGCCACACCACCAACACCACCAGCCACACCACCAGCCACACCACCAACCACACCACCACCAACAACAGCAGGAGGAGCTGGCGGCGATGGTAGGTCGTTGTGCACACTTGTCAGCCTCCTTGTCCGACCATCACTCGGCGGTACTGCAACATCATCACCAACACACGCTCAAACAAGAGACGCAAGGTTACGTCGCCGCCAGCCACCCCTTCTCCATCACACGCCTGCTGCCCGCCGCCGACTCCAAGGCCGCGGACATGAAGATGTACTCGGACATGTACCATGCCGGCTACGGCCCTCTCAGTCCGCTCACCAGCGCCGCCGTACACCCACACGCCGAGGCGGCAGGTTCTTACTACCAGGCCAGCCTGTACCACGCGCCCTCCACTGGCGCGTCTTCCTTGTGACAGTACCCGCTCGCATAGAGGTCAGTTTGCCTCGCCCCGGCACTTGGGTCGCCTACCGGCAGTAGCCTTACTCCCGGAGTCGCGTTCTCCAGCAGGCCACTATGACAGTCTTCACCTTTCTCGCGCCCGCTGTCGGCACTGCATAGCTACTGGCGCCGTCCAGACACTCTCTCCTCTCGCTGCTCCCCTTCATAGCGACGGGCAATATCCGCCCGGTTAGCCAGCTATTTTTAATCAGTCGGACATACAAGTTTTTTTTTGTTAATATGCTACGCACAACTGCAGATTAATTTGTCCCTTTCGCACCAGTGGCCTACTATGTTGACAAACCTACTCAAGTCTTCTACTAAAATGGCAGGTGCGTATAACTGCTAAAAAATACTCATATGAAGGATCATTTGGGACCGAGGACAGGGCAAAATCCGTTCTCACGTGGTTAAAACAACTTTCACCCGGTTATCAAATCCCCAAATTTTTTAATAACCGTTAATGCAAGTTATGCCAATTTTATCATTTAATTCGTAATAATATATGCAAGTATTCCTTTATTCTTTTCGGAAACTAAATACCCGAATTTCGCCCCCCCCCCCCTCCCTTTCCCATTCTTGTATTGACAGTAATCATTGGGGTTTTGCAGAGTTATATAAATATTTCATGCCGTAGATAAAAATGTTGATTCAGATTTGCCCGCATATTAAGCAAATAATAAATTAAAATAATCCATATTAGAGAACAATCTGAGGCTGGTACCTATACGAGAGTTTCGTCGCTGAGGCCTTGCGAAAAGTAAACTTATATTCTATGAGCTTCTATCAGTAAGCCGACCCCGCATTCGTAAACATAATTTTCGTCCATAGCTCTTGGTGATTACTTGTTGCGACGTATTTATATGGCGATACCAATCTTAATTGGACAAAGGGCGTTTACTCGGGATTCGAACCCAAAAGTTGGGTGCGTGAAATCTGACTCTCTGCGCGCGGGGCTTGCCAATGTCTTCGAGTGATAAACGGAAGTCGAAGAACAGAAAAATAAACCCTCCAGTGTAGCGTATTTCAGGTGCTTCATTACACTTTTTTTTTTGACGGGTATAACGAACGCACGAGGGTAGATTCTTGGAATTTGCCCGGACACTTTGTGCGAGAAAAAAAACCGAAGACTTCTTCCGGTAGGCGAACCAGTGTTGTGAAACCACCGAAATATGTTTTCTTGTCTGTCTTTAGCTTTCTGTGTGCGGAATGTCTGGCGATAACTGGGTCGTTGAGGTTAGGCGCAAGGAAATGTGGGGAAATTCCACATGACGTGTTTATACCTAGAGTACGCTGATTTACATTTGTAGTGGTCGAAACTGTGATGCAGTTCACAGAGGCCTGTCTGTTGTCATAACAGCTGCACTCGATTTTTTCCGATCAAGTTACTGTCTCTCCAGTTTATGTTGTAGTATGTAGAAGCTGTGACCCCGTGACGTCACCAACACTAATGGAAACTTGTTTCACGTGACGTTAAATTCACGCGTATTCCATTCTTGCATTATTAATCATGCGTATATTTACTCATAAAAATTAATATGGTAGTGCTTAATACGAGGTTTTAAGCTCCTTCCATTAACAGCCTGCAAATAAAATACAATTTCCACTTATTTTTATCTTTTGCGCTTTAAGGACAATTTAACCATCTGTGCTATTCTTGAAAGATTAAACGTAATTAATAAATGAAAGAATGGTGACAAATCAAACGAATACTTATTAAAGAATTTACAATAAATTGTAAAAAAAACTTGCTAACAGAACGATAGGATCCTATCTGTTTTAGCCCTCATACTATGGGTAGACCTGAGCTGTATACATAAGTAGGCTACTTATGTATACAGATGACGAAGTGATGGAGTTTAAACAATACGCCTCGAGTAATTTTGGGTGAAGAATCGAAACGCAATTTGTTTTTGCATTCGACTTTTCTTCTCTTAGCTTCCGAAATGACCCACTTATCATCAGACACTGCGTTAAGTATACTTCTAGCGTCTGCAAACTCTGTGTTATATGTGTTCATTTATTAGGGCATAGGCCCTACGCTCATTTACATTCATGTTTATCTGATCGTTGGGCAAAAATATGTTAATAACTTTAGAGAATAGTATTCCTGGCCCAGAAAATTGGAAACTCATTCGTATCTCCATATGTTGTTTGTAAATTATTCGTTGCGGAGATTATTTTTTCATCGCGTATGTACATAAAACTTACAAATGCGTTCTTTGTAAAAAAAATCTCAATTAGTATTTATCAAATAAGTACATTTATAAATAAGTGCTCTGTGATAATTTATATATTTAGTAATTCGATATTGTATAGCATTAAAAGACATTTTCGTATGACGTGTAAATAATCAATAAGTATAAATGAAAATGCAATTAAAAACCAGTTGTTTGATACGATCTTACCTACATAAAAAAATCTAATATTTTCAATTTTGTTATATTCAAAACAATGTGTGAAATATAAATTTTTATTTCCAATTTAATATATATTTTTTATTTTCATTATTTTGTTACCTTGCTAAGCTATGCCAATTACATGGGTATTTGGCAAGTTTGAGAAACCCGGTCAGTTAACTGTTGTAATAATAATAATACACGTTATACCTATTTTATCAAGAAAAAAGCTGTTTCCTACAATAGTCAATTTCTTCACTTCCTCCAGTGAGAAAAATAAGTAAGTGTTTTTACTTAACGGATTAGCCTACTGGAAAAGTTTGCATAGGCTGTTCACGGTAAAGTGAGCACTTTTTAAGGCCCACCCAACAGGCATTAGCAACTAATAAATATATCTTACTGCAGCATCAGGTATTAAATTGTAAGGGTGGTGAAATGTATACAATGTGTTTATTGGTCATATTGCAATGTTTATATTAAAAAGCAACAGGAAAATGGAAATAGGGTGAAAGGAAAATTTATAAGGGCCTTAAAAAGTGCTCACTTTACCGTGAACAGCCTATATCACATGATCATGGCTTAGACTTTAGCCTACATTACTTCTATGAAGAAGATAACAGAGGTTATGAAGTATTTTGAAGAAATTTGTGAAAAAGCCATACAGCAGTGTCTATAGACAAATCAAACCAAACTGATTGGCGAAAAATATTTTTTTGAGGGAGGGGGTAAATTGTGGGTATTCACAGTAACAGCTTATCATTTTAGAAAAGTGTGTGCTTATCGTTTAGACGCCGTACCGCGAGAACGTTAGGCTACATTGTAAAATAACTCTTGTACATATTTGTGCAAGTATTTCTTCGGAAACAAGTTGCCAAATATATTTTTATATCATTACAAATACATTTGAGAAAATTTCACAAAACCTTAGTATGGAATACGTAAAACTATTTTGAATTTTAACAAGTATGTGTTGTATATTTTAAATCGAATTTTAACGTTGAGCTGCATAAACAGTTGTGTATGTATTTTTCGCAAAACGATGTGTTGTAAATATACAATATTTCAGCACTGTATAATTGCAAAAACATCTTTGGCAACCACACAGTTTCCAAAGAACTACTTGTAACAAGAATATAAATATTTAACTGAGTACAAATGTTACGAACCACAACGTTAATTAAATTGAAACACAAAGAATTTTAACTTATTTTTGCAAGCTAAGAATTAACTACAATAATTGACATAATTTTCAATACAAATACTTGTTAGAAAAACGCAGTAATACAAACATAAAAAATTTGTTACATGGAATAAGATTAAGTTATCATGGAAATTACTCATAAGAATAACAATTATCCAAATAAACATACGTTTGAAAGATTTCATACAAATTATATACTGTGATTTATATTCGTGTTTTACATGATATGAACTTTATCACAAAAATAAATTAAGATTTACCACTGAAACGAAAATTAAAATACAGTCTTGAAGTTTTATGGCACTGTAGCATACATAAGTACGTAAAACTATTTAGTTCTTAAGAAGACCTAGTTATAGTATCGCTATTCCAGGATGGCCCTACACACGTAGGCCTATGTCTAATTGTTATTTAGATTCTATAGGTCTAACCTTTTACATTATTAAATTTTTATAATAATAATGATTACCTAAAAGCATGAGAACATCTATGAAATTATGTGATGTTGAAAGTAGTATCACCACAAAATATGGTCAAATGTAACAAAATATCTTGCACAGAACAATTGATTCGCGGAAGGTTGGATTTACAGATGGAAACTTAATGTTTCGAGCAGAATCAGTACAAAATAAATATTAAATATGAAGACCTGTTGGAATTTCTCCCCTGCTTAGCGGCTTCTTAAGTCAAACGTGGCATAACATGAGCAACTAAAGTATTTGTATTCCCCGCCGTTGTTTTGGTTTCGTAGTAGTTTTTGATCATTTTTCCTGACAACAATGTTATGTTTATGTTGTGGTACAGATGGTTTTTCCAAAAATTTCGTGCATATTTTTTTTATTGTAAACCGTCCAAAAGGCATTCATTAATAAAATTTGTTTTGATTGAGCTGTGTTAGAAAACCATTAAGTCAGTTGGTTTTCTGTACATATATTTTATTGGAGGAAAATTTCAACATCAGAAAAGCCAAACCCATATTTTTAAAATACTCCTTCTTAAATCATTAATAAATCTAAAACAAGTTTAAATAAAGAACATGTAATTGGGAATAGTTTATTCTACACTGAGAGAAAATCGTCAAAATATTTGTTTGTATAGGGCCAAATATATATTTAGTTGCCCTAACAAAATATATTGTTGAGCAAACCAAATTTGAAAAGCAACAAAATTACTTTTGTTTGCCTAACAAAACATATATTTGAATAAAAAAATCTCTGTGTTGGACCAAAAAAAAATCAGACTGTCAACTAAATATTTTGTTGAATCAACTGTATATATTTGTTTGGCCACTCATTTGACTGACTTCGTTCGAATATACAGCTCGAGAGTTTGTTTGTATTTCCTGTGGCAATTAGGATAGTAATGGTGTTTGTCAGTGCATTTATTGATGCTTAACACTTGTATAGGCTAAACACATTAATAAAACAATGCAACAAGAAACTGACAAGCAAAGGCTGTAAAATATTTGTTTGCACACGTTGCCCAATATTTGCAGTATATTTAAAAGCTTTCCAGCGTCATCAGTTATCACGTTAGCTGAGCTTACTAAGGCGTAGCGCTCGGAAGCGGGTGATCTAGGCTCGAAACTCGGTCGAACTTGCAACAATGTTTATATCGGTACAAATTGTTTAATGTACGTGTAGCCAAAGAAATCTTTAGCTGCACAAACCAAATCTTACAGTCTGGGGCAACCAAATGAGAACAACAAAATAGTTTGGTTTCAGCAGCAAAATGTTTTATTGTCCCTATACACACAAATAATTTGGTTGCACCAAAAAAATCTTGTTTGATTCAACAAAACCTTATTCTCAATGTGTATCGCACATGAACAAGTAACAGTGTATACCAAGTCATCGGCAGTAAGTTGCTAACTGCTGTCATTGATTATGAAGAAAACTGAGGCTATAGCGCAATCTGGCACAGATAACTTTATAATTTTGAATGTTGAGTAGCCCCTACACGCAGGAAAATACTTTGTACGGAAGTTATCCTGACACATTTTTTTTTTTTTTTAACTTACATGATTTTTTGTAGCCATGAACGGTTAGTGTGGGGACAAATAATATTGCATTTGCTATAAAAATAATTTAGCAGGGATAACAACATTTAGAAGTTTTGCTTTTACAAAAGATTGTTTCATTTTATTTTTTTCCAGTATATATATTGTGAAGTGGATGAACCCCAGTGCGCACTGCCATAATTACACAACAAAAAATTAAGAGACAAAGAAACACATATTAAACAAAATTCACATAAAAATGGGGTGTCTATAGGAAAAAGACTGTTATACTTAAGAGTCAACAATAGACTTTGTTTTCGAGAAGGTTTGTACGTGAGATTATTGTACCAACAAATCATGATCGTCAGAACTACACGTAAGCCATTATATATATATATATATAGGCCTAATATGTATATAGCCTACACGCATTGATATATATGCCCCATGGGCCTATATCTACATCACCACGTATAAATATAAAAATGAGGTAGGAGAACATAATGTGCCTCAAGACTGGTCAACTATCTGTGCAGAATTTACTAGGAAAGTGGAAATAGGTAATGTGGAACAGCAAAAGCCACTTATAATGAAAGGCTGAACGGATCATAGAAAAGTTATGTTTGCGTGGAACAGAATTAAGCGTGTCACACACAGGGCGAGTTTCGTTCAGTTGTTTCCTAGCGAGCTATGCGAGGACTGGCGGGTCTCGTCACTGAATCTGTCGCACGTGGCATGTGTTTCCTAGCGAGCTATGCGAGGACTGGCGGGTCCGTCACTGGATCTGTCGCACGTGGCATGTGTTTCCTAGTGACTATGCGAGGATTGGCGGGTCTCATCACTGAATATGTCGCACGTGGCATCTGTTTCCTAGCGAGCTATGCGAGGACTGGCGGGTCTCGTCACTGGATCTGTCGCACGTGGCATGTGTTTTCCTAGTGACTATGCGAGGACTGGCGGGTCTCGTCACTGAATCTGTCGCACGTGGCATGTGTTTCCTAGCGAGCTATGCGAGGACTGGCGGGTCTCGTCACTGGATCTGTCGCACGTGGCATGTGTTTCCTAGTGACTATGCGAGGACTGGCGGGTCTCGTCACTGGATCTGTCGCACGTGGCATGTGTTTCCTAGTGACTATGCGAGGACTGGCGGGTCTCGTCACTGAATCTGTCGCACGTGGCATGTGTTTCCTAGCGAGCTGTGCGAGGACTGGCGGGTCTCGTCACTGGATCTGTCGCACAATGAACGCTGCCCGGCGAAGAAAAATTGCTGTAATTACGCTTCTTTCAGTGTTGCACCATGAAAATAAAAAATGTAGGACCTTGACGAAATAAGGGACTGTTGACAAGAGAATGGTTAGCCTGAAGTAACGGAAACGAGAGTGTACTGGCGGGTCTTTCTGAAGAACTGCGGTGAGTACACAGGTAACCTCAAAACTGTATACAAACATATTTCTTCTATGTTTCTATTAACACTGTTATCTGTCCTTTTGTCCACTTTTCCATGTCCATATAGCTTACAAAGATACCGGCAAAACAATCATGTTGCCTTGTAAATAAATTAAGTCACATGGAACGTTTCACTGCTCTCATTGACTGAGATCGGAAACTAGGAAAGATTCACGTATAATTCCGTGTGTGGCGCCAGTCTCTTAGCTCGCCTATCATTTACTCTCCGCTCTGCGTCACTTTCGTATTCATACAAAACTAACACACGTTCCGAAAACGTTTCTGTGGACAAAATTCCAAGCCTATTGCGTGCAATACACTGCAGCTATGCGATAAACAATTTTAGTAAAATTGATACTCGAGCGTACACTATAAGACCGAAAGTTAAAAAGCTAAATAAGAAACTTTTTAATCTAAAGTAGAAGGGGGGGGGGTGGAAGGGGAATAAAACTAAGTATTAACTCTAATCAAGCCATTACTGTAAATTAAGGCGACTGGCTACCTCGTGTTAGGAATCCTGTTATTTTTTCTGGGAACCAGTAAATGTGCACCCAACAAAACACTTATCTACGAAAGGAAAACACACTACAGACTATATACTGTTCACGGTAAAATGAGCACTTTTGAAAGCCCTGCTTAAGATCTACTTGTAGATACGTTGTGTATTCTTCCGCCTTATGTAAAAATAGCATCGACGTGGACCTCATTACTTTATTCATGCGTCGGTCAAATGAAACTGTGAAATACTTAAGAAGGAAATACTTTACAAATTTGCTCATTTTTACACTTCGGCGCATAAAAAAAAAAAAAAACAGAAAAACTAAAGAAATAATTTTAAGTTATCAAAAATGTTTAGGGCTTACCTAACACTTTTTATTCGTCGTAAAGATAAGCCTGTGGAACTTCTTTCCATTCATCGTTACCAAATTTACTGGGCCAATGTCACTCAGTGCGCCCATTAAAATATATGCATGCAGGAGCAGTAATTTTTTTCCGATGTTAATTTATAAAGTGCTCACTTTACCGTGAACAACCTTGAGTTGTGCGTACGGTAGGCCGACTTTAAAAACATCGCGCACTTTAGAAACATTATATCAAAGCCATCCAACTTGGTTGAAAAGTTACAGTTTTTTTTTTTCTGACTGCTGTTTCTCAAATTATAGGAACAGATCTGATGGAGGAGTGCACTGGACTTAGTGTCGTCGCTTGAAGCGTCATTGTTCCAGCGGTATCACTGCGCGCTAGCTTGTAACATTGCACGTAGAGGCGTCGTCGCTTGAAGGTTCATTGTTCCAGCGGTATCACTGAGCGCGAGCTTGTAACATTGTACGTAGAGGCGTCGCCGCTTGAAGCGTCATTGTTCCAGCGGTATCACTGCGCGCGAGCTTGTAACATTGTACGTAGAGGCGTCGCCGCTTGAAGCGTCATTGTTCCAGCGGTATCACTGCGCGCGAGCTTGTAACATTGTACGTAGAGGCGTCGCCGCTTGAAGCGTCATTGTTCCAGCGGTATCACTGCGCGCGAGCTTGTAACATTGTACGTAGAGGCGTCGCCGCTTGAAGCGTCATTGTTCCAGCGGTATCACTGCGCGCGAGCTTGTAACATTGTACACAGAGGCGTCGCCGCTTTGCGCCGCCCGTCAGCGTCGACCGTATAGCGCTCCATCGATTTCTGCCTCACACACGCATACACAGACACCATCAATAACCAGCAGCCTTAAGGAGTATTGCTGAAATTAGGCAATTTTGAAACCAAAACCATTAGGAATTATTGTCAAATTAATTTCCATCCAACACAACCTTCGGAGAAACGAAAATTTAACTTACGTTGTACAGAAAAATGCGTATTTAGAAATCTTAAACTAGGTGAATTTCAATAGTTTTTAGACTGCGAGAAAATAAATCCGACGGATCCGTCACCAACGAACTACACTTTTTATTTAAAAACTTAATCTCAAACTAATTGGTTTCCAAGTAATTCGGTAAGATGTTCTTACATATGCAACACGTCTAGGCCTATGTACTACATTCCGTTGAAAATGTCATGCTATACACATAAAGCTCGTTATATAAAGCTACGTCTGCTTCATAATATAGGGATAGTGCTTTGAAATTTTGGAGCGTCGGCATATTTTCGACAGTGAAAAATGCTTGAGACCTTCCTACACTGTAAAAATAATTAGCTAGTGAACTTCCTGAATCGTAATGGAAGTCTTTAACAGATACAGTATATAGAAATAGTACTACGAACAGTTGAAGGCTGCAATTATAGGAATGATTAGTGTCGCTGCTATAGGACTACATAGCTGGGAACTTTCCTATTCAGGCTACATTTGACAGATTCCTGTGGTGAAAATGTAGGAACGTTTATCGAGGATGTACGGGAAAATACTTTACCATTCGCGCTTTCTCGCTATTTGTATAGGCCTAACTGATGTGGTCAATTTGCAAATAATTCCTTGGAGTGTATAGTAGGCTACCAGAGTAGTACGAGAGTTACAATCAGTTTAACAGTTCGATAGCTGGTCTACACAGACATTTGACTGCTGCATGTTAACCAGTAGACTTGCTCAGACTACTTAAAGAGCGGTGCACAGTTTTGTTACTCGAGCTCGTGCAGGAAAGTCGATTAGAAACACAACTGTCAGACATTTATATAGGTAGGCCTACAAGCATGCGTTTTAAAATTTACTCGCTTTTAAATATTAGAAATGTTAATAAGGTATGTTCTTTGGTCGGGATACAAACCAGCATACATATATAATTAAAATTTGCATAAGCAATTATTCTCACAAATTCGTAAAAATGTTGCGATTATTAAAAAGTTAGCTAGGCTATAGGTATTAAATTTAGCTAGACTTATTTGGGTATTTATACACAACACGTTAGTGTAGTACTAATACACTTGAAATTCTGGCCATTGTTGATTTCCGTAAATAGGGAATATTTATATTATGTAAACATATGACTTATAGGCCTATATACACAGGCCTATACCTATATGCACATAGCTTACATACACACAAACGCGTGTTTTGTTACGAAAATGAAATATTTTGTATTCCGGTCCTTGTCTTCGCAAATCTGCATTGTATAAATTATATCCCATTAAATGCAGGGCTTCATCGCTATATGCATTCCTATACATACAGCCGTTTGTTATTTTTTTAAATCAACCTTTGTAGGTTAAATCCTATGTAGGGGTTTATTGACTTTTTTTAAATCAACTTTTGTATACTAAATAACCCAAGCAGTAAATGCACATATTTCAACTTACATACTGTAGTATACTTTCATTAACGTAGAAAGTATTAAGTCAGTAAAAGAAGTTACCGCGTATTAATTTCGTATTAAAAGTGTTAGCTATGGGTATATAAATTATATAACCTAAATAACATACAAATTCCTAGCTGAGGAAACTGGTTTCAATTTATTCCAAGCACATTATAAGTTATTAAAATTGTGTAATAAGAACAAATGTGGTAGGCTTATTATAGGTTTATAAAAAATTCGCAGCGTCATTATGGATCCATGGACTACACAGGTCTATGCAATAAGCAAAGTCCCTACGATGAAATCATATATATATATATATATATATATATATATATATATATATATATATATATATATATATATATATATATATATATATATATATATATATATATATTTCATGGCAGCCAACAAAATGTTTTGTAGGAATTCACCTTGACACCTTGACAACTATTTGTTTTGTGAACACAAATACAAATTTATTTTAATTTTCACCATTAAATTGCTGTATAGCAAATAATATAACAATTTTTTAAACCAAAACATAATTTGGCCCTATGATTTACTTCCCTGCGGGATGACTATTTCTTTCTCGGTGTAGGCGCATACCGACGCTATTTACTTCCCTGCGGGATGACTATTTCTTTCTCGGTGTAGGCGCATACCGACGCTATTTCTCACGCGCTGCTGTTAAGTAGAGTATGTGTATACAATAACGCCATGTGTTTTGAAAATTGCATTTTACTAAAAAATTTGAGCATAATTTCAAGTTATTAAGATGAGCACACATACAACAACAATAACAAAATCAAATGTTTTCAGGTGTTAGAATGTAATCTTGAACATTGGTTCCTTAGAATTATAAAAAAATCATAACAAATGTATAGTGGCTATATTGCATCCATGTAGGCTACAATAACGCCATGCAAAATAACAAAGCTTCTACTATATTTAAACAAATTACACTTTAAGAAACTGTGTGTTAGTTATTACAGAAGGCTTTAAAGAGTTTCCAGAAATTAATATATTATCAATATTCACTTTCATAGTCAGTGCAGATATCACACCAGCCAGTTTTGACCACTAACACTGCACAACACTTTTCGTGGAACCAACGATTGTATTTTAAGCACTGAATCCAGCTTGCATTTTCCCTGTATCATCAAAGTGGTAGCCACCGCAATCTAGTCTTAACTGTTCAGCCACCTTGGCCCCGTTAAGTAATAACAATAATAGTCTTAACTGTTCAGCCACCGTGGCCCCGTTAAGTAATAACAATAATAGTCTTAACTGTTCAGCCACCGTGGCCCGTTAAGTAATAACAATAATAGTCTTAACTGTTCAGCCACCGTGGCCCCGTTAAGTAATAACAATAATAGTCTTAACTGTTCAGCCACCTTGGCCCCGTTAAGTAATAACAATATTTCTTAAAAACAAAAATTGGAAATTAAATTTTATGCTGTTAAGCAGTATTTTCTCCTAGCAAACTATGAAATTATTTTTTTTAAAAGAATGAATAATAAATTTTATGCTGTTAAGCAGTACTTTCTCCTAGTAAAGTATAAAATATTTCTTAAAAACAAATTATAGATAATAAATATTATACCATTGAGCAGTACTTTCTCCTAGTAAAATATAAAATTACTTCTTAAAAAACAAAGAATGAATATTAAATTTTATGCTGTTGAGTATTATTTTCTCCTAGTAAAATATAAAACTATTTCTTAAAAAAACAAAGAATGAATTTTAAATTTTCTTCACATTATTTAGGCTATTAAAATGCAGAATATTTTTCTTTTTTCACTGGAAAGCTTAACAAATTATTTTGGTAGAATATTGAGTTATTACAAGATCTCTGTACCTACATACTATAGTTATATTTAGCCAGTACCACACATTTTTAATGACTGGAGGTATTGCATCAATGAAGTATGGCGTTATTGTATACATCTGCACTAAATTAATATCTGCCTATGTAACATTCTTACACAAAATATAACATTTTTTTATATAGTACATATTTTTAAGGTTATGTCAAAGTCTTTAAATCCTAAGCATATGACGCGTCCAGATGTAACACTCTTAATATAAACAGAATAACTTGAAGACAGTGTACATTTCTACTCACTCTAATCAACGACACGCAGCAAGGATGTGTTTTCTGAAGTGCTGTCCAAATAACGGCGTGACCTACTTACAAAATGTTGTACCTCAACTGAAGTCTCACACAGGGAGGGTGAAAATTACCTGGGGTAGGTAGTAGGGGATGCCTGCAAAATCCAGATATAAACATAAACAAAAAAGTGGCGTTATTGTAGCCATGGAGTTATTGCATACCTTTACCATATATATATATATATATATATATATATATATATATATATATATATATATATCACTAAACAGAGCTTACCAAAGTTCTGAGTGCACTGTCGTCCAACTTAAGGCTGTGTTCGAACTTACGTTTTAGTATACGTCCTATTAGTATTTTAGTATTTAGTAGCGTTCAGTTCGGATGCCGTCAGCGATGGCTACGATTTGGTAATCTAGTATTTCAGTAAGCTTTGTTACATAATAAAAACAAAAAAATATATAATACCAAATGCCATAAATTCAGTCTACGTGATAAATCGAGTTACGTGGCCTTTTATTAAACTAAAAGTGCAAATTCGAACACGGCTCAAGTATCGTGACTCGACTTCACAGCGTGGGGTCGTTTACGATGGGGAAAAAGTGAAGTACTTTATAGGCTGTTCACTATAAACTGTGCTCTTTCGAAAGCCCTGCTTAATATCTCCTTGTATGCACGCTCTGTATTCTTCCGCCTTATGTAAAATTAACATTGCCACGGGCCGCATCGCTTTATTCGCGCGTCTTACAAGTGAAACTCTAAAATTATTATAAAATTAAATATTTAACAAATTTACTCATTTTTACATTTTGATGCATTAAAACAACAGGAAGCAAAAGAAATAATATAAGTTAATACAAATTGTTACCTAACACTTTTTAGTCGACGTTAAGATATGGAAATACTGTCCCTCCATCGTTACCAACTTTACTGGACGCATGTCACTCAATGCTCCCGTTAAAATATAGGCAAGCAGGAGTAGTGACTTTTTCTAAGGTTGATTTGAAAAGTGCTCTCTTTATCGTGAACAGCTTTTAGCAAAGGTTTTTAGGTCACCAACGTGTTGTGTATAATACAGAAAGTGATAAGATTAAACTGCGATACGCTTGTCCAGCGTCATTCACGTTGTTGAGGTAACAGTTCTGCTGTGTTGCGTTTATAGGTATTCTGTTTTAGAACACGTCTGAAATGTACGCCGCAACGCTGCCAGCCGAGGATATAATGTAATATTAATAATCAATGAGCTGGCTCATTAACAGGTAATTCAGGTTACTGGAAAGATATGATCAAGTAATCACATCTACATTTGTTGTTCATTGCCCGTTTATTTTATTGATGACAACTAAGTTTAACGTCACATTTTAATGACGCAACTTGTGAACTGTCCGGCGTCAGATATTCTTGCCTTTCGGAAGAACAAAATTAAAACATTCCTATTATAAGTAGTGATTTCATCAATACACTTGGAAGTACATCAAGATACAGGCTCACGTAGGTAGATTACTTAATGTGAAGGAATTTTAAAATTATATAAAATGTCGAATACTCAAGAGTACGTTACGATGTTATCGTATAAACCAAAAAAAGTAATAATTTCTTACGATTGAGTGTTGCGCTATATTTGATGCAGTCTGGCATCATTCTGTAAACGAACTTGGAGCGTCTGAGAATTTTAGGCTACATTTCACAAACTTACGAAGTTTTGGTTTCCATAATTATTTTCAAGTTTCACACCAACAGATATTGTAGTTCTGTTTGTAAACTAAGCTGACCTTCAAGCAAAAAATAAGTAAATTGTAAAGTAAACCCACAGCGAATTCCAGTAGTGATTAAATTAAATATTCAAGTTTGTACTCCTGACTATAGGTGAGTTTATTCATATGAAATTTAATATTCTCTATTTGTTTCGTAAAATTAGGCCATTTGCTGTTACATACTAGCGCATGTACGTTCAAGACGCATCCACGGATTTCAGTTACTAGGCTATGTATAAATCCTCTTCTAACATATTGTGGGCAAATAAACTTCCAATCCCTTTCCACGATGTCGATGCATGAATTTTGTAGTTAGGAATCACGTGTATGATACACCTTAGGGCAAAAGCTATTTCTCTGAATTCTTATATTTACCGCATTGTATTTTTTTGTAAATTATTCTGATAACTTCTTGCACATCTACATTTATACAAATATAATAAGCCTAATATTCTTTGTAAAACTTCATCTGTGTAAAGTTACAAGAGCCGTATTTGTATACATTTAGAAAAATGTTTGCACTGACAAGAAATTACTGTAAATCGAAAACTACAAACTATTACATTCTGCTATAAGTACTTCACTTAAAACAAGCGAACATGTTTGCGAAATACATGCTATAGAATAGTTATTAATTTAATTGGAGGGGGATGGTATTCTTATAGCGTTCCTTCGAGTGTAAAAAATTTCATTTCCTTTTACCTAAAGAAAAATTACATGCGATCATGCTACTATGCACTCGAAAAACACTTTATGTGCTGAAAAACATGATTTGTCACCGCCAAGAAAATGTTGGTTAAGTATGAATTACTACAAAGTCGGTTTACCACAAACAAGATCTAAATATTGATGGCATTGCAAACCTTGTACTGTCGTTACAAAGGCCCAGCGTTATTTTTGTTAAGTATGTTACTGTATTTTGAGCACTGAACCATTGTAAAGGCTGTTCACGATAAAGTGAGCAATTTTAAAATCAACCTTAGAAAAATGCCACTGCTGCTACCTCCATATAGCTACTTTAACGGGCGCACTGAGTGCTGAGTGACAAGCGCCTAGTGAAGTGGGTAACGATGGGGGAAAGTAGTTCCATATCTTCATGTCGAATAAAAAGTTTTAGTTAGGCGTAACAATTTGTGGTAACTAGCATTATTTATTTCACTCTCTATTTTTTTAATGCATCGGGGTGTAAAAATGAGCAGATTTGTAAAATATTTACTTCTATAATAATTTCACAATTTCACTTGACCAACGCATGAATAAAGCGATGAGGCCCGCGAAAATATTAATCTTACATAAGGCGGAAGACTACACAACGTACATACAAGTAGATCTTAAGCAGGGCTTTAAAAAGTGCTCATTTTACCGTCAATAGCCTATACCCATGATTTAAGTAAATTGTTATTTGGCAACGCAGCATTTAGTAAATTTCGTTTTATAAGTTATACTAAAAACAAGGATGTTCGGAAGAAACGTTTTAATATTCTACTTTAACCTTGCCTTTGATATATCTCCAGTAAGGAATATTTACTATAAGAAAAACATGCTCAAAGACATTTTTTTCTTTTGTTGTAAAGAAAGGCAATGTTGCAATAAAACAAAAATGATTGTAGAAAAGATTATAATGACAGCAGACCTAATTTTCTTTAACCTTCCGTTTGAACTAAAGCAAGATTTTGTCACAGTAAACAAAACAGCCTCAAAGAAATGATTTTCTTTGCTATACAGAAAATTTTGCACCGGGGCATTTTTTTACAGTATGTTATCTCCACTGTGTCATAATTTACGTGGCCAACTGAACAGCCTGCAATTGTACTTTGTAGGTAATGCCAATAAATTTCGTCCGGACGCAAAAACATGTAAAACAAAATATAGGCTATTCTGAAACTGTGCAAATGTGCAGTAAGCAAGCAGACTTTTAACGTCATTCTGTAATGAAGCGATTCTCTGTACCACCAGCCTTAACACTTTCCAACAGGTGAGGTATTGTCATGTCTGGCGAACCAAAGCGTTGATAGGTTGAGTTGACCGTATGGTAAGACTCTTGCATACTAGTATCAGTCCCAGCGCTACGATCAGTTTCGCGAAATGGTGTTCTGAAAGACGAAACACATTTTGGAAAGGGCTTTACATTGGTTTTATTAGTTTATGCGCAGGTATTATTATTATTATTTCACTTGTTACGCGTTGCTTGACTGCCATTTTAAACGCTGTTTAAATGACCCATCAGTCAAAAACAAATCACTGACAAACACCGAAAAAAATAACTCATGAGTCAGTTTAAAATGTCACTGAATCAATAAGCGAAGGAAAACTGGAATCTTTCACTGATTCGTCAATTAAATTCACTGACGTGACTGTTTAATCAGTCAGATACTGTTAACTGATTGAAACAGTGAAATTCCTACCGGGTCAGATTTAGAGTGTGGCTGATTGATATCACTGATTCGGATTTATAGAGTGTACGATTATCTCCACTTATCAACAATGAAAGTGAAAATAAAACTCTATAACTTAAAATATTACAAAAATACGTCAACCTACTGTATTTTTTTTACAAAAGACGTTTTCTGGTCCTTCAATAGATTTTTTGGCAACTGCACTGTAAATTTTAATCAGTGATTTCAATCAGCGGAATTAATTTTACTAAATCTTCAGTTGATGAGCTATTACCTACTGACAAGCCAGTGCGATTCACTAGAAATCAGTACAGATCACTGCGTTTAGCCAGAGAATGTCAGCAACTAAAATTATCAGCAGAATTTTACTCATTCAAGCGAAGCTGCAGTTTCAACATATCTGCAGTCAAACTCGCTGATTTAGAGCCGTTTCAACTTTCATTTTACACTGTGGGTTTCCAAAAAAATTTTAATCGTAAAAGTACAAAAAAAGACAGTTAAGTAGGAGCATGTTGTGGGTATGCTAAAGGTTTTACGCGCGTTCAGCCACAGATTAGTTCACATCCACAGACCAAAGTTTTTATCAAAGTGATTTTATTTAAAGATTTTCTACTCTATCCATTTGATAATGCTAGTCTGCCTTTCTACATGTGTATCTTACCGTCGATAACATTGCGTGTGTTTTATATATATATATATACACACAGTAAAGCCCTCTTAAGAAGTTTTCTGTTATCAAGTTTAACTGCTTAGTAAGCTTTACAAAGTCTCCACTTTGTCTATTACAAATACATAATTTTACCCTTTTGGGAAGTTTTCCTGCTTAATAAGCACATATTTTTCAGAATTTTTCTGAAACTTCTTAACAGGGTTTCTCTGTATATGTACGTGTATATATACACATACATATGTATACAAAAACAATGATTTTAGATATGATTAATTTCTACTTGCATACTGACATGCTATATACATTCCCCAGCGCGGGAGTTTTAATTGCCTATAGCCTTATTGAGTTTGAGTGAATTTGCACTCAGGCTTGCGTACCTGGAAGCTTCTCTCTGTATCATTAGCGCTAGCGTGTATTTTATAAATGAAATATCGCCTAATCAATTATTATTTGACAGTCGTCACCTAACGCCAACGTGTTTGTGTACTGTACTGTACTGTACCGTACTGTACTGTACTGTAAAGGGGTAAACTCAAACTTGGTTTGATTTACCACACAAACTAGTATTTGAGTAAGTAAGGTGTTACATCATAAATTGATTTCCACGAGCTTAAATGAACGTGTAATATGTGTATTCATTGAACAAACTTTTATATAACACATACCAGAAATTTAATAAACCCCCAAACGAATAGACACACCGTTAAAAACTTTTATCTTATTGTCAAGCTGACTTCTACGCTACATAGAAGTATAACACTTGATCATAAATCCAGAAATCATGAATTTTTCTAACAGTGCAAAACCAACTTCAATACAATTACATCAGTGATTCACAAACAAGAAACACAGAAAATGTATATCTAAATTCTACATACTCTAGCATACTTGCGAATGAGAACCTCAGGATTTATTTAGTTTGGCCAATGAATGGTAATTGATGACTTTACAGAAGTTTTGGTGTATTCCAGCATCAAATCTTAAATCTTAGCTTTGTAATCCTTCATTATCAGTAATCTCCGGCTTTGTAATTTTATGATCACACTCAGGTATCCTCTGGGTTACTTATCGATAATAGGCTTACTGTCTAATTTTAATCATTCGATTACCATTTATTGTGAGAGCGGTTCTCTAAAAAACAAGTGCAAATGTTACATTACCAGCGGATCATCACAGTGAAATGTTACATTACCAGCGGATCATCACAGTGAAATGTTACATTACCAGCGGATCATCACAGTGAAATGTTACATTACCAGCGGATCATCACAGTGAAATGTTACATTACCAGCGGATCATCACAGTGAAATGTTACATTACCAGCGGATCATCACAGTGAAATGTTACATTACCAGTGTATCATCACAGTGAAATTATATCATCTTCTTCTAGAGTATTAAATATATTTCTCAGTAATACTTGAAATAAGTAAGATTCACAGAGTGGCTAAGGTCTCTTCGGACAGCCTAATTATTCTGCACATTCCGTCTACCAATGCCAATTCTTCGAAAATGTGTTTGAATAACAGTAATATTCAATTATTCACCAGTTAGTTCTTAAAACTAAACCCTTTTCGAAGCACAAGATGGAAAGCGAATAATACTTATTACAAATGTTTCGTACATAGCAACCAGCCACATCGAGTATTAAATACATTAAAACAGCGTAATAATATTTCACTCTTAGCGCAATCACAGATGAAAGAAAACAAATCAGAAACAAACAAAACACTAAAAGTGTAGGTTTGCATTGTAATCTGTCCTGTTAGGTGAACTCAAACTAATACGTAAATCATTGTTTTTCCTTTTCATATACATATAATCAAAATTTAAGACAAATTTAAGTAGCAACCTTTATATTCTATTTTGTAAACGGGAACACATACAATGTTTTAATATGGTTACCAGTCTGTATTAGATAAAATATTTTATTTTATTTCACTCCTTACAGTAAGTTAACAACATAATTCCTATTGTACTGTGCGATATTCGTGCCCTATTAATAATAAATTTCGGCCCCAGTGTAAAATTTTTCACTTTTATGTTAATGTATTTCGAGTGAAATTCTAGTAAATATGGCCATATTTAAAACATCAGGTCCACAAGACGAAAGAAAACTTAATCATTGATAATTGTATCAGCTACACTCTAAATATGAATCAATTGGAATTTCACTGTTTCATTCAGTCAACAGTATCTGACTGATACAAGAATAACTTCAGCGCATTAACAAGTGAATCAGTGAAAAAATGCCCGTTTTCCTTCACTTATCGATTGAGTCACATTTTCGACTTACTCATCAGTCATTTGTTTCACTGTTTTTCAGTGAATTGATTTTTTACTGATGGATCAGTTAAACACCGTGTATAATAATGACCGTCAAATTGCCTTCGTACAACGTGTATCAAGTGAAATAACAAACAATAAACTAATAAAACCAATAAAAAATTGTTAATTTCTAAAATGTGTAGGCCTGTCGTCTTTCAAAACACAATTCTGCGAGGTAACTTGAATATTCACTTTTCGTTTCCTTTTTTACGTCTTCCATTTTGTTTGCATGTAATCATCACAGCACACTGTTTGAACGTTTAAACTGCACATCATGTGGCGAAGAGAGTGCACGCGTATTAAGGCCTACTATTCGTTTTAATAACTCTTACGGTACCAAGTAAGGGCAAACAGTATAATACTACACGCTTTCTATAAATAACTACAAGACTTTGGTTTTCCTCCATGTTTATTAATTTGATTTGGCAGCACAGATAGTATGAGTTCGATCCTTGCCACCCCCGAAAAGTTTTTCACTTTTTTTAAATTACGGTAAATTGCATAAAAGAAATAGTAAACTATCGTAAATATGTTTACTTATCGTAATTATTTGGTTAAGTTCAATAAAAAACATATTTTAATTCGCCACTGCAGTCGGCCGTCACTTACGCAATCATTGAAATTGTTCAGCGTCAGTAATTCAGTAAGTGAAATTTTTTCACTAAAACAATCAGTGGTTTTCCGCTGATTCTAAGTGGAGTCATTTTCACTGATTCGAGTAGTTGAATTTCACTGTGAATCGCTGGTTTTCCACAGATTCGAATTTAGAGTGTGCATATACATTTTTGTTTCAATGGTAGTGATTTCTCGAATATGTATCTTCTTAAATTGTAAGTTTTGAGAATTTAAAAAGTCATATATAACAAAAATCTATAATCTCACAATTTGATTCTTCTGAAAATAGTTTGGTTTGCGTAAGGCCTACAATATGGGGCCTATGTCATTTTCAGCAAATAAAACTTCTTATTTTTATACATTTATTACACAAATTTAGAACATATGGGTTTTAAAGGGCCTGTGAGTTAAGCAAAGCTACCTGTAAATAGGTAAGCTAAACATTAGGCCTATTTCCATAACTTTCACTTAAAAATATACAAATTATGTACATTTTCTGTTTAATAGTTTAAATTGATTTTTTCTCCCACAAATAGTACTTACCAACTGTCATATATTTCAAATATACTAACCCGCTTTAACACGCTTAAAATTATCTGAAATTTTATGTCAGGAAGGGAATCAACCTGCATTATCGTTAAGGTTAGCCTGCTATAGGCCCATTCACCGAGTGTATAGCGTCATAGGTTAAAAAATTCTAGGCCAAAAGTGAATATCCTAATTTCCTAGAGAATTATACATAATAAATCGAAAAGGTGAGATTATTTTGTTTTTATAAACTTGTAATCATCAACAAAATATAACCCAAGTGTGTCATGTGACAGTGTCGCAGTCTACGATATTACTTTATTTAACTTCGAAAGGCCGCCGTTCTGAAATATTTAGGCCTAAAAACATTTAGATGACTTAGAAATAAACCGTCAGAGATCATTTTTAACTAGGACTAAAATATAAATGTTTAAATGTTTACGAGAAATTAGGCCTATATTCTATTTCCTGAACTTTATTATATAAAACGTACATTACATATTATAGTTAAACAACTATAATATTGTCCATTTCATATAAACAGTGAATGCTCTCGTTCGTACAGTATTGTATCAGCTGATGAACTGCTGCGGGATCCATGTTGTTAAGTTGGCTATTTTTATGATGACTTTGGAAGAAAATAGTACGCAGAACTATAAGTTGTAATTTAAAATCATAATTACACTTACTACATTTATGGTTTAAATTATGTTATTAAAGCAATATTACATTTTGTTGGCTATTAGCGACTGGACTTCAAAAACATGTTTAGTATTTATGAGAGAGTATGTCGACACATACGAACAGTAAACGTTTCCAGCCAATGGCTAGCCATGTTTATGTTTCCAGCCAATGGCTAGTCATGTTTATGTTTCCAGCCAATGGCTAGCCTTGTTATGTTTCCAGCCAATGGCTAGCCATGTTTATGTTTCCATCCAATGGCTAGTCATGTTTATGTTTCCAGCCAATGGCTAGCCTTGTTATGTTTCCAGCCAATGGCTAGCCATGTTTATGTTTCCAGCCAATGGCTAGTCATGTTTATGTTTCCAGCCAATGGCTAGCCTTGTTATGTTTCCAGCCCGGTGGAGGCAGTTGTGCGTGGGCTTTTTTTCTCATCGTGTTTATTATACGAATATCTTGTTGGGGTTGTCGGTATATTTAATTGGTAGTTAATTATTTTTTTAGTTGCTTTTTTCAAGCATAGTTGCTTGTAGGTACCTTTGTAGTACGTTTTCTTGGGTGAAATGTACAGTAATATTAATATTAATCGGCACGTGTTTACCGCGTCCCTTCCGCCATTTTCCTTACCACATTCCACAGTGAAGTGATACGAATATAATTTACGTTTTAAGTTTGTTTGTATCATGAAAAGTGCGCAGTTTCGATTTTTCTGAATGATGATGAAAAAAAAAAAATTTAATGCTAGTGACGAACAAACGTGATTCTAGTGAAGTAAACTTGGCAAGAGTTGCCATAAAAATGCGTGTTCAAGAGGTTGCAGATTTTACAAACAGTATGCGTGTTTTAAAATTGTATTTGTAAATTGTTAACACAATAATTGAAATGCACGTGGCCTGAAAAAGCCGTTACCTTCCACACTTTTGTAGTGAGTGAAAAATATTATTTTATTTGTCAATATCGTAAATTCGACGAGTGCAAGGTTAACTTGGGTCAAAGTGTGTGCGTGTGTATATTACTGCATCTGTACGAATACGAACAGCGACGTATGTATCGCGTTTTGATTTTTCATTAAAGTTAAAATTTTCGAAGTTAAATAATTTTAATGTTAATTCCATACGAGCAAAATTCTCCTTTGCTCCATCAAAACAATATGCAACTCATAATGCCACACACTCGTAAGAGCATCAAAACAATGCCGTCTCACGAAAGACGTGAAACGAAAGCTCCCCCCCCCCCCCCCCCAGCGCTTCTAATCGTTTCCTTTTTCCCTCGGAATAAATAAACAGAACCCCAACAAATTATTTCTGTAATTATAAAAATACAACAAGTTGGAATTCCAGCCTAGCTACAATATCCTACATTAATTACTGGACCGAAGTTAGCTACAGTCAGATTTTCAGTGCCTGCCACGACATTGAACACGAGGAAGGAAGAAAATGCAAGTGTGCATTGAATTCAAAACATTCGTTTACAAACGTTATTTTCTTCAGTGACAATACAGCTGCGGTGGAAGGATACATTGTGGCCGTGCTACTTTTCTAGAACTGTCAAAATTTACCCCACTGACATGAAATGGAGGACAATGCCTCACTACCGCTACAGGAGAGGCCGCTGACAACTAAAAACACTTCTTGAGTATTCCGAAAAATTAGAGCTAAATTATTTAGTGTGGAAGATGAATGTGTTTATATAGTACTGTTTGGGAAAAAAATTATTATAAGTATTCGCAATTTTCGGTGATTTGTGAATATCCATAGATTTACTGGCTGGGTTCATATCTTGTTTGTGTACTTCTGCGTTGAGAAAAAAATCATTGTGGTAGAAAAATATTTGTTTCTATAAGACCAAACAAAACAAATACAGTGAGTTAATTCAACAAAATATATTGTTTAATTATAGGCAGATTTTCTTCACCCAACAAATCAGTTTCGTCAATTAAAAAATTTTCATTTTGATAGATAAAAATTCAGTGGTGTTGCGCATTTACATTTTTACTCAAACAAAAAAATAATATATTGGAATAGCAAACATTTGTTTGATGATGTACAAAAAACTTTTGACTGTCTGAAATAATAGCTATTTTCTCAAATTGTATCTGTTTTCTAACTCAGTTAATACTTGTGGTACTTACTCAGTTCCGCATATTTCATAGCTTCCATAGCAGTACACATATTTCATAGCTTCCATAGCAGTACACATACTAAGTTTTCTCTTAGGTTAAGGTTTTTTTCTTCAAAACTACAAAATACACTAAACTGCTCAAAGTAACTTTTCAGCGGTATTTTGTGATAGTTTCCAAATAATATCTTTATACGTTATTATGTTATTTTGCTAGGAATACCATATTTTTGCAAAATATTTCAATATCATGTGTGCACATTATAGCATGTTCACGGTTAATGAAGCGCTTTTTAAATCAACATTTGAAAAATGTCACTGCACCTACCTGCATGTATTTTAACTGGCATCACTGTCTGGCATGCATCCAGTGAAGTTGGTGACAGGGCCGGAAAGTAGTTCACTCTCCAAACGTTGAATTAAACGTGTTGATTAAACATTTGTGAATACTGAAGTTATTTCTTTTGCTCTGTGCTTTTTTAATGCACATACATAAGTGTATAAGAATAAGCGAATCTCTAAAATAGTTAATTTTCTAGTAATTTACAGTTTCAGTTGACTGGAGAATGAATAAAGTTTTCAGGCCATAGCAAAGTTAATTTTAAATATGTACTGGTGGAATAATACACAGTGTGCATACAAGCAGATCTTAAGCAGGACTTTCAAAAGTGCATAGTTTACCGTGGACAGCTTATAGCAGTTTTTTTTTGTTTATTGGCCACGTGTCTTGTGAGAAGGCATTTTCTTAGTTTACTGGGCCAGTCAGCAATTCCCCCCCCCCCCCCGTATAATGGACGTCTGTGATTCGTGGGTATAAACTAAAGGCTACTAAGAAAAGTCATCTAATCACTAAAGTGTATCTGAGTTTAGGCCTAAGTATTGTATTTTGAAAAACAAATAGTTGAGAAATATTTCACGAAAATCATGTTTCCTTATACATGAGTAACTGTATATCTTAACTGTAATATCCCGCGACAGTAATTGCATTGTCACTTCTGCAATTGATAAATGAAATGTATCACATCAAGAAATTATTGATTAATTACTGAAACCACTAATTGGCCTATATAACTTTTAAGTGTTCTTCATGATTTAAGTTTATCGACACAGAAAATGTATATGTTTATAATTTTATGATTATATCCCTATCATTAATATAATTAATTACTGGTTGACTGGTTATCAATATTTTTGTACAAGAGGGAGAAAATAGGCAAGAAGACGTTAGAGAAATAAAAAAACCGGGTTAGGATGACACAAATTAAAGTGGTATTGTAGAAGGCACTTAATTAAATAACAGCCTTAGGTAACCACAGGTTGCAGAGAATATATGTGAATATAAGTAGGTAGCTTAAAATTTGTTCAGTATTATTGAAAAGTTGAGAAAAACTTACTGCTATGTCGGGCCAATTGTTCACATATAGATATTTGTTCACAATGTTCGTGATAATGCATACATGTTTTCGGTATCCTAACAGTGCAACCGAAAACAGAATGCTGTGAGGAAATGCTCAGTATCGTGATTTTCTGATTTTCACGTCACTGATAAGAAATCCACTGCCATATTGATCTTGATTAATATTTGCTCTTATTGAAGTTGTATACGAGAAGACTCCGGCATCCTGTACTCTAAACTTTGAACAGTGGGAGTTGAACCAAATCAGCGAAAACAATGAAAATTGAGCAACTGGCAATCAGTGCCAGATAACGAATTATTACTGTGGCTGAATTTAACTGATTTATTTGTGATTCACTCTTAATGTCAAGAATTTCGCTACTATAATTCACTTGTTCCCAGTTAATTCACTTGATTCGCCAGTCAGCAGTAGCTGATCAACTGAATTTCAGCAAACGTTATTTCACTGACTGATTCATTGATTCGGATTTAGAGTGTGTTAATTCAAATTGTTTACCTGTAAAATTTTTGTTGGAAACTATTTCCCCAAAACTGATTTTGTAACATTATTGTACAAAAAAATTAGAGCAAATTTTTACAACATTTTGACGTCAACGGAGATAAGTGTATAAAATTATTAAGTTATATAATAACTGAAGTTATATAATCTGAAAATAACGTACTGTAAAGATGAAACATTTTACTTTTAGCAATACCAAAAAGTTTTCGGCAACTGCTGTAGTTTTCGTTTGTAAAACGTGCGAAATTTTTTTTATTGTGTATATTAATGGAATGTTATAATGCATTATCTTTTAAAGTATTCAAAAGATTATTACAATTTTTATTAAATTGTATGTTCTTGATGTAAATGTGCGCTCGCGGTTTTTCTCTCCCTATTACATGTCTGAATAGTAGGTATCCTGTAGATATTCTTAATTGACAGATTACGATAATTCCAGGCTATCTTCGTATGGAAATCGGTTCGCTGTTAACTGTTTTATTTCACTATTTCCAATATGCACATATTCATTATCACCTAAAGAGAAAAGGACGCGCATTAAATCCGAAAGCCTAAATTCGTCAAAATATTCAAAACCATTAATAGATTAAAAACCCCTTAACAATTTCAGGTATATTCGATACCTCTATATTTCTTAATTTAGGCAAAATTGGTACATTATTTTGCAACAATAATAAATAGTTTATTCTTACAAACGCCTTACTTTGGTACACTTTACTGACGTAAGCCAGATTCTGTTTTCACGCATACCAGTGCTATTTAATATTAGTACCTATAGATAAGTATTTACTTTTAATATAGATAAGGATGAGTATTACGGCTGTTTCCGGATTCTCCAGAAATGCATACTGGTGCGTATTTGTCCCAGGAAGTGACATCACCATATAGGCCTATATACTAGAACTTTCCGAATTTCCTGTATAGTACACATAGGTTTTATACTTGGCAAGTATTTGAAATTGTATACTTGCTGGGCATACTTGCGTACTTACGTCAGTTGCCATTTTGTTTTTCAGGTGAGAAAATTAACGTGTACGGTTTGTAGTTATAAAGTTCGCAAGTTTGAAAAGTTAATAAGTATTTACAAAATGTTGTTCTGTTTTATGTGTAAATAATTGTCAGCTTAATAAATGTGCTACCAATTATGAATATAATTCTGAACGTTTTGTAGACGACTGCAGAATATTTCCCAGGTGTATGCTTACAAATAATATTACATTTGCAATCCGTATTTCTAAGTTATTACAAACCCCATTGAATTGTATTTCTCTTTCTTCTGTTATCAATGTGTATATTTCAAACACATGATAAGGTACGTATTGAGGGACGAGGAAAGAATGCCAATTTATGTGTAATGCCCCTTTATATACGATAAATAAATGCAACAAATCCCATAACAACTGTCCTAATTTGCTTACAGCCTTCCACTGACGTGATAAAGTAATATCCCAAGTCTTGGTGGGGTATGAATACTTGTGAAATCAAGGGAAGCTGAACAGATAAAAATAACTTCGTGATACCAAGATGTTAGACTTTCTATATTCCTGCAATTTGTTTTTCTGCTCTACAATTCGCACTCAAAGTGTATGACGACCAAAAACCGACATTATATTGGTATATTTATGTGTGTTCGTTTTCGTTCAGAACAACACACATCTGTTGTCTTGCTGCTCTGCCAAGCAACCAGTGCACAATATTTCTGCGCCACCTTTTATTTCCCTCCTGTAAATAATACGCGCCCACTAATGCTCCTATTCATTCCTCATTCCCGGCTAAAGCCATGTTTCAGCCCTTAAACTCCTAAGATGTCAAGGTACAAAACAATGACACAAAAATAAATAACAAATGTTTATAATGCTATGTGTTTCATCTTCATGGATAACCATAGAAGTTGAAAAGTATATATAACACCATATTGCCATCAACATGTCTTGGGTTAAAGTTGAGTTTGGGAAGGAGTTTTGATCCTCCTTCGTGAATTTGAATTCAAGAAGGAGTTTTGATCCTCCTTCGTGAATTTGAATTCAAGCATTTAGCTTAGAATTATGTTTGAGGCCACCACTTAAATGTGGAACAGACGCCTTTCGTAGCCGCCCAATCTGGGAACAGACGCTACTGGTTTTTTGCAGCATAGGACAAGGGAAAGGAAGATTTGAGGTGAAATGTCTAGCATTTGCCGACGACGTAGCATTAATAACACAAAACAGAACAGACACACAAATCATGGTGGAAACATTATACGAAATAGCCAAAAAACAGGACTGGAAATCTCTTACGAAAAGACAGAATGTATAGAATACAGGCACAAAAGGGAAAGATACATGAAAACAGAACATGGACAAATGAAGAGGGTCAATAAATTGAAATATCTAGGAGAATGGATCCAACCAAATTGACTGGACAGCATAACAAACAAAGAAAGGTTAAGAAAACTGGAATTGGTATACAGAATAACACAAACCCACTATACTAAGAAAGCAATATCCATCCAAGCCAAAATTAGACACTATAATACGGCCATTAAACCAGAAGCAACATATGGATCAGAATGCCTGACGATGAAAAAGAAAGGAGAACTGAGAGGACTGGAAGTAAGAAAGAGGAAAATGCTGAGAAAAATCTTGAGACCACTCAAAAACACAGACAACACCTGGACCAAGAGGAAAAATGAAGGCCTATACAGAAATACCGAAAAAATTACAGACACAATGAGAAAAAGTAGACTGAAATTTTATGGACACCTAAAAAGAATGAATGAGAATAAACTCACCAAGAAAATATTCAACTACATCGCAAAATTGAAATGCACAACAGGATGGATGGTAGAGACCAGGAAAGTTACAGAAAAAGTTGGGATAACAGAAGAATTGTTCAACAACAGAGAAAGCATCACGCGACTGATCGACAACGCAAGATTTCCGGAGGACCAACCGAAACCAAGATCCAAGAGTGTGAGGACTGAAGAACAGAGACGAGTAGCTGGAGAAGAATGTTCTGCGAAGTTCTGGAAAGGAAGAACGATGAAAACAAATCAGAAGTCTTGAGTTCATTGCCGTCCACAGATGGCCAAATTCATATAAAAAACACCGTATTGCACCGCATTTTTCTGTTGTCACATAGTTTCTGATATTTCCGCCAGAATGTGCGACCAGTCTAACATGAATAATTGATGATTTGTCCGAATAGTTTCAACAAGTACACGATAAGTACACATCACTACTAGTACGCAGATGTACATACCTACTAGTATATACTGACTATCCAGAAACAGTCTTAGTATCGATAAGCACAGCAAATTATGTGTCAATTACCGAGCTTACATCAAGGTTTTTTCTTTGATGCTGTTATGAATTTGTGGTACTTCCCATTTTCATTTTACCACTCATTGTATTTCTTGTTTTATATTGTTAAGATAACATGACACAATCGACGACTTTAAAGTGGTAAAAAAACGCACAGACCAACTAAAAACAAGCTTTTGTTGCAATCGAATGTATTTTTTAAATTGGGAAATTATCAAGACATTCTAATGTTATAAAAAAATCAGGTAGAATTTCAGAATTAATAACAGGAAGAAATAGCTATTAGACGTAAATAGCTTTGGTTTTCATATATATTTTCACTTTGTTCAATTTTAGGGCAACTGGATACGTCTTACGGCAACTGGATACGTCTTACGGCAACTGGATACGTCTTACGGCAGAAATTACAGGCTGTACTTCGTAAATCGGGTTCACCTTAGCTGTTTCAGTGAATTTATTTTATATTGTTTAACACACTGACATGCATTCCCAGAGCCTTATGTTTTCCTACTATGGCCTATTGCAATTTCCAGTAGGCAGTATTTTATCAATTCGAAATTTCTTTACTATCGAATAGTTTGTTAAAATAATTGCATAGTTTATACTTATTTCCAGTTGAGTGTAAATATTTGTAAAACAATGGAGGTGGAAATAAAATGATAACAAATCCATGGCGCATTCAGACGCTTATTTCTTACAAATTACCTGGAGGACTAAAGGTGTTACAAAACGATGGGGAAAACATATCAAGATGACAATAAACCAGACAAATCAAAAGCTGACTGATCTAGAAAAGTATATCTTTAGGTTAACGCTCCTCATCGGAAATTTTTCTGTTGGATTAAAGTGTTTTGTTCACAAGCGAATCAATATGGGTTGGGCTCTCTTTGTGCTCTGCACGTAAGAATATCACGAAAGATAAACCAATTATTCTAGTACAGATATTCTTCCTTCGTTTCCCATACAATTATCTCTCACATTATTCACTCACAACAGTACATAATACACGTTTACCCAAGGCTGGTATCATATTACTCATGCCCAAAAATCTCTGATGAAATTCAAATTGTTTAGTACAGGACAGATGATTCTGAATGTCTTTTACAATTTATGGAAGTGAAACAAATGTGAAAACTTAACATCTTCTCAATATAATAGCTTTTTTCTTTTCATAGCAGCTTGGGTAGAAATAACTTTCAATATGTGAGTTTCGAAACTATACCCTCTTAGGCCGCACAATAAATTGAACATCAGTGTTCGAAGAAAAAATGCTTGGAAAATTATTTTATTCATTAAGTAATGCTAAGTTTTGAAAATAAGGTATTGTAACATTAAAGAGTTTAATAAGTTTATTTATTTATTTTTGTGCACTATGGTGAGAAATAATCCGGAGCAGTTTTGCTTGAGGCACGCTCCCGTAGAGATAGTAGCACTAGAAGCTGTTTTGATTAGGTGAAACAAAATAAAGATGGGCGTAATCCGAGGTGATATCTTGAGACCCAAAACGATAGCAAAGTGAATACATTATTAACTCGTATACTTAAAGCATTTGAAATCAATGTGAACTGAATGAAGTCAACAGGCCTATGGCAATGTGTGGAAAATAGCTTGGCTACTAAGAATTCGTGAATGCTATATTTTTGAATCTAATTTAAAAAAGAAAAGGTAAACATGGAAAGTACATACACATAGAGGGAGAAAAACGTGTTCCTAGAGCTTACCTATTACTATTCCCCAACCATTTTATTTTTGTAAGGTCCATACTCTTTCCATCACTAGATAAAATTGCATCTATCATTTATGCCGTCCTGCCCATGTTTTAGGGCACTTTGGAAAAAGAAAGTAGTTTTTTTTTACGTATGCATACACATATACATACTTCACTACTGTTAGGTACATACGGGGAGACAATTTCAGGCTGTTTTGTTCAGCGAATATCCCTGTTCGCTCTCCGCCTACTGAGGATTCGTGTTCGACACCACAAGGCAAAAGAATAAGAAGAATTTTTTTTCGATGATACAAATAACATGGCTTTATTTAATGTTCGAAGTTACTTCAAGCTTTTATGAAGCCCTGCTAAATATATATGTTCGGGTTACTCGTTACGTATCCTTCCGACCGGTGGAAAGAAACGTAATGAAGTATGAAGAAAAAGCTGAAGAGAAACCAACGCACTGCATGCATTTCTGCGCTACACAATCAAAAATAAATATAAAAAAAAAAAAACAACAATGATAAATATTCCAATATTACATTCCTGAAATTTTAAATAAGGCAGTAAGGAACGTTTACTCCACAAATAAAGCCAAAACCGCAATAAAATATTTAATTCTAGCCATTACCCGGGCACAATTAACTCTGGTTTAAATACACGTACATATTAACGATGTAATAAATATTATAATTAATAAACAATTTATTAAAAAATACATAGTTAACTAAACATGTAATATTGAAGGGGGCGAGATGGAGAGATTTGGGTGGCACTTAGCATCGAGGTGAAATGAGAATGGAGTAGCGCCGCAATGCAATGGGCAGAGAAGTTGAAGATCACCGAGAAAATGCACCGGCCTACAGTAACGTAAGCCACATTTGACCCTGTTAGTCGTTGACGTGCGGGAGGCGAGCGAGTGTTTCAAAGATTGCGCCACAGCGGTCCCTCATTGTGACCTTACACACGCGAGGACTACACCACCGCGGTCCCTCACGCAGACCTTAAACAACCGAGGACTGATCCACCGCGGTCCCTCATTGTGACCCTTCACAGGCGAGGACTGCTCCACCGCGGTCCCTCATGCAGACCCTACACAAGTGAGGACCGATCCACAGCGGTCCCTCATGCAGACCCTACCCAGGCGAGGACTGCTCCACCGCGGTCCCTCATGCAGACCCTACACAGGCGAGGACTGCTCCACCGCGATCCCTCATGCAGACCCTACACAGGCGAGGACTGCGCCACCTTGGACCCTCATGCAGACCTTAAACAACTGAAGACTGAGCCACCGCGGTCCCTCATGCAGACCCTACACAAGTGAGGACCGATCCACAGCGGTCCCTCATTCTGACACTACACAGACGAGGACTGCTCCACCGCGGTCCCTCATGCAGACCTTAAACAACCGAAGACTGAGCCACCGCGGTCCCTCATGCAGACCCTACACAAGTGAGGACCGATCCACAGCGGTCCCTCATTCTGACACTATACAGGCGAGGACTGCGCCACCTTGGACCCTCATGCAGACCTTAAACAACCGAAGACTGCTCCACCGCGGTCCCTCATGCAGACCCTACACAGGCGAGGACTGCTCCACCGCGGTCCCTCATGCAGACCCTACACAGGCGAGGACTGCTCCACCGCAGTCCCTCATGCAGACCCTACATAAGCTGGACTATTAGCTGTGGGGACATATTAACAGTGTGGCGTAATTATGCTACGCAGGTTAACGACATCAACTACTTGGAACAGCGTATCAATAACACCCGTGCAGCTGTTCGACTTGCACCAGGTAGATTGGAGTGGCTTCGTCAGTCCATGATGAGGCATTGCGACACATGTATTGCTGCCCATGGAGGACACTTCCAGCATCGCCTGTTATGTCGCCAATGTCCTTCTTGTAACCCAATGACAACGCGTTGTAGGGCATTGTTCATAGGAATATTTTTGGTTTGTTCTGATCCCACGTATCACCATCCGAAGTTTGTTACAATAGTTTAGACACATTCTGTATTTACAACGCATTATTTTATAAAATATATAACATATAACATATAAAATTGTTTATGTAGTTCAATGTTTATAATTAATTTGAAGTCTTTAATTCTTGCTTTATAATTCAACATCAGTTATACGCATCCCACACTAAGGTTTTGTGAAATATATACACTAATTTATTTGTAGTGTTACAAAAATATATGTGAGAACTAGTTTCCAAATGAATCATTATAAAATACAAATTAAAAAAATTACAGTGTGGGAGATCGTGGGTTCGGACCCCGGTCAAGGTAGGCTATCTGCGCGTGTGTCAATATTAGTTGTAAGTTCAATTTAAGCGTATGAGTTGACCTCTAACTGGCCTAGCATAAAGCAGCTAAAAAAATTCGTAAAATTATATGTTGAAAATAACCTTCATCAGTTATCAGCCGCAATAACAAAATAAATATGCCTTTACTTCAGATGTATTTATTATCTACTGATAACAAGTTAGGCACTCTTTATTTTGAAAATATACCTCAAACAATTTTGAGGTGGCCTATGCATACCTACTGTAAAATAAGTACGATTTTGATCCCCTAATTATACTGGGCATGACATCTTTACAAAAATATATTTCGTAACTACATCAAAACTTTGTTTGCTTGGAGAGGAGGCTAGCGTCCACCGTAAAAAAAATAATTATCATTTACCTTCGTAAACGGCAATGGAATATTTTAAGCTATACATAGTTTGGAACATTTACCATGCATTAGAATCAAATGTATAAATGATAGTTGACTGTCAGGAACTTCAGGCATTGCTGCTTTCACCCATTTGTTGGTCCAGGGAAGCTGTCGGGAACGTATAGATAAACACATTAACTTTCAGGTGTTTTCTTTTCATTGTTGGAAAGTGTTAAAAAATCTGAAATTAAATATAAAAAATGTTATTCTGACGACAGTTTCAGGATGCTCGCCTCAAGTAAAAATCGCGTTTTTTTTTTGCTCGTCCAGAGGAACGATTTTTGTAATGTGTGCGTGAATCGCGACGATGGTTGGATGGAGGAGGGTTGAGGGGTGGGCGGGTTGGAATTGCACGTCCCTCCCTGGCGGCGACAGATAACACCGGCCTCAGGTGACGCCTACTGCCCTTTTACACGCTCGAATTTGCATAACCGCTTTAAAAAGCGGGAAACGTGGCGTCCTATTAGCGCGGGTGGGTCTGGAAGCCCCCCCCCCCCTCACCACCTCCCTGGTCAAACCCTCTACAGTTGTGGTTTGGACGATCGTCAGAATCCCTCTGGTCCAGGCCGGGAATATCGCCACACACACATAGCAAGTGACATAAAGAGACGAAGCTCAATACTATTTTGGTGGGCCCTTATTTTCCTCTATGTTTGGGCTATTAGGTAGAATTTCCTGCCAACCGTACGACTCTTAAACACAATTATTTCTCTTTTATGATTAAATACTGTACTCACAAACGTTAACATGGAACTAAATGTGTGGTTAACAATTGATGGTAGAGAATACATAGATTGGCTACTCTATTAACTGCATAATCGTTTATTAAGATGCTAATTGTACATATTTATTTCTTTTAAAAAGGCATCGTCGCTGATATCAATAACTCTTGTGCCATTTATTCTTAGGCAATCAGCATTTGGAAATTCAATAAAGCTCAATACAATTCCTGCGATTGATTGTAAACAACTACGCTTTCTCCAACCTTGAACATAACGGAAACAAAACAAGTGAACAACTCAACGCTCCGGCGCTGACAGTCCATGCCATGCCTACGTAAAAATTATGTATTTTATGAATAATGATGAGAATAATTAAACTTAATTTACTTGTGAGTTAAGTATAGTTAAAAATAAAATTATAATGTTTATAAAATATACAGCTTTCTTTATTAAAGAACATTAGTTTCATGTCTTCAACAGTTGGGGAAGTCATTCTATTCTATAATTAAGTGGTCGACGAAATCCCAGTAGAACTTCGACCCTCTGGCCACAGAGATACAGACCATCCATAGTTATTTGCAACTTATCTGAAGCTAGTCCTGCTGAAATTCTCCTTCCAGGATAGTCCTCTGCTTCGTGCAAACAAAGCTTAACTAGGTCTAGATAATTACTTCAGAGCAACAACGAACCGCATTCGTGCGCAATAAGTGCAATCATATTTTACATTAGAACAATTTATCATTAGGCATCACCAATACGCCTATTTTCTCCCTATTTGCTTCATATTAATTACAAATGAATGATAACAATTTATTGATACAACATAAATAAAATTTAATTTTAACCTAAATTAATGCATTTTTATATAAACACAAGTACGAAATGTTTGTGATACATGACATATTTCGTAAACAACCAATCTCGTAGAAAGTGGAGTTGTTTTTCAAAGGTTTGATGTTAAAAAGTCAATACAAAGTAAAGCCAGCGTGGTATACCCCGCCAGATTTACTTGTTGATCCTTCTTCTTGATAATATATAATTTTTTTCCGCAGGAAGGTACTTGTAATTTTATAAGGAAACACCATGGGTAATCTATTGCCGAAAGAACATTTTGTAGGACTAAATTAAGTTTTCTTATTGCAAAAAATTCAACAACCTATTAAGTAGAAGATTTACAAGTCGTATTTTTTGTAAAACTACATATTATGGACTTGTATTTCAACTTATACGTCTAAGAATTGAATATATATTATACATAGGCTATACATAATATTTATATTTGAATTACATTTATAAAACAGCTTTGGAAGTAGCGAGACTTAACTGAGATTCTCCGTTTTTGCAAACACAAGAGTAATAACATAAGGCCACTTTGTCTTTCAATATTTCGATTTTCTTTGATGGTATAATACAGATAGGCTACGTGTTAACTTGGGCTCGGTTATTGCTTGGTAAGAACTGAACCTAATGGTCTAGAGAATTACTGCACTTCAGAATGACAGAAGTCTACAGGCGGATTGCACATTTTCATTGTTTCAGATTCGTTACTAAAGAAAAAAATTTGCCTCGGACAACAGCTATTGGTAATACATAGGCTATATCCAAGAAATTATTTCAGTTTGTTCTTCAGAAAGTAATGTTCTACACTAGAAAAAACACTACAAGATTTTCTTTTCGATTTCAATTCCATTACATGTTTTGAAGGTAACAGATGTATTTTCCACTGCTCATGACAAAGGAACAGAATAGCAGTTTTAGTCTCTCACTTGACTGTGCTAAATTTGCTTTCTAAGAAGGTATTTCCTAGTGCCTTTATCGCCACGCTGTTTACTCAGAAATAATACACAAAGCACGTTAGATAGGAAAGTACGTAACTGGAGTCTTACTTGGAAGAGGGACGTAAATAACTTAGCGTGAGGTATACTACGCCGTTAAGTTCAGTGGCAGGCAAGACAGAGAGGTTTACAAGACCATCAACTGTTTAGGGTGCGGTATAAAAAAAGGGAATAGGCCTATAATGAATGGTTAGTGAATAAAGTGTTGTTTTTCCCACTTAGGTTCCTTTTCAATTATAGGCTGTTCACGGTAAAATCAACACTTTTGAAAGCCCTGCTTAAGATCTACGTGTATGAACGTTATATGTTCCTCCGCCTTATGTAAAATTAACAATGTTAAGAGCCTCATCACTTTATTCGTGCGTTGGTCAAGTGAAACTGTATAATCATTAGAAAAGGAAATACTTTACAAATCTGCTAATTTTCCCACTTCTGTGCAAGAAAAAAAACAGAAAGCTAAAGGAATAATTTTATGCTATCACAAATGGTTACCTGACACATTTTATTCGACGTTAAGACCTGGAACTACTTTCCATCCTTCGTTACCAACTTTACTGGGCGAATGTCACTCAGTGCGCCCATTAAAACACATGCATGCAGGGGCAGTGACTTTTTTTAAAGATTCATTTCTAAAGTTCTCACTTTATCGTGAACAGCTTTTACAAAATTTCATCAGGTACCACGCCCACAGTTAATTTATGCAAACCGTTTAGTATTAAACTATTGTACAAACTACTAGAAAGTGACTGCTCGTAGTTGAATGTTGTGTGACAGGATGGGCGCCAGTTTCTGGAACGTGCTGACTTCAACACGAAAGCAAAACCGATGGAACTTTTGGCACTCACTTTCTTGCAAATGAGGTGAGACATTCCTGGCGAAAAAATAATCTATATACAACAAAAAAATAAAGTTCAGTAAATACAGTAAAATTATTACCAGTTCCATTCTTTGTAAATAGATTGTCTCAAATGCGTATTTCCCATACTTTCAGTTAACAGAACGTTGCTTTCGTGTATTAAACATATTATCTCGAACTATTTTCAATTAGCACCTACTTCCATCAGTTGAAAATATAATGTGGAGCGCTTAAGCTTTGCTGCGTAGGCCATATTGAATCAGTGTTTACTCCAGCAAACAAGTATTTACTTTCTGGCCGAATGATTAGCAGTTTTGTTTCGTAATACAACCGCCGAACTCTTAAGTGTACGTTCCCCGTTAACGCCAAACTGCAATCAGCAGTTAACTCAGGTTACAACTTTTTCTCTGAACCCATTCCATTCGCTATATAATAACGTATACTTCCTACACTAAAAAATACTTTCAAATCTTTCTGTATAGCAAGGAAAAAGATTTACTTGATGCTGTTTTGTTTACAGTAACAACATCGTCCATTATTTTCAAGCAGAGGTCAAAGAAACTTAGATTTGCTAATATCAAATTTTCTCTTCATACGTATTCGTTTTATGGTAATATTGATTGTCTTTGGAGCGAAGATAAAAATTTATTTGAACTTATTTCGTTTACAATAAAGCAAGGGAAAATGTGAAGTGCTATTAGAACTGTTCTTTGGTACATTAACTTACTAAATGTTATGTTATCAAATAACGATTCCTTAGATTATCGACGTATTGGTTTAACCTTCAAAATACTGTAACTTATTTTGCTACAAACAATACTGTAGCAGTGCTATTGTTACGACAATGCAAAGTTATCATTGCTATTATCAGATGCTAGATCAAACGAAATTTTTATTTGTGGCGAACCTACTTTGCAGTGGTTCAAATTTAACTGAAATATTCTTTGCGGCAAGAATAATATGTTGTGCAAAAAAAGTGTTTTCAGAGTGCACAACTGTACAGAAGTTCAGTTTATATATGTTCACATTATTTTTGCAGTCTTATCCGCAATTTTAACAAGTCGTAGTGTAAGAAAAATCTATTCTAAAGCTTTTATTAATTGAAGTCTTAAAAAGTTACGTTACTATAAATTTTTGTGCGTCTTTTTCGAGTAGTTGTCACCCCTCTCTTTGTTGAGACTCTGGACGAATTTTCACTAAAATAGTAACATAACGACCTCACATCATGAGAGAAATTACTTCATACATACATACAACAACATAATGCAATGCGTAAACAGGCCCTATTACATGCACGTTCGCGGAACTAAGCTGTTATGATGGCTAAAACCATTATTTCAGTTTCGGATACGCGCGAATTAACGGTTGGTAAAGGGGAAAAAAGGAAAAGGGACCAGGAAATCACACTTGGATAAAACTGGCTCACGGACGGAGAGTTTATATTCTGCCGGGAAAATACTGTATTAACCTACTTCTCCCTAAATCGACTGCACACTATGGTTCTGTGATCACTACGAAATATTTTGTCAACGTAAGCTTGTATTTACAATGAGTTTCGCTGAATAAAGTGAAGTCTGTTTGACGCAACAAAATTAATTATTTGTATATGGAAAATTAAATACATTTTTTTTTTGCTGAAACGAAATTGTTTTGTTGTTCATATTTGATGGTAAATGATTAAGTGAAATATTTCTAAATACTCCATTGCTACACTATGTTGTATACCAATGGAGTATATTCGAAATATTTAACTTAAACTTGTAAGATTTGGTGGGTTAAACCAAAGATGTGTATCGTTCTACGTACATTTATCAGTTTCGTCGGTAATCATTAAAAAGAAAGTACAACCGAATTTTGAACATTGAACGTCCAAATGCAGTGTCTTAGCAACACACACACACACACACACACACACACACACACACACATATATATTGTTAGAATTGTTTAATTGGGATTCTTTATACATTTATTAATCATCAATAAACTGACAAACACTGTCAGTATCCTAATTGACGTGAAAATTACAAACAAACTCTTGGGCCGTTTTTTGGATGAAGGTAATAAAATTACCTGATTATCCTACAGCTAACCAAATAAATACCGTTTCTAGGACAAGCTGTATTTGTTGCAGCAACACCTTCTGTAATAATAGAAACCAGATTTTTCCAGGTACTCAAATATTTTATTCGCTTCAAACGAAATATTTATTTGACACTACCATAGCAATTATGATGTTTACGGTAACCAGACCGATTTGTTAAATGTGGTTCTAAAATAATAGTGTGTACTAAATAGGCTTACATATAATGGTGTTGGACAAACCAAATGACTATTTGGATACACGAATTATTTTTGTATGATTTATGTGGTTCAAAGGAACGAATGTAGATGTTTGGGTCAACAGTAGATTAACTGAGTGAACAAAATATTATTCTTTGTAAACAACTACTTTTCAAGCAAATTTATGTGATATCTGAAACAAAATCTTCCTTTCTTTCGGTGTAGCGAGAAGTTGTAAGTTATTGATTTACAATTCTATTATAATTATTCCTAATAAATAACAGACAGTTTCAGGTATAATTTTCTTGAATTTTCGCAGTGTCCTGAGTGACACATATCCAGACTTTGGCGGTTGTATTCTGATGCAGAATATTGATAAATGTATTACAAAGGGACAGTGATTGTTGTATCAAGAAATATTATTGGTTTGTTTCTAAGTGATTTGAATAGTACTTTGGGAAATGTTAAGAGATATATGTCGGAATCACATTTATTACGGAGAGGCAAACGATTAGAAAAAAAAAATAGTAGCGAAACAAAGAGATCATACAGAAGCAAAAACCACCAAACGAAGTTGAGTACACCAGATGTGCAGAAAAAAAGAGGAGAAAGTAATAGTTATCAGTACGTTCTCAAGAACCGGAATGGATAGTAGGCCTATTTACTGCTGATAAAACAGAGACAACAGTCCGTAATTTTCGTGAAAGATTATATTTGCAAGAAAAATGAGTCACTGCATGTTATTTCGCGTGCCTTAAAGATTATTATTCGTTATTATGTCGGTGTTATGCTTCACAGCGACTGAACTTGGTGGTTCCGTAAGTGATGAAGTTACGTGGCCGTAAGCTAAGCAGCTTCTTTTAGTCATGTTCTGTATAGCTTACTGGTACATGAAAGCACTACTGTTTCCCACAAATTATGTCGGATTTTGGTGTGTTCATTGTATGTGTAGTCCATACGTGGCTACCTCACCTTTTTGAACCAAAGCTTTGAAAAATCACCCCATGTGTGGCGTGTTTGGTTGTCTCCTAAATATGTTATCATCACAAGCGTCTTATAATCCCCTCAATATAAAACTATCTTAGTTTTTGTTAAGTTTAAATTTTACTTATATTTTCTATATAAACTCTAATATTTCATTAATTAATAATGTAAATAAAACCAAGGAGAGTACACGTGTTTTGGTAATACTTAGTTCCCATGCTAAATGTTATTAAATTAAGGGCGCACAAATGCAGTGCGCTGCCACTTTGGTGTAATTTTCTACACTCGGTTAAGCTTTGTTTGCATGAGCCGGTTAAACGGCCTTGAAACAGAACTTCAGCAGGGCTTCAGAAAACTTGGAAGCAACCGCGTATTGCCAATATGACGATTAACCCCGAATCTACAGTTTCAATGACGAAATTTCCCAACGAAAATTTTGTTTACTTAATAATTAGTTAAAATTATGAATTTTTTGTGTTTAAAAAATTAAACTGCGTAATAAAAACAATTAGTAACAAAATTGTAAAAGGATTTTAAAATATTGGCTCCCGTTTGAGTACAAAAAATAAATTCTCGCAAAAGCTGTAGAAATGAAGGATCGTGGCCTTAACTTCTGAGTCAGTAAAATATACACAATGTGTTTATTTTTTACAAGGCAATAATTATTTAAAAGGTGGTTAAAAGATAAAAAATGGCTGAAAGAAAAAAGTAACTAGGGCCTAAAAAGTGCTCACTCTACCGTGAACGACCTATACAAAGAAACTATCACATTCGTGAAGAGCAAGTGAGAACTGATCAACATTCGTGAAGAGCAAGTATTAATGAGAACTGATCAACATTCGTGAAGAGCAAGTATTAACGAGAACTGATCAACATTCGTGAAGAGCAAGTATTAACGAGAACTGATCAACATTCGTGAAGAGCAAGTATTAACGAGAACTGATCAACATTCGTGAAGAGCAAGTATTAACGAGAACTGATCAACATTCGTGAAGAGCAAGTATTAACGAGAGCTGATCAACATTCGTGAAGAGCAAGTATTAACGAGAACTGATCAACATTCGTGAAGAGCAAGTATTAATGAGAACTGATCAACATTCGTGAAGAGCAAGTATTAATGAGAACTGATCAACATTCGTGAAGAGCAAGTATTAATGAGAACTGATCAACATTCGTGAAGAGCAAGTATTAACGAGAACTGATCAACATTCGTGAAGAGCAAGTATTATAGAGAGCTGATCAACATTCGTGAAGAGCAAGTATTAATGAGAACTGATTAACATTCGTGAAGAGCAAGTATTAATGAGAACTGATCAACATTCGTGAAGAGCAAGTATTAACGAGAACTGATCAACATTCGTGAAGAGCAAGTATTAACGAGAACTGATCAACATTCGTGAAGAGCAAGTATTAACGAGAACTGATCAACATTCGTGAAGAGCAAGTATTAACGAGAACTGATCAACATTCGTTAATATAAGAGTAATAACTTACTTTGAATGGCGTAAACGGCAAATCGTATTCTCGTCTATTTCTTTTCTCAGACTAAAGGCCGTTTTTAAAACATTTTAAATACAGCCAGGTATATGAAGAAGGTAGGTAGGAAGTTGGGATTAATGTCCTGTCGACAGTGAGGTGATTGGAGCCAGGCATGTTGCTGAGGGGGGAGCGGTTGAGGGAGGAATGGGAAGGAATCGGCAATGACCTTTTGTTAAGTAACAATCCCAGCATCCGCCTATAAAGATGTTAGTGTTGCATTAGGATATGAATGTAGAAATGGGAAAACTGACACACGTTGAGTTATTTCGTTTACCATAGTATCTATAGTATCTCTTAACATCGGGGTCTTGAGATCCGATAAGAATGGAGTGAGGTGAGTGTGGATACGCTCCGGAATGCAAGGGCGGGGGAAACCTGCCGTCCAGCGGCATCGACCGGCACGATTCCCACTTGCGAAAATCTGTGAGTGACCCGGTCGTGGATTGAATCCGATTCGCCCAAGTGAGAGGAGAGCAGTCTAACCGCTCAGCCACCGCGGCCCCTTTCCTTCCTGGAGGCTGGAGTCCTTGATCTGCCATTGATTTAGTTTTATTTATAGAGATGTCAAAGTTAGCTTTTTCCTTTCTGTAAGATTTAAGTCGGAGGTGGACTTATACAGAAAAATCCATCGAACACCAACAGATATGCCGCACATTTAGTGTATTGGCTCGAGCTAGCGATTTTTCACGAAAAAATATAAGTATACGGTAGACTTCAATACTATAAGCACTCAACAGCAGTTTGTCAATTGCCATTGGTCGCTGTCTGCTTGAGAAGCAGTTTTCATATTTGGTCGAGCCACTCACATCTCGGCAACATCGGCATGGCTCCTACGTGATTCGTGTGCAGACAGTTAACACGTGTCTGAAAGTAATTCAGACTACCAAGATGGGTAAACAACCCTACAGTGTTAAGAAATATAACTTGTCTTGAAATATTTTCTGTAAATTTTACCACCCCTAGATGGCTAGAGACCTGCGAATTTCGCATTATTATATTGGGACATATTAAACACGAAACACGTGGACCTTTTTAATACGTTTGTCATTGGACCATACTTTATGGACACGCCTCGGGGTAACTCTGCGCCAGTAAATGTACACTTCACAGTCGTGTGCCCCAATCACGTGCAGCTCAGTCAGAAAGGGCGTGGCTTCACGTCTACGCAGCAGCCAATGGAGGAACGACGCTGGCTCCAGTACAGACAGTACTGTCAAGTTTAGTCCGATGCCAAATAATAACGTGAATTTCGCAGGTCGCTAGTAATCGCGTACAGTTTGGCAGGACTGCTGGACGGCTGGTTGTGGTGTGAAAGTGTCGACAGAATGGAATTTGGGGGGGGGGGGGGGCGTGCAACTGGGTAAAGCGGTGTTGGCGCACTACGCACCTACGCTACATCACACGCACGCCTAACTGGCGAGTGGCTGAGCTGTAACCACTGAGATCCCGCACGCCATAGCCAAATCGATCGTCCTGCGATCCATACCCTCCCACCCACCTCATCCCGATCACTTCCAACACTCTGTATAGTCCGTGCGTGGTTACTTTCTACTTCCCTGAGGCCCTGCTCAAGTTCTACTTCCACGATATTCCTCCGCGGCATGCAAACTAAGCTGTAACCAAGCCTATCAAATTACACTCGAGGGACAACGAGCCACATTTGTGCGCACTCAGTGTAATCATATTTTGCATCAGAACTATGTCTTATTGGGCGTTACCAACACATGTATGTTCCGCCTATTTTTATTTTTATGAATTACAAATGAACTGCTATAATTTATATACAAAATAGAAGTAGTAGTTCATTTTAAAACAAAAATGAGATACTTTTCTGTTAAAAGAAGTATAAAACGCATGTATAACATTAAATATTTAGGAAACAACCAACCCCATTATACATTAAGTGATTTTAAAAAAAGATGTACCGTTAAAAGCGAACCACTGCAAATTAGATTTATTTCAAACAAATTATTTGTTCGCTCTAATTTATTAATGGCAATGATAACATAGTATTATTGTTACAATAGTTCAGCAGTATTCTTTGTGATAAATTCAGTTACTGTAATTTGAAGGTTAAACGATTATGTCGGTTATCTAAGGAATATGTTATTTGTTATTGTAGCATTTAGAAATTTTCGTTAGGTACTAAAAAGTTTAAAGAACGAAAGAAAAATGTTAATATCACTCAACCATATTCTTCGGTGAATAGCAACATTTCTTTACTTTAAACAAAACAAGCTCAAGGGAATTTTTTTATTTGCTACAAAGAAAATTAATATCGCCACTAAATAAAAATGTATGAAGAGAAATTGTTATACAAAGAGCTTTGTGCGTTATTTTTTACAGTACATATTTGATTGATTTAGGGCCTTGCCGTTGTTTGTATGTCATAATACTGATCACCAAGCCACTCGCCGGTTGAGTGGGTAAGTTTTGTCTTAATCACTGCCGCCTAGCTGACGTTGGTTTTCTATCACACCGGTTCACTTATATCTCTCCTTCAGTCGGTTATTTCATTTACGTTTCATTTATCGTCCCATCTTTAATTACGACGAGAGCACTCGACAGATAATTTGTAAACATGTCGTATCAGATGAGTGCATGAGTAATCAAACGTAAGCAGAACAAATCGTCATTAGTAATATTTACGCAGATATTGCTTTTGAGCCACTAAGGTCTTCTACCTAGTTAGTTTACATGTTATAGGCTATAAAATCACGTTATTCTAACATATCGTAAAGGATTTTACTTACAGTGGTGATTTGTAATCGTACCAGCATTCTCCATCAACTTTAAAGTTGCATGCTACACAAATTAACTTTTCACAGACTGTAGCTTTCGTATAACGCTACAATGGGAATCACAATAAAATAGAAAAAAAAAAATAGACACGAAAAGAATTTTGGAATATAGGTCTGTTTACCGTTCATGTTAATAAAACCAATTTGAAATCAGCATTTGAAATCATTCGTTGCTCTCAGCCTTTTCGCGGTTTCTTCACAATTTTTAAATCCAACCGTTGAAAAATACCCCAATGTATGGCGTGTTTGGTTCTTTCCTAAATATGTCACGTATCATAATCGTTTTATGCTTATGCTAACGTAAAAGGGATACGTGATACAAACGAAAACTGGGAGAAAGCTGGCGTGTTGGTGACGCCTAGTAAGAAATAGTTTTCATGTAAAGTATTACTACAGGCTATTCACGGTAAAGTGAGCACTTTAAAAGCCCTCTCATGTGGATTAATAGTCAATAAATACATTTTGTTTTAGCCTTAGACGAAGTTTCCCAGTGCGATGGAATATACGAACTATGATTATTACTTACATGGCTATATTTATTAAAAAAAAAAAGGAAACTAAAGGATAAAAAAATGGCTGAAAAGAAAAAGTAGCTAGGGCTTCGAAAGTGCTCACTTTACCGTGAACAGCATATAGACTCAGTTAAGCTTTGTTTACACGAGGCGGAGGAATATCCTGGAAGTAGGACTTGAGCAGGCCAGGCTTCAGAAAAGTTGGAAGTAACGGTGAATGGACTATATTGTACGGATGGACAAACTTGGGATGGTTCAGTTGAAACTAGCAGCGACGTAGAAACATAATTACATGCATTAACGTACTAGAAGTTTGACCCTAATATTTATACACACTGATATAGTTTCTTTAGGTTTCTTTTCCTTTTATCCAAATACAATTTAGAATTGGCGATTTAGTAACACAATAGCCTACGTTCCTCGCCATTTCACATTTTTATGTTTTCGCGCATGAATGTCGGTAATCGGATTCACGGAAGGACACCAAATCGGGAAAAATTTATAAACTTAGCAAAGTTTTCAAAACTACTCGGTTATCCCGAACAGTCTGGGTATACGTAGAATAAATATTAACCCCAGTAGAAACTTTTGGTTGGAACAAATTTGGCCCAAGTTTTATACTGCAAGGTTGAGCCAACGTTGAAAAAATAACTTTCGCTGAACACCAAAATGACATGATGCCAAACAATTCCAGTTCATTTATCGACCAATAGTTTACTGATATTTTCCAACATTTCTAAAGTTTTGGCAAGACGTGTATCATATAAGTAACGCCAACCAACCATCTACACTGTCAGAATTGTTTTGAATAGATTTTCTACCCTCTAGTTTAAAAAATGGCAAAACATTTGCTTGAATGAATGTTTTTTACTACGTGGGTAAAGAACACTCTACACAACTTATAATTCGAAAATACATGTGTTGGCCGGGCTTCCTGAGAAAATTCGAGCTACGTGACTTTTTACTTCAGTATGCTATATATTGTATAATCCGTTTCCATGTTCCGAGGTAAAAAATTTGAAGGGCAGTATAGGCCTACGTTTTCATTACAGTTAATATCGTGTTACATTATATCACTTAACGCATTCACATTTAAGATTATCACTACTTTAAAACTGTATCTAGCAGTCATGGTATGATAAATAAACTTATTTATTTTAGGTTATACCTTCAATTATCTTTCCAGTAGGCTTACTACATCTACATATAATTTTGCCGAGTCATTGCTCGGAATGTATAAATTGATGAGCTATGTAGCACAGTTATATTTTCTTACACGTGCTTGAAACCGTAAACAATATAGGAAACTGGCGTGTATCGACACTTGCCAGTTTCTATTTTAACATAACATATATAGGTATCAGTTAGCCCAACATTCCAATCCAACCTAACGTGTACAACAGCCATAGAGAATCATAGCGGGCCCATCTATAGCAGTCACATCGAACTAATCTTGTAAGTTTTGTATTAAAAAAAATGTGGGTTTTTAAATTTGACTGTAAATTGTTTAGACAGTTCGTATTATACATTTTTTTTAGTTGAATAAAAATAAAATAAAATTTTATTCGGTTTTCACTTTTGAAAATTTTTTTTTTCTGGGTTTCACGGGTTCCTTCAGAGGCCACGAATACAAACGTGGTCTTCACCTCCTCTGAAGGGGCCGCGGTGGTGTAGTGGCTAGACTACTCGCCTTCCACCTAGGCGAACCAGGTTCGAATCCCGGCGGGGTCACTCTCGGATTTTCGCATGTGAATGGAATAGTGCTAGACGATACCGCTGGTCGGTGGGTTTTCTGGGGGATCTCCCGTTTCCCCATCCTTTCATTCCGACACCCTGATCGGCTGTCAAGACTTCGATTTTAAGATCCTTTCAAATCTCTACACTCTCTCACTCCAACTAAATGCCAAACATGGGCCAATATAGTGCAGACCGGACACGTGATTGTCACGTGACATTCTCGGAGCCATATTGTAGACAGGACAGCGTGGTGCATGGAAGTGAAGTATCAGCAGGTACGTGTTAGCGGCGTGCTACATACGTCAGAGGTAGCCATGTATATGAGAGGAGATCCAGGTTCGAGCGGCGTAAATCTCGGGTGATGTAGAGCGCCGCAGATAAGATAATTAGCAGGCAACAAACAGGCACCTCTTCTTATTTTTCGGCAATAAAACAGTTCTCCTTTCTCCCGCGGCGGTGGCGCTCTCTGCCGCTTATCGCTACCTCTGACGTTTATTGCGCCGGCAACTGATAGCCGATTCTGTGGCTGATGTCATCTGCGCGGTCCCAGGCAGTTTGGTCTGCGAGTCACGAACATACGTCGGGTAGCACAACTGCTTTTCGCCGGTAGAAGGCAGTTTTAACGAGTTACACATCGTGGAACTGAGTGAGGTAGCCTCCATTCTAGGAGTAACAGAGAGGGTCGGTTCGCAATTTAAAAAAAAAATTACAAGTACAGAACATATCATGTAACAGTAGAAGATTTAAACGACATGAATTATTACGCGTAATTGATTAACAATTGAATACTTATGTATTATTTATATAGACTGTTCACGGTAAAATGAGAACTTTTGGAAGCCCTGCTTCAGATATACTTGTATAGACTGACTACACATTGTGTATTCTTCCACCTTATGTAAAATTAATATTGCCATGGGCCTCATCACCTTATTCATGCGTCGGTCAAATGAAACTGTGAAATTCGATGCATTCAAAAAATTGAAAACGAAAAAAATAATTTTAAGTTATCGCAAATGGTTACCTAACACTTTTTATTTGACGTTTAAATAAGGAACTGCTTTCCATCCATCGTTACCAACTTTACTGGGTGAATTTCACTCAGTGCGCCCGTTAAAATATGCGCATGCAGGAGCAGTGACTTTTTTCTAAGGTTCATTTCTAAAGTGCTCACTTTATTGTGAATAGCCTTTAAGCAATGAAATTTTGCACGAGTCTGACATACATACATACATACATAATTGTGATATTGTGTTGAACATTGGCAGTGATTTAAAATATTTAACATTTCTGCTTTTATTAAAAATATTTTTTACGACAAGAAATGTGTTGATAACCTTTAAAAATTTCTGCTTGTAAACTGCCACCTATTATTTCCTCTAAATTTAAGTCCTGCCAATTTCTTTCGTTTCTGCGGCATAACTATATTCCTCCGTTTTAAATAAACAACTTCGTTGAAAATTTTATGCTCTGCCGTGATTTGCCATAGTGCTGTGCACCTGCCTAAGAAACGAAATATAACCATTTATTTTTGTTCACTATGTCAGAACTGCCATTACACACGACCTGTTATGCGCAGTTGTGATCCAGAAGGTTCGAAGACAAGGGGCTCAACTCTTGTGCACACAACCTACGTTCTGTGCTTACTGATATGTCTTCAATCGCGAACCAAGCTTAACAAATACTGTTACTCCTACCCTGAAGATTGCGTTTGAAATATCCATCGAATCCTCGAGATTCTTTTTAATAATTATGAGCCAAGAGCATTCAGACAATGGCCGGGAAACCGGCAGTGTTGGCAGTTAATATACAAACCTGAATAGTTTTTAAAATGCCATTCGTAATACCTACAATAGTGTTATAGTACACTCACGGGTACTTCCAAACTTTTCTGAACTAGGCTACTGCTAAAGTTCTATTTCCAGAATACCCATAAACGAAGCTTTGAAAATGACACCAGAGAGTCAACGTACCGCATTCGTGCGCACTCTGTGTGATTATGTTTTGTATACAACTATTTCTTGCTAGGCATTACCAACACACTCGCTGTATTTTGTCCCTGTCTTCATTCATATTAGCTATAAACGAAACCATTAATATTATAAAATATTTTACTAAATTATACTTGTTAAATGTAAAAAATTAATCGATCGTTAGTGTCCGCATTTTTAACCAAATTTAAGCGCATTTCCATTCTGGATACTTCAGAAGCAGAATTTATCGTAAAATCTTCTTCAAGAAAGATTTTCATAGTATTTATTACCGTTACATTTAAGAAAATTGTAATGATAATGTTATCATATCAATTTTACAATTAACTTTATTTACGTCGGTTTCAGTCATAATTGTTTGCGACAAGGGGTCACACATAAATAAATTACAAATATTTTTTAGTGCATTTTTATTACATTTTCTTACATGCAATCATAGTAAATATTATGACGATCTTTCTTGAAGAAAATTTTATAGTAAATTCTGCTTTCTGAAGTATCCAGAATGGAAATGCGCTTAAATTTGGTTAAAAATGCGGACTCTACCGATCGATTAATTTTTTACTTTTAAAACGTACATTTTAGTAAAATATTTTACAGTATTGCAAAATATATACAGTCTTCTTTCATATATACAGTCTTCTTTCATATATGCAGTCTTCTTTCATATATACAGTCTTCTTTCATATATACAGTCTTCTTTCATATATACAGTCTTATTTTCTGCCAGTTTTCATGGTGTCTGTACTACCTTTTCTTATGAGTTTTTCTCGTTGTATAGTCGGGTGCCGTGTTCCACAGGCAGTTGGTTTACTTCAACCTAAATTTGAATACTTGAAAACTCATTTATAAATTGCTTAGTCAAGCACTATTAATTAGTAGAGACCTGAAGAATTGACGGATTCATTTTGAGATAAGCTAGAATTCAAAACATGTATGTTTAAATTACTTCAACCATTGGTCCACGCTGCGTTTGACACCTCTTGCAGAACGCTGGCCCAATCGTCGCCTTCCACTGTGACAGCAGACAACCAAAATGCCGTTGATATAGGCGTATTTGTATATAAGACTGTACAGTCTAGCCTGCAGCACATTGAACTCGCGAATTTTTCAGGTCTCTATTAATTAGACACGTCAAAAAAAGAAATTCAAGTATTGTTGAAAATATTGCGAATATATTGTGTTTACCATAGAACATTCTTCTGAGAAAAAAAAAAAAAACAACAAAATGGAAACATTTTAAGATGAAAGGTCGGAGTATAAATGGTGTCTTGTATTGGGGAAATTAGAAAATAAATGTAATTTAATAATTAGTTTATAAGTTACAAAAATACTGTCGCTGTATCCAACCTCAATTTAACCCTTTCAGTCACAGATAAATCTGTACCTTCAGGGGTTGCAAAAAACAATTTTTTTTGTAACTGTACTGTATTCGATAGGACACTTTTTCATACAGCGGGACCAATAAAAACAGTACGTGCTTTATGTAACTGGCAGCAGTGGTTTACGAGGCTACGGAACATAGTCTGAGCAGCTAGTGATGTCTCCCTAACGTAGAGAACCTTTCTGATTGGACGGTGTGTTCCTGCTGTGTACAGTGCAGACCATTCAAGCCACTTCATATGCAACATCCCACACAGAGGACACTGTGAGTGAAAGTGTTAACTGCATTTTGACCTTTGGGTATACCTACGCCCATTCTGCTACAGTATATGTGACCTGATATCAGGTTATAGACTATATAACCTAACTCGACTGCTGTTCGCAGCAATGTGTGAAAGCTTGCCAGGTTTACTGTTTTAGAATGTTAGTTAAATTGGATTAGTACAGAGCTTAGATAAAACTAGATTTTTCTAAATGTCATAGATGATATCAGATCAGTCTCAGCTCTTTAGATCACTAAATATGGTCGTAATTGCAAACGAACCTCATCGCAAGGAAGCTATTAAATGTCGTTATCATTCGGAAAGTTAGATGCTTCCATTTCTCCTTAATTTAAAATTTTACGGAGACAAATTAGAATAACCTTCACTTTATGTATGCAACAGATGACGTAATTTAAATTTCCAAATTTTAATACGTCAATTGTAACATAATAGCTTGTTAATACTTCTGTAGTTACATCTGTACTGAAGAATAAGGTAAACTAAATCTAAATTTTTCTTCGTAGATATCTAAAATCAGAAAAAAAAATTTCAAATGGTTTTCGAAGTGGTATCAAATTTTCCTTATCGCTAAATTTTCTACTGAGTGAATATCAGTATTCAAAAACTCGAAATACAATACATAAATGCCCATTTCATAAAATAAAAAAAATGTACAGTTTATTACGTTCAGATGTAACGAACTTCAAAGTGTGTTGCTCTTTTTGGGACTTTTTACGGCGACCGATGAGCTGCAACCTCGTTAGCATTTCAGAACGTTCTCTGAGGAACGTACTCTGAGGAACGTTTTGCAGCTGAGACTGCGACGGTCGTGTTTACTCAGTGTCGAACTCTGAGCGGTCAAAGTTGAGCTCCGGAGTGAATCAGAGCACGTCCCGCTGTTTACCCGAACAGATATGTCCCTTCGTCCGCGAAGATAATAGTCCTGCCGAGGAGAGACGCTCTTGTGTCAGCTGAGCGAGTCACCAAGACTTGCTTCTTGTTCACCACATATCACCTACGTCATGTTGCCCTCCACACAGTCAGCAGTTACAGTTGATACTTCCACGAAACTCAATTATACTGCTCGGAGACCTGCCAATTCCGCGTTGTTGTCTGGGGACACATTAAACTTCAAACACATATACCTTTCCAATAAGTTACCATACTTTATAGTTGACACGCCCTGAGCAACTCTACGCCAATAAATGAACACTTGACAATCGCGTGCTCCAATCATGTGCAGTCCAGTCGGAAAGAGAGTGGCTTCATGTCTATGCAGAAGCCAATTGAGAAATGACGCCGGCTCGCGTATATACATAACTGTGATGTTTAGTCTGATGGGAAAATAACAACGCGAATTTTGCAAGTCTCTATCTATGCTCAAAAACAACGTTATCATCCTGACAATCTCCGTGTGTTCACTACCAGTGAAATACTGCAGAAGAAGGAAACATATGACAACAGCTGTTCATAGCTAGACTCATCGTCCAATACAATTCATTTCTTTCCTATAATAAATGTGATTTGTGGACATTTCTAGAGATCCGGTTTTTTCGAAAGTGGTTTGTCCAGTGTCTCTTAAGCACCAAACACATATTTTATTGGTTGCGTGGATGAAGCAAATATCGAATCTTGATAAGTATTGTACATCGCGAACCAAAATGTTATCTGATTGCAACACTTGGAAACTATAAATTAATTTGGGACTGAAATGGTTAACTTAGCTGAACTTGGGACATGAGGAGATGCAGTCATGCAAATATTTATTTGCTGAAAATTATACACACGTGAACATCGATACATAGATGCATTGCATAATGCCGGAAATTTATAATAAAATATTCTCAAAATATAACAAGAATGTTAAAAATCATTTGTTCATCCACTGCTAGTTGTAACAGAATACACACGCATGCATACGTACGTATCTATATATAGTATGTTCACGGTAAAATGAGCGCGTTTGAAAGCCCTGCTTAAGATTTACTTGTATGCACGTTGTATATTATTCCGCCTTATGTATAATTAACACTGCAATGAACTTCATTACTTTATTCATGCATCAGTCGAGTGAAACTCTGACATTTTTAGAAAAGTAAATATTGTAGCAAATTTGCTCATTCTAACACTTCAATGAATTTAAAAAATAGAAAGCGAAAGAAATAAATTTAAGTTATCAGAAATGGTTATATATCACTTTTTATTCAACGTTTAGATACGGAACTACTTTTTATCTATCGTTACCAACTCTACTGGGCGAATGTCACTCAGTTCGCCCGTTACAATGTATGGCTGTAGGGGCAGTGACTTTTTTCTAAGGTTGATTTCAAAAGTGCTCACTTTATCGTGATCAGCCTATAGTAGCTTAGAAATGACAAAATATCGCAATTAAACAGACAGGAAAATTATGATAATTGCTGGGAAAGTATAAGAGGTCTTAACACTTGCTGAGAAAGTGAGACTATAGACTATTTCTTTCATTCCGTTTATCCCTGAATCGCAGGCGATTTACAACGAGTTTCGCAGATTTACTGAGAAAAGTCTAAACAGTACCGAATATTTTGTCAGTAGGTATCATTTTTATGGTGACAAACATATTAATTTGTAGCGACTGTAAAACTATCTGTAAATGATTACAAATAATATTTAGTTTCTAATGTCTATGAAAGCGTCTTTTCTCGACAGAAATTTTTACTTTCTTATCGGAAAAAATATAACTTTTTAGTGTAAAATTAGGAAATACTTGCATCAAGTCATTAAAAAAAAGTATCTAGTAAGAATCCCGTGGGGCTATGCATATCAGAAAGAAGGCCCCAAAAATAAATTTTATTAAAAGTTAGACAGTGGGAACTATTTAGCTGTTGCTGCACGAAGTTATTTAATGCTAGACAACTATGCTTATTTAAAGAAGGCAATAAACGCCAATAAGAAACTAAATACGAGAAAACTTGGTTGGAAGTGATGATGAGAACTTCAGATATAACTTCCTTTCCACACAAAAGGCATGGAGCCGAGCAGATCTATCAGTCTCGCCACTTGTCTTTTAATTACAGCCCTCATTATACAAGTTCCAGTGAAACCCTGCATTAATTTATCATTATTCAAGTATTCAATAAAAAAGTATCTTTGAGAAGTAACCTTAACGCCTTTCCTTTGCTTTGGCATATTCTGTTGTGGGTCTCGACATTATCACTTTACTTCCACCACTCTAATTGTCCTTTCAGTTTCACTTATTTTGAGAATGGTGGATACAAACCCGCTACGTTTTGAATTACTATAGGTCCATAATAAGTATCGGATTGATTAGGAGCCGTGACTATCAATTCAGCGTCAATCAAAGAAATGATTAATTTCGGGAATGCAATTATTACGAGTATATCGTGTACCCGCTGTTCAAGGGATATTTCTTGTATTCAGATCTATTTGGCAGTTTTAGCACGAAAATTCCGTTATGCATATCTATGTGTTAGAGATGAACTTGTCAATAGCTCTGACAAAAATTT